>JAOXJM010000071.1:32357827-32417431 GCA_026413425.1 Tringa solitaria | reverse complement strand
AGCCCAGAACTGGACACAGTGCTCCAGATGGGGCCTCACCAGGGCAGAGTAGAGGAGCAGGATGACCTCCCTCGACCTGCTGGCCACAATCTTCTTGATGCACCCCAGGATGCCATTGGCCTTCTTGGCTGCCTCATGGGCATCCTGTTGTCCACCAGGACTCAGAGGTCTTTTTCCTCAGAGCTGCTCTCCAGCAGGTCAGTCCCCACCCTGTACTGGTGCAGGGAGTTATTTCTCCCCAGGTGCAGCACCCTACACTTGCTCTTGTTAAATTTCATTGGGTTTTTCTTGGCCCAGCTCTCCAGTCTGTCCAGAACTCGCTGGATGGCAGCACAGCCTTCCGGGGTGTCAGCCACCCCTCCTAGTTTTGTGTCATCAGCAAACTTGCTGAGGGGAGATCATGACAGATCTCACCTATTACTTGCTTTCTTTTTATCCTATCAAACAAAACAGGCTTGCACACTGTTAAAAGTTTCCACACAAAACAGGCTTGCACACTTAGAGGTTCACTCACAAGCATTTGTTTTCCATGCATTAATATATAGTCACCTTCTGTGCTGTTTTGCCTATGAGGCCAGCCAGTCAAAAAGTAACTTATAGTCTAAGTAAAACCTGCATTGATATTTGTCTGTCTTTTCAGGAAGGTTGAACCATTTTTTGAAAGGCATGATTAAATATTACTTGTGAACCATTCCATAAATTATCCTTGCACACAGTGTATTGCAGTTTTGAATATTCAAATTCCCAGCGACTCTGAGGTACGTGGTATGTTATGGGCTTCCCCAGAGGATATGTGGAACCTTCATCTCCCTTGTGAATATTTACACCTATATATTTCAAATTCACTATCACAAATAAGTCTATTACATAACGATGTTGAATTTGTTGTCAAAGTAAACAGCCCTGCCAAGACCTTCTCTTGCATTTATTTTTTGTAAAATAAGCTTTGAAGGAAGAGATAAAGGAACCAAGTTAAACAGAGTTAACAGTTAAAAATATATTTTTTTAAACCTCAGATTATTTTTTTCAGTTTTGTATTAAAAATACCAGAAAACTACAGCACGTATGAAGACAAGGACAAATGACTCAAAGTGTTGTGAATAAATCAACAACTGTGCATGTATAAACATCAGCTTTTGGTCCACATTGAGAATAAATGACTATACTCGATGTGAAAAGGCTTGTTGAGAATGTACTGTCACTTCCTATGGAAGTCCCCCAACTCCTGCTTCAGGATTTTTCATTCTACAGCACATGTGGATGGCATTGTCCTGTTCTTCAGCTTGCTTGAAATTGTTTACAGTGCATTATTACTTCACTGGTAATAAAGGACACAGTACAAGAGGACTGCCAAACAGTATTCTTGGTCGGACAGAATAGGTCTTAATTACAAACACATGAGCTAAAGAAAAAAGTGGGGAAAAAAAAGCTGTCAAGGGACAGGTTTATTTTCCCAAAGGAACATCTGCTGCTAACACATCTCATGAAAATACGTACGTTAAACCATATCCAAAATAGAACCTGTCTTCAAACACTGCTCAATAAAAGTCTACGATCCCTGGAAAACCTCTTTAAAATCCCCAGCAACCCATAGGCTTGAAGAGAACCATTTCCTCTGTATACAGTGCAGCTCTTCAGAACTGCAGCCATTTGGCAGGGTATTTGTAAAGCCACAAAAGGATGGGAATTAGCCATGTCAGCATCTTCCCCGGCTGCAGAACATAGCTCAATCCTTCTCCCTGCCAAAAATCAGTTGTAAAAGCCAGCGTGACAGCCTGGAGTAAGGTAATCCTCGCCAGCTGTTTCCTACTGAAGCCAACCACATCGGTAGCACAGCAAGCACCAACATGCAGCAGCAAAGAAGCCACCTGAGAAGTGGTAAAGATAAAGTTTGATTCCAGGATCAATAAAATGCCTCCAGGATGCTGACAATAGTTCATTTCAGCTAGCTGTTTCAATAGGGACTGTCGCAATGTGCTGGCCACACATAGCAGCAGGTTATCAAGGACTTCAGTACCAGGAATGGAAAATTCTCATCAATCCACCACCTGTGAAGAAAAACCCCTAGCTATTCTTACATAGAACTGCTAACCAGAGGAGCACAGCCTAAATTGATTAATAACTAGATTTTGTTACTAGCTAAGCAAAACATTTTTTATTTCCCTTCAGTATGTCTCAGCTACTACCTACCCACACATGCTATGGGGCATGTGCGCCTATAGAGAAATACTGAGGCACAACAATTCACCAGTAATTGACACCATGTTCAGTTAAACTCGGGGGGAGGACTGAGACCAAACAACCTGTCTTGTCATTCCAGCAATTTTGTTGATAGTAACTTTAAGGATGTCAGATCTGTTCTTACTTGTTCATCTTAACTTCTTCTTTTACACATTACTGAAACAACAAAAGAGTTCTGTAACATATGTGTAGAAATGATGAAGGCTTACAGCTGTCATCTAAATACTTTTATTGAAAGTGTAATTAACTGTTTCTAAGAGCTTGGCTTTACTACAAAGGCAGTAAGTCAGAATAAGAGTATTAAGTTTCCACTGTTATCAATCAGCAAATTCTGTTCTAATGCTGCAAAGTGTACCTTTGAGGCATCCTCTCTTCTTACTGCTGTTTTGCTCAAGGGAAAAAGTGATGGCTTTTTCTTATGTTATAGGCCATTACACAACACAGTTTAAGCTACATGCTTATACTATACTAAATGCACCGTTGTGCTAATCTACACAGATAACTAAATTTAATTACATTAATAACTGCTGTGGTTTAGTATGGTGCCAAAATTTACCTCTTAGCTTGTTAAACCTACAATTTAATTAGTAGCAGTGAATACAATCTTAAATGAGCGATATTATCTAAACGATTATTTAAGGGGTTTTGCTGTTTTTTCTGCACCATCTAAACAAATTGAACCACTTTCACTTCACTAGTGAAAGCTGAAGCTGTAGCCCAGACACTCATGACATGAGGAGTAGATCTCCTTGTATCCACTTACATCAGTCTTGAGGGCCAGCTACAGTAATACAGCAATTTCAACAAGTACCAACATTCAGGATTCCTGGAAGTTTTATTTTATTTGCACAAAATCCACATTAGTCTTTACACCTCAAATAGGCTCAGCCAAGGACCTTGTATTTACCAATACCCAATCCCACTTTGAGCTTTTTTCTTCTAATACAGGACAGACAGAAACTTCTGTCAGGTTCTTTCCTCCCTAACATAAGCAAAACCAAATCTCCTTAATTAATTTTAATTCCAACTAAATTCTTTTTATCTCAGAACAAAAACACATGCTTCTTGTCCTCTTGCAATTAACGCACCCTTAAGCTTGAGCAAGCCCTGATTTTAGCTAACCAGTAATCACTATTCATTCCTCTACGTTTAACCATATTAGGCATAATCCATAAATGTCACCCTTATAGCCAGGAGGAAAACAAAAAACCCAAAAAACCCACACCAGCAAAAAAACATACACCAAACCCACAGAGTTTCTTAATCTCATCAGTTACTGTGGGTTTTTTGTTGTTGTTTGGGGGGGTTTTTTGGTTGATTATTGGGTTTTTTTGGTTGGGGTTTTTTTTGGGAGGGAGGGGTAGAGGGGTACCCCTATTGTAGCTCACAGGCCTATGAACGACTTATAACACCTTCCATGTTAAAAGATATATGTTCAAAATGTTTACCAATCATCCTTATGGTACTACATCATGTTTACTAATGTTTTCAGTTTTGCAGAGTGAATAGTCTGTAGAATCAATAAAGCAATCCACCATGAAGATTACTTAACTCTCTCATAACTGCACTTATAACAACATCTATGTATCAGTAAAACAAGACTAAAGAATAACAGCAACAAAAATCAGCCTCAAATGTTCACACCAAATATATAGGAATGGTGAATTGCAGTCAAGTACAGAAATAGTATTTTGGATGTGGAAAAACAATTAGGAATTGTTTGCTATACTGAAAAAGGAAATGTGTTGGAAAACAAATAAATGTTACAAAGTCAGCTATGAAACTCTCCACTAGTCTGTGTGGGTGACATATGCCTGAACTAGGGTGTTAATGTCCTTCCTATAAGAAGCATGCTTGTTTGATTCTTGCAGAGCTACCTCAGTTTGTTTCTCAAAGTAAGACTTACTAGGAAAATAAAAGGAAACAGAAAAAATGTTCTTTGCCAGCTGAACAGCAGTGATTTCTCATTCTGCCAAAATCACATTAGCTAGTATTACTCCAAGTGGCTTTTCAGTTCTTCATTAACATTACTATATGTCTGACAATAGAAAAATAATAGAAAACAAAGCCTGAAGCCCATCCATGGCAAGAAGTCATCTCACTCTAGCCAAAAGGTGGCATGCTCACCAAACATCTTGCTCTGCCGCAGCTGCAAGAGGTATGGCATTTCTGGGCACATTTTAAAGAATCTATGCAACTTGCACAATGTCTGTTGGAGAACACAGATACTGCACTTTTTGCATCATATCCCACTACAACCCGTGAAACAAAGCTGTCTGGATTGCTAAATAAAATAATGACAAGGATACTGAACATCTGGAAGACTGCAGGCTTGGCGGAGGCTTGACATATTTTACATTTCAAGATAATGACCTGCAGTTTTACGTGCTATCTTATGGCCACTACCTAATTGCTAAAGACAGAAATATGCCATCACCCAACATGCCTCATCAGTTGTGATTACAGGAGGATTTCTCAAGGAGAATTTCTTAAGATCAAGAACATGACTATTCAGTAATTACAATAGAAAGTAGTCTCCCTATTTTCACATTTGAATTCAACAATGTTATTTCTTAATAGTGAACATTTAATACTAATGATGAACATCTGAGGATCCACAGAAATCCTGTTTTCAGAAAGAGATCTTTGAAATAACAACCTTTATCTCCGAATGTGGACAACAAAATACTACTAGATATTTCTGAAAATCTTGTTTCAGTTTGATGATCACACTGATAATCACATCTATTTAATAATCACATTTATTGAATTGCATAGCATGTAAATAAAAGGCTCATTAGTAAAATATAAGCCTCAAATCAAAACAGATCAGATGTATTCTTCTTATAAAAACAAAACAACACAGACTATACACTTCTTGTATTGGTTAAGCAAAAATTGGCTACTGATTTAAAAAAAGGTGGAATTTTATGTGTCTGAATATTTTACACATTGGAAGCTGGGGATTTATTTGAACTGCAACTTGCATGAAAATCTGAAGGAATGCAAAACTGCTCAGGTACCAACTGCAGGATGAGTTTCAACCAGGTCTCTGGAAAATAACATTACTACAGTGAATCATTGCCTCAAGCATACCAGGGCTAAAGGTAACCCATGGATCATCAAATCTCACTTTAATGCCAATTCCATGTGCTTGGTCCAAATCCTACACTGCTTTTGAAAAGGAGGGTAGGCTTATATATAATCACAGTCACTTAAATATAATACAGTATCTCACAGGCTTATCTCAAGACAGGTGCTCTGAGTAGATCAGACTCATTCCACAATAATTATGGGTACGAAGCTTGTTCTTTACCACAAAAGCTCAGCTCAACCAAAATGCATTAAAAGGAACTAAAAATTCCAACACAAATGTATATCCAAATTTAATCCTACATTTTTTTTCCTGCTCTGATTTAAAAGTGTGTGTTGCATGATCTTGGAATCCAGATGCTGCAAACATGTATAGGAAATCAAAATTTTGCATCTTTGCATAGTCTTAAGTCCATTTACCAACATACAAAATTATACAAAGCTTTCTCACAGCTCTGGACCACACTGTGCTACGTCAAATCCTGAGATGTTTAGGGAAATATTCAGGTTAAGCAGCTACAACTCTCAATTAAAGGCATTTCTTCTCTTGCAAAAGTAAGGTCTGTCTGTATTATTTGGATAGATTTTCCACACCTCCATAGCATTATATTAGAATAGCTTTCACTGTTTTTAGTGTGCCATTTACCTCACGGGGTTAAATAAATCAACCAACACACTATTTAATTAACAAATTTTCATTGTTTGTGCCTTGTCTAAATTGAAAGTAAAGCCAATGTAATGAGGATCAGCTACTGCTCACTCTACTTAGCAGATTTTGTAGACACCATTTTTATACTTGTTCCTACATCGTATTGTAACACTGCAAAGCTCAGATACATGCAGGTAATGTGCAACTGGCAATATTCTCAGCATTAGTACTATGATAAAATTGGTATTCAAGTGTTTCTTAATAAAGGCAGAACAAAGAGATGATTTTGACTGTATACTGCTAAATTAGAACTGGCTCTCCCAAGGGAAAGTACAATCCCTGACATTTCACCTGAAGGCAAATTCCAGGATCCTGTACGGAAAAGCTCATCAGGGGAAATGAGGCACATCCTGTTTACTTTTCAGCTCACTTAGCTCATTAACAGCTACACACAGACACCTCACCAAGTTTGGGGCATTTAATGCATTTCTACAATTCAGGTTTGAAGACATAACTTTTGGAGGTTTTGGAGTGTTCTTTGGGTTCTTTTGTTTTTCTGTTTGTTTGTTTGTTTTTGCAATTTAATACCTATGCTTTCTAAAACGAACCACAGATGAAACAAGGAACTCAGAGAAGTGGATGTTATGACACAGTCTTCTTTCTAATATCCCTCTAGACACCGACAATAAATGCCTTTCTAGTGGCAAGAATTCCAGCTTTGTTTTTGAATAATGATCACGCCTTTTTTTTTTTCTTAGTGTTTCCTGAAGAGGCACCTGAGAAACTATAAAGTGTTAACATCACATTATTTATTGCAATAAGTCTTGGTTACATTTCATTTCAAAGTCAGTGGCTAGGTCAAGATCTGACACACTAAAAAAAAAAACCCTATGAGAAAGATGGTTTATTGAGTCTTTTCTCCAAAAGACATAGCCGCCTTAACCATGTCGTTCTTGATCTGAAGGCAGGCAAAAAAACCCCAAATAGGAACCCTTTTTGAAAGGGAAATATAGCAAACACACGAAATTTAATTAGTATTACAGAACTAATACTCAATATTTGAGCACCAGCTATGTCAAGAGTATGTATTCCTGGACCATACCTCAACTCCTCACTTTTCCCTTCTTGTAGCCCTAGTGCTTTAACAAAACGTGCACGGTTACAGAACCGAACGCAGTCACCATTTCCTTTTATCCAACAGAAATGAACTATGCAACTGGAATCACTACACTGATGACACACACTCTTACATTAAAAGCCACTAGTCCCTTGGGGAATGCGTTGCCTGCACTAGGATGGCTGAGGCAGCTGACAGTAACATGCAGTGCAGAGCTGTGAATAACAGGTTTTCTAAACTGGTGAATAAATCCATTCGTTAATCTGTGACCATGTAAATTTTTCTCAAAGCTGGATGAAGAGATGCTTTGCTTTCCCTTCCCATCAAGTTTTATTTTGCTGAGGCCCACAGCATATTCGCTAGAGCCCCGTCAACAGCTGCTTTTTCTTTTAAGCTTGCCTTGTCACTTTGGGATCTGAATTTTTGCTGATAAAGTGTAATAGAAGCTGCTTCCTGTAACGCCACAGCAAAACAGATGTTGTAAAATTTGTGGTAGCCCTAAAGCTGGTCTCCATAGCAAAATCTGTTTCAGGCTAACTTTTCTTTTGTCACAAAAACATATAGTGGTTTTCCTGCTGGTTGATTGATATAGGCATCAAATAAACATTTTAACTGAGATTTTTTGGGGTGAATGGGGCTCCAGAAAGCAGCAGTATGAGAATGAAAATACAAACTGCATATCAAAGAAACTAGGACAGGAAGGTGCTCAAACAGTCCCCAAGTTCACTTTACTACTCCTAGGCACAGGCATCACTGCTTATGGCGCTCCTGGCAGATGTTTGTCAAGCCTGTTCTTACAAAGCTGAAGTGATTCCACAGCAGCCCTAAGCAATCTGTTCCAGTGACTAATTATCCTTACAATTGCAAAGTTTCCCCTCATATCTAACTTCTAATCTCCTTTGCTTTAATTTAAGCTCATCAGTCCTTGTCCTGTCCCCAGCGGACATGAAGAACCAGATTATTCTCTTCCTCCAAACAGCAGCCCTTTGCCTACATCTTCTCAGCCTTCTTTACTTAACCTCTAGACTAAACAAACCAAATTCTTTCAGTTTGCTTTCATAGCTTATGCTTTCTTTTATCATCCTTAATGCTCACCCCTGATCTGTCTCCATCTGATGCACATCTTTGTTGTTGTGTAGTACCCAGGGTTGGATATGCAGTCTAGTTGACACATGAGCCACCAAATAGAATAAAAGGCTTTACTTTTGCACTTAACATGCAATACCTCTGAAACTTATGTTTTTACAGATGATGGTTATTGTGTTTTTTCCACAGGTTCCATTTGGACTCAACTAGTTCAGGATTTGAAGCTAGCTGAACCAGTTAGATTTGACATGCAGCTGAGTCAGAGCCTCAGTGAATATTCCTGCTCTCACTGCAGATCCAAGTAGCTTGTGGACCACACCATATACACTGTAAGTTTTAGGGTCCTAAAAATCCCCAAGCAATGCTAAACAATAGTGAAATCTATTCTCTGCATGCACACACACACTCTTTTATTTATACATATTTTAATTCTCTTTAACATGTTTTGCACTGTTCAGTTCCAGCCCTGGAAACAGCCTTTGCAACCTGCAAAAATAACCAGCAGTTCTATATTCCAGAGATCTAGTCCTCAAAGGAGCTCAGCAATCGCAGCCGTTTCTTAGTGTGCAACACACGTATGCTCAGCATGGACGTAAAACTTTTTAACTATGGCTTTATATAACAGAAACCTTCTCACACATTGTTGAGTTATGTTTACTAGCATACATTATTTTTCCTAATTCACCCACTTTGTGGTGATTCCTAAATAATTCCCCGAGATGTTGCCTGGTATCTCAACAGCTGGTGAGCTGACACTACCAATGTTTTTTCCTTACTCAATCCCCTGCATTTGCAGCACTTTTGAGTTTCCTACTCATATTTCCAATCACTTTATCTTCCCACGTAGTATTCCACAGTAGCCAAGGACTCCCATGACTTGACACTTCCTTATCTTTCTCCCACTCCTTCCTAAATTTCTAAAATGAAAGGCTGCCACATACCAAGTTGCACATCCTTGCACACTTCATGTCTTTTGCTTCATATTTCCCGCCATTATAGTAAGGTTGTCGAAATCAAATGTGTTATTTAGACGTGTATCCACAGTAGGCACTGTGGGCTTAACTTTAAGAAACCTTGCAAGTTATACGTGGAAAACAAAGAAAGGACCCCATTGCAAGAGATTTGCTTACAGAAGAAAAATAGCTGCCAGACCCACAGCAGCCATCCACCCAGAGTGCCCAACTCT
The DNA here is from genome assembly GCA_026413425.1 of Tringa solitaria. NCBI lineage: Eukaryota > Metazoa > Chordata > Aves > Charadriiformes > Scolopacidae > Tringa > Tringa solitaria. Next base: position 32,408,059 of record JAOXJM010000071.1, on the reverse strand, counting down.
CCTTATCCAAGCAAAAGAACAGCAGGCATCACCACAAGGGTGATTCTAAATCTCCCATTTGGAATTCAATATACCAGCCAAAGGTGGATGCCTGCCTGACTAACTAAAATAAAGGGACGTATTGAGCAGTATTGTAACAATTCATGCAGCCACAGAGTCCTTTTGTACTTTAGAGAGACAAACTCTTAAAATATAATCTAAATGCTGGAATAAACTGACATCTGGATATGAACATCGTGGGAAAAGCTCAATTTCTCAATGCTATCTTAGTAACCTTAGGAAGAAGCCCCTTAACATACCTTGGAGTGACATACAAGATCAGAGGGCACTAAACAGCTACATGGCACATTTGTTCTTTTTGTGTCATTTGCATCAGCACAGATTCCCCACGAGGAAAAAAAAAAAAAAGGTGCAGAGCAGCGTGAATTTGGTATATTTTGAGTCATGAACGAGGAAGCAAAGAATTGCATAATTCCATCCTGAGACAGGATGGCAAGTGAACTAGTCAACCAAAAGAAAATCCTAAATTTTAATTCAGGACTCAAAATGACATCTTAATGTCCGATTGGAGATATCAGGAAAAAAAGAAAAAATACAGCTTATCCTAGAACTGGGAGGGCCAGCTGAGGCAGGCATCTTCAAAAAACCCTTAAGTATCATCTCTGTCTTCCTATTTTCCTATATCTCTCTCTGTATTCACCATTCTTGTACTAGAGTCTTACAGGTGAACCCCTTAACCCATATATGCTGTGGGACATAAAAGAAAGCTGCAATTCCACCACTGGCTTATTTTTTACATACTTTCTCAAATCATGGCATGAATAAGCTTCTTGCAGTCATTTACTATTTCATTTCCCTTTATAACCAAGAAAGCAAACCAAGAATTCTTCATCTGTTTTCACATGACAGAAAAATGTTTCAGTAAGATATCTATCTACATGAATCAGAGACGGAGATTCTTTGAAGACTTACTATAAAAATCTGCATCATATCTCTCTACAGCTAAGTGTAAGACCTGTAAGACACTGTTAGTGCTTTTTGAAAAAATATTTCAATTAGAAAGTCAGTTACCTAGTGCAATGTTCACCCCATATACTTACATTGAAACAGCCTCTCTTACAGAAAATAAACAATAAACCTGAGGATAAAGCAAAAAAATCATTAATCTAATATATTGACATAAAAGATAAAATAAAGAAAAATGACAAGATTTAGAGTTCGTTATTGAAAAGACATTTCTACAAAATACCATGCATCTCTATACAGCGAAGACTCAATCCATCCCCTCTGAACTCATCAAGAAGCTTCCATTGTCTTTTGCTGGTGCAGAAGTTCACTTAATAAACAAGCTAAAAATTATAAATGCAGGCTCCCAATCAGCTGCTGAAGAAAACGGGAAAGAAACCAGAGGCAAAACTGAGAAAGTAGTTGCATATCAGAAGGCAGTTCACAATTCAGAAAGGAAAACACAGGCAGAGGAGGGACCCCTGGGTTCTGCAGGTGACCCTGACAGCAAGTCCCAAGCACACTCCACTCTGGTCAGAAAAAATAAAAATCAATAAATACGCACATGTATCTATTACTTTGTCTTAAAACTTATACTTCTTGTGTATTTAACATAGAAAACAATTGGCTTTTTGTAACCCTGACAACCTAAGGAAAGCTGAATTTTAAAATCCAAGAACTCGCTCACAAAGTGCACCATTTTCCAGCCTGAGGTAGCAGAGGCTGGGGATGAAGATCAGTGCTGTCTCAAGAAGATTATGGCAGCTGGGCAATGAGGTCCCATTTTTATGAAAATGAATAGACGTCCCGTGACCTGTGAGTGTACTAGAGAAACCAAAATGCCTGTCTTCCCTACTTTTCAACAACAGGAACCGTAGAACACCCAGAGGCTGTATGGCAGGAGGTAACCAGAGCAGCCTGGTGAGCATCCAGCTGGGGGGAATATTCCCCAGCTGTGTGACAATATGTCTTTATAAATGACAGCCTTTCATGAAGTAATTATAGCTAAAATCTTCTAGTCTTGCTGGAACAGGCTACCACTGTAGTAATTCCAAAGTAAGATAAAGAGCACTAACTCTACTTACCACTGACATTAAAACCCCGGCCTGATTAGAGCAGATGGACTAACACAGATTAATACAATTGGATCAAACTGATCCTAAAAGACCTTGCTTTCCACGGAGGTAACACACAGTTCACTTCCAGGGAACAACATAGAGTTAGACATAGCACACTAAAACTGCTAATTTTTTTTCATTACAAGAGAGTTTTGGACTGAGCACGATGCAATTTTGATGTACACAGGAAGAAAAAGAGAGGTTCTCAGCATATTTACTGCTATAGTTTGTGTACTTAATTTCTTTCCCAGGTCCTTAGTTTAAGTGATAATTGTATGTTTCAAGAAAGATTCAAAGGAGGCCACTTAAAAATAAATAAATAACTTTTTCATCTCTAAAATGGATCATGTTCACTTTTAGATATATACACTAAAACTGTTTAAATATGTCCATGTAGAGTCAAAAATAAGATCAAAAACATCAAGTCATTTTGGTCAGACTTTGCAAGGGTACATTTGCCAAGAGATATGACTGACTTTCCAATTTTTATTTTTAATTAACAATCCACATTTATTCCTGACATCACACAGTTCACTTGAAAGTCATTGGGATTACCATCAGACATTAACTTAGGCAAGGAGAAGAGGCTGATTATCAATTTTTTCAGTTTTTTATACTGAGGAAAATATGAGTTTTTACATTTTGAGATCTCTGCACCCACACAGAGACCTGTCAAACTTTAACAGAGTTTTAACGCAGTGGGGAGGAGGAACAAGTGCTCTCCTAGACACAACCAATTCCAAGTTTGCATCCCAAGAAATGACAAGTTTCTGAAAACAGTGATTCTGCCCAGACCTGCTGTGCTTTTTTGCACTAAAAATCTTAGCTCAGGTTAAACAATAAAACAAGAAACACTAGTATTCCTAAATAATGCGGACAATTTCAGTCATCATAAATGCGATAGTCTAATGCTGGCAATGGCAGCCAGGCACAGCACAAACAGGCAGGTGCTGAACAAGTTTTCTACCATTGGCAGCTTTGCCAGCATATATCTGGCCTGCAGCACGCTTGCTATTTCTGTGCTGGATCTCTCTGGAGAAATGACTGCCAAGTGAAAAGTACTGTACCAATTTGTGGGGTGGTTTTGTGATGTGCATAAATGAGTTCTTGGATAGGCTTGAATTCATACTGACTTGTGATTTAAGTGCAAATTTGAATCCTGGTATATCTAAAGGGGAAAGGTTTGTGCATTGCTATGCAAGTCTGCCAGCTGGCCTCCACTGTGACTTTGTTCCTTTGCTTTTAAAACTTAAACATGAAGCTTAAATCAGTTGTTTTAGTATTCAGCATTATAGATAGTCACATACGTCCCAGGGCCAGGAAGAGAAAAGCTTTTGAGTAACTGGGAGAGTCACTAAAAGTCAGTACACATAGGACACATCAGTTGCATTACTTTTATATCCCACCTCTAATGACAACGCAATGGGAAATATCAGGCTTGGCCAAGGACTGATAAAAAGCAACTGATATTGAAAATCAAGTTAAATGTTAGATATTAGGTTGAGCATACGAATATTCTTTGATAAAACAAAGGACTGAACAGGACAATTGTGGTCTTTGTGACCACCAAAACCAGGTGGAAAATTCCTTCAATGCCCATGTGAACATACATCATACTATGTTAATATAATGCCCCAGTTGAGGATCCTGCAGAAATTCAGAAACATCAGACCTAGTTTCCCCCTAAAGCTGATTTAACAGCCACCTGTGAAGGAAATAGGCAGACACATAAGCAGGATAAAAGAGAAGTCAGCTGAACTTTCACTCAATATTTTTCAAGATGAGTAAAGCACACAAGAATCATTATCCTGTCCAAATATTGTATAAGATGTTAAAAGGCTTTAAAATAAAAGGCACCTTTTCTAAAGTGTATTTAAATATTTACTCTGTATGTTGTGACCTCTCAACCTGGTGCTTGGCTTGAAGTTCCTGTAACAGATACAGTACTCTTACACTCTTGGTACATCTGCCAGAACCCAGGTTCTCCACTCTTATTGAAAGGAAGAGAAGTTAGAACAAAACCACTCCACTTGGACCATGTTCAGAGTCGTTCAGTCAGCCTATTGCTTCCATATACTTCTCTTAACTAGGATTAAAAAGAAGCAATTAACTGTTCCCCGCTACCAGACATTTTTAGGTATTAATTTATTTTGGAATTGTAGTCTCATTTTCTCTCTCTCAATAAACCAGGAACAGGTTAAATTTCTTCCCAAACTTAGGTGTAATGCGCTCTCCTAGTACCAAATTAGCATGACGAACTATCTTGTTATGGGGCATGTTGACACAAATGTCTATATGCTTGCTTAGTAATGAAAACCTACCCTTACTGTTGTTGTCCTAATAATCAGAAATTCCATCTTTTCCTAGCCAGCTGCCAAATTTCTTCTTTCCTTAAAATAAATAATGTGTATACTATACTTGTATATTATGCTTCTAGATCTATGCCAAACGAAGGTCATGTCACAAAGACCTTGTGATTTAAATGCATCATGTGAGAGACAGCACAGTAACAAATCAAATAGAGAAGGAGAACAGGTTTGAACACGATAATGTAACAGTTGTTTAAGAAGGGCTTGGAAAAGGATTAGGAAACACACACTGTGGCTTGAGCAAGAGCCTCTCTTGCCTTCAGCTGTAGTGACTATTTCTGATTTATTCCACTGTGCAAAGAAACACTGAAAAAAAAAAAGCCATGTTATTAAAATACAGATGTGTGGAGAAAGCTTAATTCCTTCTAAATATGTCAACATAGCCTGAGCTATGCCATCTTTCTCACAGCCATCAAGAACGCTGTCTGCACAGCATCCATGCAGAAATAGCTTCTGCCCTACATATGGGGAAGAAGCATTAAAATTTTACCGAGCTGAAGATAATCTGCGCTTATCCAGAAACTTGATAAATGTAATTGATCACTTGAAAATGTGAAAAACATAAATTTAGCAAAGATTTATTTTCCCCACTGATCCACTGCTACCAGCTCCAAGCAAGAATCCTCCTCACTGAAACATAAATATGTAGCAGTCTTCTAAGAAAACAGTCCTGTAAGCGCAGTTGCTCAGACTGACACAGAGTGGCTGGTGACAGATAATGCAAATATTGGTGAACAAGGAGATGAGTTATTTCCATGCTTGGCTCAGCATATCCAGGACACTGTTATTTTGTCTCTGCAGAGTTTTAGCATGCAGCACAAACTGCAAAGAAAGAAGGTTATGATTTTAAGTATCTTTTCCACTCAAGCACCAAACATTATAGTTATTTGCAAGGCCATTTAATATTGCAACACCTTCTTCGGGCATTGAAATGCTAAATACCACCAATTTGCTTTTTGAAAACGTTGTTGATACTTCAGTACCACAGCACACTTCAAAGGTAATTGGTTTATACGTGCAAGCACAAGCAGATTGTTCAGATTATTAACAGTCAGTGCTATCATACCTATTTCTGAAAGATAATTGTGGAGACAGAAGAACAAAGACTTGCCTACTGTTTTGGGTCACTAATGCTGTGTCAGGACCAGCAAGGTGCATACAGCCCTCAGAGAAACCCTACTCAAGCTACCACATGGGTCAGTGCTGTTAGCCTGTCGTACCAGTGTTACGAAGCACGTGTGATCTCATGTCCCTTGCCTCACAGTACAGTCAAAGGTAGTATTGAGCACACGTAACCACTTTGACAACCCCAGACCTGGGCTCTACTACAGTTACCATCTTTTGTTGAAGTGATTAATGCACAAAAAGCAGTTTTGTAATACTGATGTAGCCGCCTTCTTTTCAAAAGTGCTTCTCCTTCTCAGCGTGAGCCCATGCTTCAGGTATTCTCCAGCAGGAGACACAACAGCCAGCTGCCTCCAGAGTGAAGCCACATGTTCAGCAACCGGTAGTGCTCCTGTTGGACTATCTCCAGCAGAAGCTGAGCAGATCTGCAAGTCCTCACTGATGAGCTGTGGAAAAGTCCCTCACAGAACAGTAATAACCACTGGAGGACAACCAGCTTTCAAATGACTAACCTTGTTTCACTGCCAGCTAAATGAATTTTCAGCCTAAGCACCTCTCACTTCTCCTCTCCAGCACCTCTAAATGGGAAGAAAAAAAAGTTAAGTTCCTGAGTTAGGAAGAGTTAAGGACTGTTCTCAATTAAAAATCCTGGCTGGTGTTTAAGATCAGAAACTTAAGTTACCAGCTGAACGCATGAAATGTAATGGCATACAGGGAAATACAAGTCTTAGTGAAATATAACACGAGTAAGAAGAAATACTTCAATAGTTGGTGAGTCAAAAGAGCCAACAAATCAAGCCAGAGAATGATCTAAATCCCAAAGACAACCAGAGTTACTAAAAATTACTAGTAGGAAAAACCCCTAAATCCTTTAAAAGGCCAGAGATGTTTTTAACATCCCTTTTAAAACATATATTTGCCTCCAGTGCTCAGGTATCAAATTCTTCTTCTCCATTTTCTTTTTCTCTGCCATGCACCTTTCTTTCCTGCCATTCACAATCATAACTACAAGAATCCCAGTGTAGCACACTCACTCCCCGCTAAACACAGAGCCCCTACTTTGAAACAAAGCAAAAATCTGATTTATCGAACACAGAACACGACAGCATTTCAAATGTCAAATATCCTCATGCTAAAATATGTATATCCTTGACAAACTAATTGTTTTTCTGTGGCACTGTGACCTAGACAAAGTCTGAACCTGCTCTGAAGTCCTGATCGGAGGGCTGACAGCAAGAAGAGTGATGGATGGCAAAGGCAGCCACTTGCTCTGGCTGAGCAGGCTCCACTGTACCACCCATCCATCACTCTGACAGCTAAAGAAATTCTGTACAAATTTATCTACAGGGCACTAAGCAGGCAGAAGGTAGAGCACATATCCCACCAGCTGAAAGGGTAGATAACCAGGGAGGAACATTAGGCCATTTAGTTTCCAGAAGTAAATTGGTAAATCCCATTTGGCTCCACTGGCTAGGCAAGTGACAATATGCCAGGAAGAAACACCATGGAGTTACAACTGTGAAAATTGTAATGATGTAATAAAAATAAAAAAAAAAAAAAGAAGTTGCTGGAAAGAGATTTTCCCCTCCATGCTTTTATTTCAAGAAAAGAGCACAAGGAAAGAATAAGACAAAAAAAAATAATAATTAAGAGGAGCCTGGGCAATATGTGTGCTGCAAAGAGGAAAAAGATGAAAGGTCATAACATAATTGAGTCCTTGAATACTGACAGCCTGAGCTTTAAATCAGAACTTGACTGACACAAAGATTTAACTGTCTCTGTCAGTTTTTCAAGCCATAAATAAAGCAATGCTCTGCATTATTTTGCAGAGATTGATGACAATATTCTTTTCTTCACATACACTCCTTCCCAAGCTGACACAGCACGCACTTGTGTTGGATCTGTCACACTGCTCTCTCGTTAACACAAATCACCAGAAGAAACTTTGCCTTATCTAATAATTATGCATCTTAATGTTCACTATCTAAGGATCTAACAAAACTGACACTTATATTTTATACACAGAGAGGAAATGGATTTGGCTGTGGGAGGTGAAAGGACACATTTTAAAGTTAAGCTGTAGTCAAGATGGAATTGGGCAGAAGAAATTCAGACCCCCTCAAAGATGTTCTTTTTATTGCTTCTGCCTTTCACTTTGTTTAAAAGACAGCAGACTGCAGCCCGATTCTTCCAAAATATACCATTGAGTATTTATCTTGAGAACTTTCTGCAGGTGATACAGTGACTTTCTATAGATTTGAAGATTAAAGAAGAATTGAATAGTCTTATTAAGTAAAGAACTGCCTTTCAGATTTTCAATGCTTTTCTGCAATAAGTGGGAAAACCATAATTGCCCAAACTGCTTTGTTTGCTTTGCAAATGAACATCCTGCTTTAATCAATCGACACTCTAATTAGTAAATTGGTGATCTGAACATCTTTTGCTTTATTTAAATAAACTCCTGTAATTGCTGGTACTACACTCATATGCTCTGCTAAGTAAAGGTTGTAAGAGTATGCTCGGAAATATCTGATCATTTTACCATTATACAGGCATTGACTTTTAAGTTAACTGCTCTTAAAATAAGTGTTATGTTGTTTCTAAGCATTTGCTTAAAATTCAATGAGACATATATCTTAAAAAAATAAACAAATGCAACCAACCAAACCTATGTTGCTCACACACACACACCACTCCTTCATTTCTGGATCATACAAATTGAAAACTTTTAAACACATTCTTTTGACAATGCAAGAACACAGACCCTGGTAACCCATCTCATAAAGCCACCACTCGTGTTCGAAACAACCAAATAGCCAGCATAGAATGAGTGACCAATCCAGCATTACAGTAGCTGCAATAATGACATGCACATCTGAAACTAAGATGTCATTTTTACATTTGAGTACTTAAATAGATATGGGCGATTTAGAGAATACAGAGCTGCAAAGGGCTTTTAACTCTTCTGGCTGGCTAGTTAGTAAATCCAAAGAGCCACTGGTTACTTTTTAGGGAAATTAATTCAGGAAGTTTAAAAAAACCCCACAAAACCACCACAATTTAATTTAGTCAAAGAACTTCAGGTCCTCTTTAGAAGCAAAACTAGCATTTCTACCCCATGCTCCTTGAAAGCTCCAATCCTACTGTGATCTCACTTTTATAATTTCCCCTGATAAAGGAAGTAGTAAATCAGAGTGTTATTAAGGCAACCTTATTAAAATTTCTGCAGCCATTCTGGGTCAAACTTAATTTAATTAAATTATTTTATTTCCATTCTTAAGTTCAGTGTTATCATTCTAAATAATTCTTGCTATTATATTAATAACACCAAAGAAGTCATGCCATGCTAAAAGCATTTGGTTTAGGAAGAGGTTGTGACCATGAAGAAGGGTAATCAAAAGAAGTGCAGTGGCATTCAGGAGACAACGTAAAGAATAGACGACTCTTTAATAGTGCTTAAACTGTCTACTCCAGATCACAATGCTGGTGTTGTTCTTGCTTGGCTGACCATATGGAAATTAAGCTTTTCCCCTGTTCTTCACTGCTGTTTTCCTAATGTTGGCTTCTGAGCCATGTAATTACACTCTGTCATAAAACTGGGCGCTCAGTCTGACAGGAACAAGGATCACCTAACTGCTATTGTGCTCACCGGAGCACTTGTATAGGCAATGGAGGTGAAAACCTTTACACTTCAGAAAGAGAAGAAAACGCATTTCATCAGTCGTAACACAATGCCTCTCCTAAGCCTAAACAATTGCAAATGTACAGGCTCTCGGACACTGCCATATTCACAATAAGGCCATTCATGTAGACTTTGCTGAGGCAAGTTAGGGCAAAAGGGTCAGAGGGCTATGAACTTTGATCTATGGTTTCAAATTTGGCAGGCCTTAAAAAACCTCCTGCTTCAGTAAGTTTCTTGATTAACCTAATAAGAATTACACAAGAAGTGCTGTGATCTTAGCACTGCATCGGATTAGCTGCCTAGACGGTGTTCTGTGAAGCTTAAAAATCTCATCAAGAAGCATAATGAGAAATAGAAGATGGAAGTGTTGAGAAAAAGGTCTCGAGTTTGTGTTTTAATTATGCAGGCAAGGAACTGAAATGAAAGTTACCTGAGAGCTGCGTTTTCTGAAGAAGCAGAGTATTTGTCTGTAGAAAGATATTATTCTTTAAGCTCTGAGGAAAATATAATTAACAAAAATGAAAGCTCAAAAGTGTTTTCAAGATGAAACTTCAGTAATTCAGAAACGCTTTTTCCTTTTGTCATTTTCCACACAGAACAATATTCATATTTACAACAAATTCTACAAGTTTGTTCAACAAAAAATGCCATCATAAGCATTAAGAATGTCTACAGCTACCTTATTACAACCATGTCAAAGAGGAAAGAAATCTGAATTGTTAAAGGCAAAAGCTTAGCAATTAATTCCTGAATTAGGCCATTAGTATATTAGAATTTTTTTCCATTTAATTAACTACCACTGTGTTAGATCATTTTAGATTATATTACAATATAATTTAATTTATCAATCAAATATTACTCATCTTTGAATTATCAGGATTATTATTTTGCCAGAGATATGTTTTGAAAGACTTAATTGCTCAACATATAAATGGAAATCTGAGTAGCCACAGCAAGTCAACTCTTCAGAATTATCAAGAATTTCATGAAAAGAACTAGGTAATAAAAAAACTCAAGATCCAGCATATTTAGCCCATCCTTACCAGAGATCTGCAGACTAGAACACCATTAAGTGATCGAGTTTTGGTATCCTAGTTTGTAGTGGCTCACACAGATGTAAGGAAAGAGTCAAGTTTAGAGGCTGACTAATGGAGGACAGTTCTCTCTCTGCTCACTTCTGGATCAAGTGCCGGCAAAGGCAATTGGGTCCGTGGCTTTAAAAGGAAAGGGAGAAAGAAGTCTTCAGCTACATGATTAATAAAACAAATAGAACAAAACGAAACCCACATCACCGTCTCACTGTTCTTTTTAAAAAAGACTGTCCCATTTATAAGGTGCTGACTCCCCATTTAATAAAGTGCTATTCAGGATCAGGTTTTCATGCTCACTAAAGACTATGTTTTAAAAATCCAGAAATAATGATATCTTTGAGCATCAGACAGCTCCACGGATGGGAGTGGTTCAGAAGAACAAAAAGCACTCCTATAAACATGATGATGCACTACAAAGTGACTGTGGAGCAGGGCTAGGCAGTTGCATTAATCACTGTGCTAATACTTAGCCACAAGTTTTGATATATCTTTAGCATCTTGCACTATATGCTCACACATCAACAGCACAATGTTCCCCAGGAAACATTCCAAAATTGTTTCTTTGAAAAGTAAAGTTCATTTGTGGGTCAATGGGGTAATTATAGCAGAATGAGCCTGCCTCACTCCAACAACAGTTTAACATTTCAACAACACTCCTTCCCATCATCCCAAGCTACTAATTTCTCCTATTCCATGTGCTTCTCCTCTTATGAAAATAATAACAATAAAAGAAAGCTAATCAGTACTACCAATTAGGAATCATCTCATAGAATAGGATTATACTCTGAAATTGAAAAACATTTTAAGTTTGCATTGTGCTCACTAACATTCATATTTGTATTGCTGTTCTAAGTGCTCCTATGTCACTTATGGGCTGTGAAGAAAGTTGCAAAAATACACAATTAAAATTGAGTTTTCGAGACAGCTTATAATTCTTCATCATCACTGAGTTTTCTGTGGAAAAATGTGAAAGACCGTGATATGGTATCTTGTCTGTATATCAAGGAGCCATGAAAACCAGGAGGGAGACTCCTCCAAGAAGCTTCTCAGATAAAGTAAAGTGAAACCTGGTGCCAAGTCAAAAGGAGTATGTTGAATGGAGTTGCTGAACTTGCTAGGAACCTGTTTAAATGCACAAGCCACACTAGTTGCAAGATAATAAATAAACTTATCTTCAATTAAACAAGCCTCATAGAATAAACTTACATGCCGTTTGTGCTATCTTGCACACTTTTTTTGTTACTTTTACAAGAACATTCTTCTAATCAAGAAAATCAAGCACATTAACAGCAAAACTACAAGGTAACATGAGTAAACTATCTTTCATAACAAATAGAGAAGAAAGCACTGGAAGAAAGGAAGTATTAATGATAAAAAAACCCAAAAACGTACAGCACCTTGAAAAGACATAAGATATCTGTATATTTTAATGGACAGAGCAGCTCTCTGTTTGTTGTGCACAGAAACAGAAAGCTATGACGAGCACAAACATAGCTACAGACACAAAGGCAGAGTGGTGGCCCTCTATGACAGTCCTCTTTAGTCATATGTGACAAGGACAGAGTAGAGCTCTGGAGCACACTGTAACAAATACAAAGAAGCCTTAAGAAAAACAAAAACAATTTACTAGCATGGTAGCAGAAAATCCACATTCAGAGCGTGGAGTCCTGCTTGACTTTTCACCTGTGTTTTCAGCTCACCAGGTCACCCCCAAGGTGGTACCTGCTCAGCAGAGCCCTGAAGGCTCCACGTCAATGTTAGCATTGGGTAGAACAAGCTCAAAACCGGTGCACTCAACCATATAGAAAGGCCCTCGAGGTGCCTGGTCATGACTTCTCTCTGGGTCTTAGCAACTTTCACACTACTAGAGCTGAATTCTTTGACACCCCAAAGACAGGACCACATGCATTGGCAGTAGATAGCCAGGGCTTGATAAGTTTGATCATTACTTATGACCCAGATATATTTGCCTTCCAGTTTGTTATGTAAATAGATAAATTAGGAAGTCTGAGCAATTCTAAACAATTAACTACACTAATGATGTTTAAAACTCAGTTTGATGTTATAGCTCAGCTGCCACACGGAGAGAACAACAGATCAGAGACATGAGCTACCACACAGGTATAGAACAATGTCTAAAAGAGCAATAATTCCAGTAAGTTTTCTGTACATCTGGGAACATCATAGCTACAAGTCTCCATAAACTCGTACAACAAGGAGAAAGTTACCAATGTGGTAAAACAGATCAGCATCAGCTGCAACTTTAGCTGAAACTAATAGCATTCTGCCAAATTTCTGGTCTCAAACTTAAAAACCTTAAAGGCCTTAAAACCAGTCCTTTCTCATACTCAAAAAGTATAGCTACACTGTAAACTGACAGATAAAGTAGTTCAGCCAAACAGCACACAAACTTGCTTTCTGGGTTAACTGAGAACAGTCAAATGCAAGGAATGGTGATTTTTTTAATGATGTGGGTTTTTATACAAGCAACTAGATAACAGAAACTATTTTTAAAAGCCGGCATGATGTTGTGGAAGTTGTACGTTCGCTGACTAGGCTATGGCTTGGGCCCCTAGCCATACCTGCATTCACAAAGGAGTGCCACATGGAGCTGCATGCCATTGTCGGCCTGGGGCTGGAACTGGAATTAGCACGGCGCTAAAGCTGAGTTGAGTCTCATGGCGATGCAGAGTCTCATGGTAACACAGCTTTTCTGCTTCCAGACATGAAGCATGTATATATTGTACTGTGCAAAAGTGCCAGCTTTAGGCAGAACTTGTAGAGGGGAGCAGTCTTGGTAGCACCCTATACTACGGTATATTCATATATGTATATACCCTAGTGTGTGTAAATATATATATGCACGCCCCTAGTATACCAGGGTCAATAGATAGTTAGACTTTAAGGTAGCTTAAATATTTTCAACAAAACTGAAGAAAACAATACAACTTCTTAAGAACAGTGAAGTGCAGTTTTCAATGCTTTCTGTCAAGTATGGGCTAAACATTAACCATGGAATTATCGTGTTATTGCTGCTTAAGAATTTGCTCACTGCCCAACAATAAATTTGGTATTTAGGCCTGCTTATAAATTTTATTCAAAAGCAAATAACTGCCTGACACTCTCAAGGGTGCTGCACTGTGGTTATCAATGAAGAAAAGACATTCAAATGATGAAAATGTGTCTGAAAACAGTTTGTCTTGCAAAACAAATACACAGCAAGTAATACAACTTTAATGCATATTTTGAAATTCAAAGTCCCCATTTGAAAAGATTTGTCTACATACTATCACCTAACTGAAAATGTTTGCTTAAACCCTCTATTAAGCAGCACTGAAAATTACTCAGAAAAATTTAATGTTATTTAGCTGTAGAATAATCTAAAATGCCTTCAGGAGAAACTAATGTGAAGATCTTTAACCAGAAATGAAGACTAGAATCCTTTTCTTCCATGAAGGTATGAAAAAAAAAATCAATTTAGAAAAAGATAAAGCCTACATTCACTGGTTTCAATTCTGTTATGACAGTACTTATAGATTTATAACTACTGAACTGTTAACAAAACTGCATTTGCTTCCTCCTTCACTAAATACCCTAGCCTAATCTTCCAGTGCCTTCACAGAACTGACACCCTGCCAAGCAGTGAAGTACATCTCCTAAATCAAGATTAATCTTCAAATAAGTGAGCATAAGGAACAAATGTGTCTACAGCATCTCAACATACTTATGAGAACAATTCAAACACATTTGACACGTTAGGTTAAACTGTCTTGGCACTGGTCTGTACCATATTCCCAAGGCAGATGCATCAGTCATGAAAATTAGTATGTTGTGCCTATTTACCTAGAAACACCCCAGTTTTAAACCTAATGGTCTAATACGATGGCAGGACTTGTGCCTGATCAACAGGCAGAGTATTTGACTCTGAAAACAGAACAAAAATCTAGTTCAAGATTTCAAGATTTGCCTTTTTTTTTTTTTGTATTTTGGTGTAAAAGACAGGGATTTTGCAACACTTAAATAGTCGTCTAACTTGTGAGGACTACATGATGTAACTAGACGGTTTGATTTATTGCATTATTGCTAAGCTTTGCACAGGCTCCTTACAATTGTTACTAAATAAAGATGGTTCTCAGTTTTGGCATAAGAAATGCAGCTCCCAACTGGGAAAACATACATTTATCAACAGCTTAGCTTATCTGAAAATATTACTCTGTTGGAAAAGACTGTTTCTGTCATTTTCACATAATGTATATTTCAATTTTCAGCCACATAAATTTCCGACTTTATTAATGATAATTCTTATTATTCGTGTTATCTCTCAACGTGGTGATCCTAACTATGAACTAAGAAATGCATGAATCCAGAACAGTTGCTAAAGAGCTCAAATCTAGACTAGAAACAAGAGGCAACAGATTGTACAGGCAGACAGGCAACATAAAAATACATCAGCAACTAAATCAGTGCCTGCTTTCTGTCAGTATCTAGGAAAGGACAGTTCCCATTTAAAATTTTTGTTTCAGCCTTTGAAATGAAAATTATTCCCCATATGCCTCTTCTCCATTGGTAATATATATACAAATAAAAGAAAATTTATTACTATTATCACACATTTATAAGTATTATTGTGAAATCGTTTAAGAAAAGACAGAGAAAATATGAGAATATAAGTACAAGAGCATGCTCAAAGCAACTTCCTCTTCTGCTGAATTTCTATCAAGGCATTCAAATAGGTGCAGACCTAGCGCTGCGCTGGTCAGACAGCCTTTCTAATGGCTGAATTCAAAAAGAGGTTACAACACAAAAGCTTTGGTTTAATTTTACTCAATGTTAAGAGGTGAGATAAAACATAATTCATAAATTCAAAAGATCAAGTAGGGAGGACAATCAATATGAAAGGAATTAGTGCATAAGTTTTCAGATAGATGTGCCAGCATGTTGCTTGGATTTATAATTATAAAGCAATTATTACTTAGCTCGATAATAAATTATTAGCTGCCATGGCAACTACTGAAATACAAGGCAAGCTATTAAAGGCAATGAGATGGTCTGCAGGAGACAAAGGGAGAAGGCAGTTTATTCATCAGGCAGACTGGGCTCTTTCTCCAACTTCTTATGGTATCACATACTAACTTTGGGATCGCTAAAGGAAAAATTGCAAGATGCCTGGACTCACACAGAGCCAGTCGTCAGGGTTTAGCAGGGTTGGTTTTTTTTTCCATTAAGAAGATAATTTGATTATAGAGCCAGATATTTTTCTGGTGTAATCCTAGGGATATCGCACATCCCTTTGTACATAAGCAACTAGTGAAGCAATGGTTAGGAGTTATCTCTGAGAATTTGGTGGGGACAGGCAAGGCCATTGAAAAGCAGAATATGATAGAGTTAATGCTTATTATCAAAAAAGATAAATTGACAAGCACAAAAATTACAGGCTAGGCACCTTAATTGCAGTTTCCTGGAAAAATTCTGGAGCAAACAAATCATTTATAACTACATGGAATATAACAAGAAGATTATGAGCAGCCAACATGGATTTGTCCAAAAAAAATTATATCAAACCAGTCTAATTTCTTTCTGTAACAAAATAAAAAGCTCTGACTTAAGGCAATTAATGCTGCCATGATGTCCTCATATGCAAATCGGGGAGGTTTGGTCTATGTCAAACTACTCTATGACAGAAGCAAAATTAGGACTGCAGATTGATGACCCACACGTTGCCAAAGTGGAAAGATGTATCTAACAGGGTTGCATAAAAAACTCTTTAGATGCCATTACCATTAAAAACTGTCACTGTTGACTTGCTGGTGGAAGAGAGTGTGCTATTAAATGCAAGTAACAGAGGAGGGAGAAAGAGTTGCAACTACTTTGGAAGACAGGGTTAAAATTCAGAAAGCTTATAGGGGATCCCAAGACAAACATGCATCAACGATGCTGTTCTGTAAGGGCAAAGGAGGCAAATATGATACTTAAGGCATAAACAGGTTTCAAAATACATGAAGCAAAAGTTTAGGTCCATCTCCTTTCCCTCCTCCCCCCCTTTTTCTTTTTGTCATCTGTTTGTGTGCCTAACTTTAAGACAGATAAATCTGGACCAAGGAGAGAGAAAGCTATTAGAATAATCAAGCACTGGAAAATGTGATCTATGAAAACAGGTTGAAAAAATTGGTTAGACTTAGACTTTAGGAAAAAAGCTTTCTAAATTAAGGACAGTTAAACATGGGAATGAGTTGCCCAGGGAAGCTCTATCTAGAGAGCCTTTTCCTGGAGGTCCTTCAGAACAGGTTACAGAAACGTTAATTAGGAACCTCATAGGTGTACCTGACATCATTTTCCATCAGGGAAGCATAACGGTAATATCTTTAGGTCTCCTGCAGTCTAATTTTTTAAGTGTTTACAATATTATTTTTTCCCCTTTCTAATCTCATCTGGATGAATTCTAAGGAATTTGTCTGGGGTTTCCAGACATGAGGTAGCCTTTTCCTGGCAAAAATCCTAGACTGACTGCAGACATGCTATACCCTCACAGGGCACATATGCAATATATTGAATGCTTCTGCCAAGGATTGTTCTATATCCAGAAATCAACAGCACATGTGTAATAATCCATTACTTTTGGGAAGAAACAGGCTTTATTGAATAGGCACTAGAACAACAGTGCAATATTCAGAAAAACTGGCCCAGGATTACTGGAGTCCCAGAAATCCTTCTACTCCTTGAGCACAAAAGGAATAAAACAACAGGAGAAATACCCTTTGGTTATAATCTAGGCCATCACTTTACCAGGCACAAGTGCTTACTCCCTCAGCTACATGATTCCCTTATAGCTTTGCTACTAGCACTTGTCAAGCTACTTCTACAACTCCTTTACTTCTCTGAAAAAGAATTTTCCAACAATCTATGCCCCAACTCCTCTGTTTACTATTCTCCAGAATAACTCCTTCCATCACACAGCTGAACTCTTAATTATTATGAACACTTAATTATTAACATTTATAACCGAGCACACAGGGTTATGGGGTGGGGTTTTTTCCAATTTACCTTAAACAAGGGAGAACTGTTATAATCTCCAGTTTCAGAAGTACTTCTGCCCAGCATAACAGTATTTTCTTTAATAGTTACATGATTCACAAAAACAATGATCTGAACCAGAAAAAGCTATATGGGAATCTATCCTAAACAAAAATAAATTAAGGAATGTTACTGGAGTTGATTGCCACAGGACAGAAACCTTGCACGCAGTTAAAAGAATAAAGAAAGAATTCAAGTCACTGAAAAATTACTCTCAAGGCCAGGTTGGATGGGACTTGGAGCAACCTGGTCTAGTGGGAGGTGTCCCTGTCCACAACAGAGGGATTGGAACTAGGTGATCTTTAAGGTCCCTTCCAACCCAAGCCATTCTATGATTCTATGGAAATTCATCCTGAATTGTTTAGTTCAGAACAGACAACCAAATCACAGTATTTGTTCAAATTGCAGCCCTTCTCTAGCAACAAATGCATCAGGTGACAATTCACACTCAGACAGCAGTTATATTACTATTTTTGCTATGCTAAGCAAAACATCAGAAGAGCGTGATTAATTCCAGTAAATATGATATCTTAAAATTAACGTTATCACCCCCACTAGTAATATAATACAAAAGAATTGATAATAGAATCTCCTGAAAGAAGTTTCCAATTACACTAATTCCAAATCTACCAGGAGAAATCGGTAGGCTGTTCTGCATTCCAGTCCATGGGATATGGCGACGTACACTTGTGCATAGCACTCCTGAATTCCCCACTGTCCCATAAATTCTCAGAAAAGGGTAGGATCTTATTTAATATAGTCTCATCATATGCCTAGATCTGAATGGTTTTGGTTGGTTTTTGTTGTTTGTTTTTTTTTTTTTAATATGCTTCCCATCAAGATGTCTTTGTCCAGTGTGAACAATTCCTCCTAGAATTAAAACAAGCAACATTTCTCTATGTTTGCCAAATGACTCCATGGACTGCTTATAATCAAACTCATGTTTATTTACTTAACATCTTCTTTTCCTCCTCCTTTTCTACCAGGCAGCTGAGTTTCAAAATAAAAACAACAAAGCCCAAAGAGCTCACCTTGTTGCCCCACACCAGCAGAAATTACCTTTGCATGAAGTTCTACCTGCAGAGCCTCATCACAACTGCCTTCTGCTTCTCGCAACTGAGACAGACAATAATGCTCTCCACAGATAACTCAAATGCTTATCTACACACTTAATGCAAGATAATGCTTCAAAACAACATAAATATTTTGAAACAGGGAATCCTCAGCCCTGCGGCATCTCTCTTATTCTCTGCCTTAGGGCTTTTTCCCCAAAGCAAATAACAGAGTACTGTATAAGGGACAAACACAAGGAAATGTGCTAATAAAAGCTACAAAGAGTGCTGGTGCATTTCTATTAGCATATTATCAGGGTGCTTTGGTTCAATATGGCTACTTTCCACATGCAATTGTTGTGCCATGCAACAGCGAGAATAAGCCCAAGCAGAGCCATGGATGGGCTAGCGAATGTTAGTAGCCCCAACCCTAACCACAAAGTGAAATTCATCACAGTTAGTGCAAACTCACTGTATTGCATAAGACATCTTTCAACATGAAAAAAAGCGTAAGAGAAAAGATAACCATGCAGAAGGGAGAGATCCTTGTCTTTCAGAAGTTCCTTTTTTTCCTGGTTATTAAATCAAATCTGACCATCTTCTAAATTCATTTTACCATCTTTTATTGAATTTTTATATAATGTTTTCCATGGCCATATTACTTCAAATTTTTCATTATTGCTGCCCTATTTTTAACCTCAGTCTTCCCAGAACTTGGCTCACAGATGTAATGCATAAATCACAAGGCTACTCTGGCTAATCTTGTAACAAAAATGTAATTTATAATGCCTTGCATAGAAAGCAACAACATTTTCCAAAAATGTTTTAGCACAGAAATTTTAACAGTCAAAGATGTGAAAAAAGCATGTGTCTTATCACACTACTAGTTTGCTATGAGACTTTGGAAAGACCACAGTTTCGCCCAGACTCCAGCCTCTCCAGGCATGAAAAATATTTACTTACCTCAAGGGGAGCACTCTGCAGCTTGACTTATTAATGTATTTCTGGTGAAGGTATATAACACATATATGCTAGGATGTAGATATATGATAGATGAAACAATTTAAAGATTCAGTGTTGATTTGCTAGGTTAGCAGATGACCCAGTCCTCATAAATCAAACAAAATTCAAGCAAGAGATAAGAGGACAGCCCAAACAGTTAGCCTCGTTATTTCTTACTGAATTCTTTATTTCACATTCAATTCAAAAGACTATTACTCTAGCAGAACCCAATTGTTCAAGGTTCCAAGTTCAAGTCAGAAAAAGATGCCAGAAGTCCACAAACTTGCTGACACAATAAACAAAGAAGGTGCTGAGCACTTTACCAGATCTGGATGTTAATTGTCGTCTTTCAGCTTTCCAGACATCATTTGACAACTACATTCCTTTTATCTGAAAGCATGAAAAGGAGGTAAGAGGAAGAACATAGCTCAAGTTGCTACATTAAATAATGCTTTGTGCCTCTAGGAGAGAGGTGATAAAATTGGACAATTCTGAAAACATTCTATCCTATCATTGTGAGACAGAGCTTATTCAGACAAATAATTAGCCACCTTACATTTACGCTGTCCTTCCAGAGTTACTTTATCTCAACAGCAACAAAAACAACCTCAGTAAAACCTTCACGAGGCACCAATACTCCGAGTTGCAATGCTGCCTGTTTTACAAGCAGATCAGCTTTCTTAAGCCACGTTTTTTTATAAAACTGTATTTTTTGATGAGCATTGGGTAATGTCTGTAACACATTCTTGATATGAAAGCTGCTAAGCGTCATGATTCATTGCCCTCCTCCCCCAGCCCCAGTAGGGGTGAGAGATCTCTGAGCTGATGCATCAGCTCCAGTTACACTTCGTTTCATTACACAGCATAATGGGCCAATATACACAGTCCCAACAGGCCCAAGCCAGGAAATTCAAAGTGCTGCTGCTTATTAAATATCGTGCCATCAAATCACGTTAGAAGCATTAAAATGTAAATAAATATGGTTGGGTCACTGTTTAAACTTCTCCTTAGTTCTTCCTTAAAGTGGTTTGAGAAATCTTTTTGCAAATACCTCGGTAAGGCAGCAAAGGTTCTTCAAAGCTATTTGCCTTTGAAGATCCAGCTGCAACAAGATTAAATTTACTTTTGCAGCAGTCTGTGGTTCTAAAAAAAAAAGTCCTCCCAGCTGAGAGGTGTATGATACCTACAGTGCATCCTAATAACTTTCAAATCATTAGAGCCAAAGGCAACTATCTTGTGTGTATGCCAAGGAGGAAAAAAAAAAAAAATTTTTTGAGAAGTGACAACAGCTCTGAGCTCCTCCCAATGTCCATCCTGTACACAGACCTTCTGGGAGCAGAGGGTTCAGTACCCTCTCCCCAAGCTGCATTAAAGTGTTGGGGCGAGGGGTGTTTATTTTTTTCATATATTTGCATATCTTAGACATACAATCTATGCCTTAAATTTAACCTTATTCCAAATGAAGTCATTGCTACATTGTAATTTTTTTATTACTTTTTATTTACAAAAATCCAAGCCCAGGCCTGTGTGTGAGCAAATACCCAAGTAGGAAGCAGGGAAATCATTTCTCTGAGGTTAAAAGGCACTTGAAGATAATTGTACCCTTCACAAAGGGTACTGATGGCAGAAGCATGGATCCTCTGACAGGTACTCAACAGATTTGCACATACTAAGGTGGAGAGAGCCTTTAATAAAGCACATAATGTGGTTGACACAAATATATATGCTTTGTGATGTTTTACCTAGAGTTTTTACCCAGCAAGAACAGTGTTGAGCAGCCCTTGCACAGCTACAGACATGCATGTGGGACAATTTGGTAGTGAGGACTGCTCAGCACTGTGAAATCTTCATATTTGCTACAGTAACTGCACTTTAACTAATGCTAAGGGCAGTGTAAGTGTGTTTCCAAATATGCATGCCTCATTATTTTAGCATGGTGCACACTACATTTAACCTCTGCATAAGATTATAGTAAAACAACTTAACCAAGTATTCTGGGGTCAAAGAATTACATTCTGACCATGTAGCAGATATTTCACATGCCCGTTAAAGCAGCTATAATACATTCATTCTCACATTTAAAGAGAGGTTTTAATAATAATTTCATCATGCCTCATTGTACCTCTGAGATTAATATATCTGGAAATACTTAGAATAAGTGCAGGAATGTTATTTTCATTTATTTAGCACATTCCTCAAATAAGATATTGCAGCTCACTGTGAAGTCACCTTACAATTAGGTAAAGAAAATGGACCACAAGGAAACAAAAAGCTCAAATGCCCAAAAAGTTAAAGAAAGTCTTTCCATCAACCATAGTGGGCTTCAGATCAAGCTCTGGAAAAAGCTCAGTGCCTCCACAATGTAAGCTCAAGGTTCACAGAGAGTGAAGCAAAATCATGGATCCCTATAAATGAACATAGCTTTATTTGATCTTCACCTGAATGCCACAGAGAAGTGAACAGCTCCTTGTTTTCTGTGGTAGAAAATGTCATGCTAATAAATAAATGGGGTACCAGCAGGTCAAAATAAAATGGAAACTTCTTTGTAGTGTGTTCTCAGATGTGTGTGTTTAGGCAGAGACAAACATCTGAAGAACTGGGCTGGATCGAAGGCCTGGAATATAATTTTATCAGCACCTGAAAAACTTTTTTGACATTTGGCAATGCTTTTTTCCTACCAGTAGGACACTTGGTATTTGAAATTCAGATCTGGTAGGTAATTGCACATGTGATTTCAGAATTTGCTTTCCATTAACATAAAAGCCAATTCAAAAGCATAAATGTTTATAGAGGGAAAACAGGCACAACCACTTCAAGTCACTTGAAAGGCAAGTGTGTATGTATTCAAACTGCTTTTACAATTTCACCACTATTCTTCTTTTCAACCAATCCAATTCACAGTGGCTGTACTTTATCTGTTACTACAGGTACTCCCATTTTATTTTTCTATCGCTATTAACATCCCTGTTAAGAATTATCTATTTTAAAGGCTCTGTAATGAAATTTTTCATCTTGAACATGTTAAACCACAGCTGCAGAAGTCAGCAAGACTAAATCCAGTGCAGTGGGTTTTCAGTCACAGCCAAGAAGCTTTAAACAGTATGAAAGACAGAAGCTTAGTGGTTCAAAGCCAGCTGTAAAAATTCTCATTTGACTTCTCAATACAAAGTTAAACAGACCTACTATAAAGAAATACGCTGCTGCCTCGGATTTCAAGTAGCCTGCTAATTTCCACAGTGTATTCTCTGGTATCACAATGCATTTCCCTTACAAATGGTCTCAGTAATCCTACGCCTCCACCGGATGATGATGGTGCAGACGGACAGAAGGAGCCATACAGATTTGTCTGTTGTAAGCTCCATGTATTGAACTACAAATTTAGGTATCCAGAGATATTTTTTTTTTGAGGTAAACTCTGTAAAGCAAACAACATACTTCTGTGAGGAAAGCTAATCTGACAACAGATGCACAGAAAGCAGAGATTAACTGCAATTACTCTAACAAGATCTTTGAAAAAATTCTTATAAAAGACGAATACAGAAAGACCTGCCTGATGATTTGCTTTAACAAAAGTATTTTAGCCATTTAGGCTTTTTTCACATAAGAATTTTTCATAACAGTTCATTTCTAGATATACAGTAAACACAGTTACTTGTTCAAATAAAAAGAAACAGAGAAAAATATGTGAGAGTTGCCCCAGGTAACACAGTGGTGAAGTTACAAGAAAAAAACAGATCTATATAAGCCTGTTCCCATTAAATCAAAAGGATTTTTAAGTCAACTTAAGTAAAGCCTGGGCTTTACTCAGGACACCATGATTCTTACAGTTCTGTAATCCTTACATCACTACTTTTCATCAAGACTTGAGGTAGTTGTCTGAACCACAAAGGTCAAAACTAAAGCATCTCAGATTTCCGCATCACCCCCCCTCCTTCCATCCCAAATTCCCTGTATGTTTAGATCTGATATGTGACAAAAGATTGTACAAGTAACCTGGTGGAAGACTTGTAATATTAAGAAGTATTCCCCACTAGTATTATAATCATTTGACTGCAGAAACTCATAGGATCATTTCTTTTTAAATCTGTCTCAAGTTCTAGCTTTTGCAAAACCATAACCAGGCCAGCTCGCAAATCTAAGGGAGCTAGAAGCCTTGGAAGTAGTCCCTTGTATATTCAATACAGTTCATGATCCTTTTATGCATGTTTATTCATTTGTTCCTAGTTTTGCAATGGTAATGAAAACCAAACCCAAGCAAGCTTTATTAGATTTTCATAGCAAATATTTGCAACTGAGATGTGGTTAATTAGAATTAAAACAAAAGATATACCTTGCAGAGCATGCTCACCATGGAAAACTATTTATATACATTTTTCCTTGATCTCTTTGGCAAGGTCTGTGTTAAATCAGGACTTCAGAAGATGCAACTGAAATCATTTAGGACAAAACCACAAATTGGAACCTTGCTTGAAATTTTCATCATATTGTGGATAAAAGAGATCAACTCTAAATGAAAATTTAAGACATTTGTTTATTTTCCTAAGCCAGAATCTACTTTAAGCTGATAAGGAACTTTTTATGCAGGCTTCATGTATCAGGAACCAATGGCAGATGACACCTTACTACTGCCACAATAATATTGTTTATTCCTACAGAGATAGTACTTGCATACTAACAAAAACATTGGCATTTAATAATTAAACACAAAATTGCTTGCTACAAAGGGATTCTATTCTTTTTTATCACTGAAGGTGTGAGGTTTTTATCCTAGCATTAGTGAAAACAGAAACTGGCCAAGTAACTGGTTACAACACATGAAGGAAAACAAGCTGATCAGAAGAAAGCTTAAATTAGCAGAATTGCATATTCATGTTTATTATCTGCTTAGCCCTTTATCTTATAAGGCTGTATATACTTGTCTTCTTATTCTTATCAATGGTATATAATGAGATTGAAAGACCACATAAGAGGTAAGGCTAGTTCATAACTTTGTAAAGGACAGATACATTGGGAGAGGATCAAGTCACAGCTCACAACAAAAGGGGGTATTTTTTTATGTCTCCAAAGGGTGCAGTGCTCATTGGAAGTAGCTGCACCTACAGAAACACACTCCTGCTCCTTTAGAAGAGAGTTTGCCTGCACGCACACAACATGCCCAGTTCTCCAGCACAGCTACCCTGCCAGAAAAACAGCCTGGCCTTTCAAGGCACTTGTCCTAAAACCAGGATTCCAACTAGGGTGCCGGACCTGCGATGGGTTCCTGAGGAACGAACCAACATGCTGAGGGAGATAAAAAAGCACAGCTTACCTATTTGCAATGCTTTTAGGGGCAGCCATAACTTAAACTTAAAAATACCAACTTCTTGGATCAAAGGGAGGCACAACATATTTTTGCAATGCCATTGCAACTGGCAGCTGTTGCCATCTCTTCCTTCTGTTCTCACCCAGTGGAGAACATGTGGGAAGTGGGGAGGCAGAGGTGCCACCAGCTGCCTGCTTAGCAGATCTGATGGCAACATGAATGGGCATCAACAGCCATTTGTATGGCCTTGCTTGGTCCCCAGCTTCTCATTTGGGTTTTGGAATGTCCAAAAGAGATGCCAAAGGTCTCTTTAAAAGAGCTTTCTACTTCTTTTTTCTATTCAGGCAATCTGTGTAATCTTGGCATGATTTGGACAAAAAAAAAAGAAAATAAAAATTCTCTTCTCTGTTACTTTGGGGAAAAAAAAATATCATAACTACCATCAATTGTCTATAGGGTTGATGTTGACAATATTCCATCCTAAAAACTCTCAAATTTAATCATAATTACTCTAATTTTTCTCCCTTTGGATCCATAAGGACTGATGCATTTACACTAACACAAAAACCTTTTCTTGCAGCTAGAGATCCCTTCAGAAATCTCAGTATTTCTTCTATCACTCATGAAGTACTTTTAATAGAGCATAACAAATCCTGCCTTCTTGGCTGTAGTGTATTACTTTTTTGGTAAAGTGGTTAGAAAACACTAGAAATAAATTCATGAGCCCTCCAGAGTAGCACATTTAATTGGTGATTTTTCACAGGCTGTGTAGGACAAGTACAAGTTATGTTTTAAGCTCAAACAAAAAGACTGATTTAAAGTATTTTTTCCTTTGATATCAAACAGGGATCACTTCATAGGAATATGATTATTTTGAAAAGAGGCTGACTCAAATTTTAATTTCTTTAAAGCACATCACAAGAATGAAACTTTATGGCACCATTTTAAAGCAATTTTAAGAGTGACACTAGCTAAGAGAAAATACTAACATCTGTTAAAAACCTTCCAAAATTAAATGAAAACTTTAATTTACTGCACTTAGGGTTACATATCTGTTCTTTCACACAGATGTAAAAATTTAGTGGACCTAATTATAATACTCTGGCAATTAATATGAGCTTTACTTATGGATGATATTTAGCTATTTAAAAATTAATAACATTGTAAGTTCCAAGGGAAATGGCATGATCTCTGAAGCAGCATAGTAGTTCAATTTATTTTTAAATGTTTGGTTAGGGCTGACTCTGGGAAATAGCTAGACTGTAAGCCTATACAAATGCAATCTTCTGCTGCAGGACCGAGGAATGAAATCCTTTACCACAACTAGAAAAGCAAAGCCCTATTCAGAACAACTGCTTCTAAAAGTGCCATCATCTGCCCAGGAGGATAAAATAACAAAATCAGGGCTTGCTCTCTGAAATTACGGAAGGTACTCTTTTACTAGGTGGTTGGGTTTTATTTTTTTTTGAGGGGGAGAAGGGATTGTTTTGTTGTTGTTAATATATCTTACAAGTGACATTTATCCAGCAAAATTTCTGGAGGGGGTTTATCTGCCTGCAATATCTTTTCTTCCGTGTTTAGCTCCCGTTTGGTTTAATATATTTTCTCTCGGCTACTAAAAGTCAAGGTGCCATTTCAGGACATGACCGAGCTAAAAAGAGAGCGAAGTGTACCAGGTAGCTTAGCAAAAATCATTTGCTACTGTGTGATGCATCTGTTACAGGTTTTCTCCTGGACTGAGATAAGGAGCTGAAGGTTGGAGCTGATTCATCTACAGACAAATACCAGAAAGTTTAAATTGGAAGAAGGGATTAGAGAGAATTTCTTGGTTAATCAAAAAAATCCTTAGGCCTTTAGATGATGAACTGAAAATAAGGTAGGCCTCTTGAGCGACTTTAAGGTTTTACTGTAATCAAGATATCCTCCAAATAACAAGCTTTCCCCTATTTACTGGAGGAAACTATTGTTGGCCAAAGACCTGCACTGCAGACTCCAGACCACCTCCAGGAGGACGCCTTGGCCCCACTGTCAGCATCTAACAAGGTATCTTAGCTGCTGCCTGTCACAGGAGGCTCCTCCTCTCTTTGTAAGAGTGAGCCTCTCACCTGTACATAGTTCAGGGAGTCTGGTCACAAAAGTCCCACTTGAACAAACTTCAAGAAGAGCCGTGGTCTGGGAGATAAAACTATAAAACCCAACAAGCTTGGATGTCTCCAGTTGGAGATTTATCTCTATTACAGGACAGAAATCTCTCTGCTGAGTTGCTTGCAAAGTCAGGAGTATCTCTGTGTCCCTTGTATCCTTGCTCATAGCTCCTGCTCCATGTCCCTCACCTGACATGCCCACAGGTAGTAGCAGCCCACTGGTTCCTGCAGGGTTAAACAAAATTTGTTTGCCAAGAGAGGGAATGGCACCCTGATTAGAATAAAGTATTAGTCAGTGGGACATAAGGCAGGATCCAAAATTAACCTGTGACCATCTTATTGTGCCAGCTGTTAGAGCAGCACATCATCACCACCTTCTGAATGCATGTGTTTTATCTGGCAGAAGATACAGAGACTGAGCTATTCCCTCAAGGCATTTTCAGAAGCATTTATTGTTAGCTCCTGGGTTTCTTGCTTTTCCCCTAAGTCTTCGACTCTAGAGACTGGGAAAAATGCTTAGAATGACTCATACCTGGAATTTACTAAAAGCATGAAACCCTGTGCTCTTGCAGCTCAAACCACTCTTTATTTGAAACAGACTTTTCCTAATAAGTTCTCAAAGTATTAGAATTGCAGAAAATGGAAAGCCTGTGCTCATCCCATCTCTGGATTTCACAATGTATCCCAGTGCTATCTTTTGCATTTCAGTCCTAATGACACTCCACTCAGAGCTCTGAACCAACCCCACCAAACCACTGAGCTGTGTTGGCTCCAAAAGAATGATGCAATTTTGTCCATCTTGCACAGCTCCATGTGTACTACCAGCACTGAGATCACATTTACCTTTAAATATATGTATACTTCCTAAGAAAGACGGCTAAAATATTTAAAACTTTGGCCTGATTTTCTTGAAGGTTAGTCATAATAAAGTAAGGAATGTATTTCTCTTAATACTGCCATAAAGATTCAATGAGTTGCTGTCCTATAGGTGCCTGGGAGGCAAGAACCAGCAGGAATAACTGGTTTTTACAGTAAACTATAAAAACACATGAAGCTTCAGAAGTAAAGATTAGCTAAGGTGTTGAATTATACACCTGATGCTGAAGTATTCACAGTGGTAGGATCCCCTGAGAATTTACCTCTTAAGTTAGAGCTTAGACGTGAAAGCACAAAAAAAGAACTAGGCACTGCAGAAGTAAGTTGTAAATTGAGGTGCAATTCTGCAAGTTAAACTGCATTTACTAGTCACAAGAATAAAGATTATTCCATGTAACTGATGCAGAATCAGCATCTCAGGAGGGGATATGATAGCTTATGAATCAGTAACAAAGCACTACCAGAGAAAGGTATTAAGAGATAATATTTGAGACTTCATCTGAGTAACGACATACCAAACAGCACAGTATTCCATCATCTTTTGCTGTTAAGTTCATCACCAAATCTACCACTGAAGCAGGTTCCCTAAGACTTCTTCTGGAAGCTTCATTTAAGTCTTTCTTTCATGGACCGCTCTGCAAAGTTTTTAAGTTGCTTTTATAGTAAGTTTTACTGCTTTTACTGTGGCTCCACCACAGAGGTAAGGAAAGTGGGTGCCTTTGGCAGGGATTTAATCATATACAATGATTCAGAAGAAAAATATTTGTAAAATAAACCCACCCCACTTGCTTCTACTTTGAATTGTCCATTCCATAACACACTGAATCACAATAGCAAAATTAGCAGGGTCCAGCAAAATATCTTGGATTATTTATTGTGCTTCTCTGGCAGCCTGCAGAACTCCTTCATAACATAGTCGTAATCTACTCTTGAATCACTGAATGATACTGGTCTCAGCTACTTCTTCTGGCAAGCTATTCAAGTCCTCATGAGCAAGAAACTGTCTCCAAAGAAGGCCATTCATAAATTTAAAGAAAACTTCACTCAAAAAAAAAAAAAAAGCAGATTTCCTTATTTAGTGAAGTTGCTAAATGACACTATATATATATATATATTTTGACATTTTCAGGATAATTGGTATCTTTTAAAGATACACACCTTAGACTGTTTTTTGGCTGCTGGGCTCTGACAACACAACTCAGCAGCACAGATATCATCATTTCAGCACAATTTTACAGGAACCAATAATTTCTTCTCATATTGTGCTGAAGTTCATCTACAAATACCAGCTTCTGGCTGATCATTGATGAGACAGCTGCAGTGGCAGAGGTAGTCTCTGAGACAAAGAAAAACCAAAGACTGAAAGTTATTGTAAATAAATTTAAGCTAATGGCACAAGCCTGGAACCCCATTGTTGTAGAAGTCATCAATTGCTTGTTAAACTCTATTAAATCACCAAAAAGGTAGGTCTAAAGTTAAAAAAGAAAGCCACAGTTAAAAGTAGCTTCTTGTTTTACATAAGCCTTCTACACAGTAGAGGAAAAAGCCTTGAGCAAAAAAAAGAGATGGTATGTGCTTCAAATTACACCTGTACACAGAAATAATTAAAAAACCCCCTTATTTTTCCGAGAAGAATGACTTGCAATCTTCTGAACTGAAATCTAAATTATAAAGCTGAATTTTGTTATGAATCTTTTTTCTTTGCAACAGCTATGACTGTCTCTTTATACCCCCTACTACTAAACTATTACTTTTAAAACACAAGTAAAGGTATTTCATGCTAGCTTCTAAAAAACCTCTTATCTTTGCACCTCACAAAAATAAACAAGTCAGAAGATTCCTCTCCTGACAAATTTATTGATTATGACTTGCGGGGATCAAAGCCTAATGTGTTTCCCAGAAACAAAACAATTATGTTTTGACAGTAGTTAGGCATTTACAGGTATTAAGACAGCAATATCTCAGAGGTGTTTATAAGTCTTTGTCATAACAGGGCAGAAAACACGTGCATACAACTGTATGGATCACAATCTTGCTCTCCCTTGCCTCATTCTTACCAGCACATTTCCCATCTTCCTGCTATTAAATCATAAAACGCATATGTAGATCTACCAGAAGCACAACTCCTTTTCACCCCAGAGTAATGATATTCTTCTGGGACAGCTACAACCTCCCCCACACGCCCCTCTCCTTATTTTGGGACTGTGCTATATGGCTGTGTGTTGGCAACTCTGCCACAGCACCACATTCTCCCCAGGCAGCCACAGCTGGAGGGCAGGTTCCTAAAGCAAGTGACACCTGCACCATAAGACATGTCCAGCAAGAGCCTGTGTGCAACACCTGTGAGCCCTGGAAGACCTGCTTACATCTGGCAGCAACATCAAGTAAGAAAAACTGTCAAAGAGGGAATTATACTCCTTGGGAGCAAGGTTTATTGACAGATTCATGGCTTTTCCTTGAATATTTTGTGTTGAGGGAAGGTTGACCTTCGAAGATTATATGGTAACTGGAGAGCTAATATATGAAATTACAAAAGTGAAGACACTAGACAGCAAGAAACTGATTAGGAAGAGGACTTGGTGACTGTCTCAAACTTCAATGTTTTTCTTCACCTGAATTCAATTTTACTAAAGACATTACCTTTTTTTCCTTTCTTTTTTTCCTCAATTTTTTTTGAAGATTCATCCTTACATTTCAGTGACTAGGTGACAATTCATGCTATTTATCAATTTATTCCCAATACTGCACTGCCTAAGCACCTCTGCCAGGCTTCTTAATGTGTGTATTGGGTCTGGCTGAGGTGGAGTTAACTTTCCCCATAGTTGCACTTTGTATTGGTAGCTAGAAAGGCACTGATAGCACACCAGTGTTTTGGCTACAGCTGATTAGTGGTCACACAGCATAAAGGCTATCTCTCCAACATTCTCCCCCTCACCAGTAGGGCTGGGCAAAATCTTTGGAGGGGACATAGCCAGGACAGCTGACCCAAACTGACCACAGGGATATTCCATACTATATGACATTTGCTCAGCAATAAAAGCTAAGAGAAAGGAGGAGGAAGAGTTGGGAGGGATTCACTATTTATGATATTTGTCTTCCAGTACATCTGCTATGCATACCGAAGCCCTGCTTCCTGGGAAGTAGCTGGACATCACCTGCTGATGAGAAGTACAGAATAAAATCTTTTATGTGCCTTCCCTTCCATGCATGGCCTTCACTTCTTCTTTATTAAACTGCCTTTATCTTGACCCATGAAGGTTTTTTTCTGTCTTATTGATCCTCCCCATCCTACTGAGGAGGGGAGTGATAGAGCAGATCAGTGGACACCTGGCCTCCAGCCAAGGTCAACCCACCACGACATACCTAAGAGGTCCCATGCTGGGTTGCTATACAAGGGGCAGACATCCGGTATAGCAATTCACAAATTAAGGAGGGATCATCATACTGCTGTTACTGCCAAGAAACGGATCTTCTGCTGAGTCCCACTGAGAGGTTTCAGAAAGCCCGTTTGCTTACTCCAGCTACATTAAGTCATCTAACACCACACTTTGCCTTCTCCAAAGGACTGTGCTTCTCTCAGGTGCTCACAGCCACATTACTACCTTGAGACTAGCAAAAAATTCCAGCCAGCAGAAACAGTCTGGCTGATTAGGACCAGACCCAGAAGTAGACTGAATACATTTCTTCTTAACAGCTTGAAACTTTTACTTTCTCCTTCATCATTCACAAGTTGTACTCCGAGAAAGAGAATGGAATCCTTCTTCCATATCTGTGTAAAATTACTTTACTCATTTAGACATTTTATGAATGAAATCATTTAGGAAATCATTACACTTTGCCTTTGGGTAAATAGGCTAGCAAACTTGAATGAATGTAATTACTTGCTTGTTAGTTATTCTTCAAGATGGATAAAGGTTTCTGGAAAATCATGACATTGTGCGGGAGAACGATGAGATCTAATCTGCATCTTTGCTGTGACTTCTTAGGAAAAAACAGTTTTCTTTCTCCAAGATTTCCCACCCATGCAACCATGGCAGTAACAGTAAGCTCACCAAAGCCAGACCAGGCACAGCTGTAACTGTAATAACTGCAGGATCACCAAGCACCACTCAGAGTTTTTATAAGAGGGTTAGCAACTAAAGCACTGGGCACCTAGACCAGTGCTTGACATTTCCAAATCGGCTCATTTAAACTACCGAAGCAAGCAGCCATGTTAGCAAAGCATTTCAGCTTGGTTTCTCCAGAAAACCAGCACACAAGTTACAATTGTTAGTTGCAAGAATATAAAACCCTACTTGGAAAGCTCTTTAATTGGCCATTTTTTATGGAAACAATTTTATCTGGGCAAGCAGTTTACAAACATTCCTTTTATCTACTATTGGGGTGGTTGTTTTTTTTTTTTTCCCTCGAAACAATTAAGCTCCTTAGGTAGTCAAATTAAAATCTAACTTTTAAAAAAAATACACAATCAAACCACAAAACCAACCTGTCTCCTGCTTGCTGTCTTTTCAGCTTATTTTCCAAACATACCCATATAACAAAATAAAAATCATGACAGCATTTTTAAAAAGTCTAATTCATTATTTTATATTTAGCTTATATGAGATCCAACTGCCTTATAGTGAGCTATACAGTAATAGTTCAGTAAGTGCACTTTTGGAAAAGGACAAAAATAAAATGTGGTTTTATTTAAAAATTGCACACTAAAGCATTTGAAGTTGAGTAAATCCTAACTTAAGGCAGCAAACACTTGAGCATACATTTAAATTTCCTCACATGATTCCAGCAAGACAAATGGTAAAAGTAAAGTAAATCTCATGTGTGTTTGCAATATTGTAGCTTTGCGCCCTAAGCCACCGAAACACACTAAAATGACCACACAGTAAGCAAAAGTACAGGAAAGACCAATGAAATCAGATCTAATGTCTCACACATGAACTACTACAAGCCCTGAGTTAACACTTTTGACTGTTATATTTGAATTCACAACCCAAATTTTTTCTTAATATATCGGTTTGATACACACACACGACTGGATTTGAGGCAAAAACGTAATGTAGTGGGAAGCATAAATTAAACAGAGAAAGCTGTTATGCATATCCTGTGTGCCTAATGTTGCTTGCAGGAAATCAAGCTAATATGTGAAATATCAATAGCACTTCAGCACATTACGTCATCCTTCTCCCTCTGAGACAAAGGCGAGCACACTTACATGGCCTGTATCGCCGTAGTTCATCACAGTTACACATTGCCTAGCAGTGACCGTGCTGGAACCAATCACAAGTTACCTTCCTTGTGCTCTTTACAGAAGAAATGAAAAAGAAAACTGCTCTTGAACAAAGAAGTTAGTTGGAGTTAATACCCCATGTTATATTTCGACAATTTGGTCAGACTCGTTTCATCCACACAAACGTCTTTCAAAACTGAACAGAAGGAATTCACGAGGAGACACCGGCATAACTGCATCTGTTGACAAACTTAAGGCAACAGTGGATATATTTTAATTTCTGCTGTTCATTCACGGTCAAGTTTAAGATTTCTCATGCTTTTGAAAACGAAAGCGAAAAGAAAGAGAAGCATAGAAAAGGGATTAAAAGCAACTTTGCTTGTCTGGAAAAAAAAAAAGTAGCACCCTTTTCTTCTTATATACACGCTCCGTAAGCAATTTATACGTGCAAGAAATTCTTGTGGCTGGTTATGATTAAGTTCCTTTGCCCAACAACAACATTGTATTTTTAATAACAAAGAAATAAACCTCTATAGATACAAAAGGACCAAATCCAAGACCCAGATTTCTAAAACACACAGAGCCACTGGAAAGCTACCATATAGCAAGCAGCCAACAACCATCAGTAACAAAAGACTTCTAGCAGAGCAAAGCCAAAGCACCTTCTATAATGCACAGGACCTACCATCTCACTGTTTACTTGGGAACCTTTTCACCTCCAGTCCAGTAGTGCCCATTGTTTTTAACCGCTGGCTGAGTTTTGCCACTGAAAGTAATTCCTTTGAAGACAGACAACAAAAATAGGAGCTTTTCCTTATATGGTTGGCATAATTACTTTTACTCTCTGCAGAAACCAAGTATCTGTTAGTGGTTGGTCAAGCTCTGAAAGGAGAAGAACACAAGTCAGTTAATTTATTACCTTCTTGGATTTCTTTCTTGTACCCTACAAAGGAATTATAGTAGTGCTATCTTGCTTCTTGTTTAGCATAAAGCCACCTAAAAATAAATTATAAATTTATTTAATATTTTTATATATAATTTAATATTTATATCTATATAAAAATATTATAAATTGACTATTGACATAAACATTAAATTGAAATATGTCAGAGAAACATAGGGAAAAAAAATGTGATTTTCTTACATATTAAAGAGGTGCTATATTTTCAGTCATGAGGTTTCCATGTTTGTTTTACAAGTGCTATCACTGTAGCTTGATGTAGTTCCAAATGTCTACTTTCCAACTGGCATCTCAAAAGGTTTACAGATACTCTGTCTTAGAGCAAACTAAACTGACGAATATTTGTCCTCCTGCAGATGCCCGGAAAGAAATAACCTGAATCCTTTATTTGGCCTAGAAACATGATAACGCATACAAGACAGTCTCCAGAAAGTGCTCTTTCAACTTCCTAGGGTCTAAAAGCTCTTTTAATCCTACTATCTCTCCAGTGCACCAAGACCTGGAAGCAGCCCAGCCTTCTGGCTACAACAATTATTCCTATTTATGGAATACCAACAGCATGCATGGTGCTTAACGATACCATGGCAATAACTTTTGAGTATAGGAAATAAATGGATCAAGATCTGGCCTCATAAAAGGTTGCCTGGAATAGAGATTGCCCCAGCTTAATCAGGTTTTATGCCATAATGTTACTCGTTCTGTGCTGAAGACTACAATACAAGCTACAAAGCACAAAGATTCTTCTTGTTTTCACTTTGTTTTTCTCTTGTTTCTAACTTTTTTTTTCTTTTAAAGAAACTGGTTGGTCTTGTAAGTCTCCAAGCAGTGTAATGACTTTTTCCTCCTATTTTGGTTTAACTTTAGAATGGATATGTCAGCCAAAAACCACCACCAGCTCCGAGTATTGATTTCTTCAGAACTCTTCCTGGTCTGACCAAGCTCCAGGACACCTGAAAAAAAATATCTCCTCTTACATCAAGCTGTAGCAGTGCATGTTCAGCACACACCACTAATCTTGCCAAACCGCTGAGCAACAATCCTCATACTGCAAAGGGCTGCTACTTCCCTTCCAGAGGGGTTCATGCAAGTTAGCAGTTGTGTAACCTCATTCATGCTGGATTCATCTCTTTTTCTTTTAAACTGTCTGCTTTAGTCTAACATTTTAATGAAATATGTATCTTCCCCCAAATTAATTACTTAATAGAAATATTGTTTCTCCACACCTTCTAGTGGGTGTCGACCTCAGCTGAACCTTCTATGACTCACTGTTGTCCAGTGAATGCAACCGGAGACAACACAAGTCATCCACTACTCCTTTTCCTCAAGCCCACAGAGTGGTACGTTGTATTACCTACCCTCCCAAGCCAAAGGTGGTTCAGTGTTTTCACTTGTTTTTTAAGCTACATCTCACCCCCAGACTTACAAACAATTAGTAAGAGAACAGCAGCAACAAGGTACCACCAATTCAGCGTGGCTCTCCTCCCTCCTCTTTTTGCCAGGTTGGCTCTTTCCTTTCCGTTGGTTAGGAACGGTAGCCTTGCTACAAGGACTCCCTCAACTGTTGGAAAGCACACCAAGAAACATACCAGTCCTATCTTGCCACTGTCTTCATGTTTGAGAGGCACAAGTGACAAAGCCCTACATAGTCTGGGACCTGTTTGTCTACCAAGAGATTTAGTTATTAGCCATCTGGAATAAAAGAGAAAGTACTACTGATAAGCTGTTTCCTAAATGGGGCTTGTACCAAGCTGTCCCCAGTGGCACACCATGTTCCAAGCTTGTCAGCCATCAATGCTCCACCACTCCTGTAAACTGTACTCTTGAGACTTGGAAAACTAAAAGCTTCCAAGTCACTCATTCAATCATTTATATTTCATAGCTGCAGTAAAAGTCTATAGTGACCATCTTTACTAGTATAGCATTTCTCCTGGCTTTCAAGACACTTACAGCCTTGATCCTGTAAACACGGACACATGTGTGTGTGCTTAGCATTAAATATGAGAATAAGTCACATACATACATGACCATTGCTCAAGCTGGGTGTGGAACACTCATCCCAATTGTATTGATGGGGGTTGTCCACTGTAACATGAGTTATGTAGTCCTGCTCTCCACAACTTCCCACAGCTCCAACTGTGCACACGATGCTGAACTCTACTTATTTACAGCACTCTGAAGCTTCATCCATCCCAATCCTATGCCCAGCAAGACCACATTCCTTACAAATGTGATATCCAAATAAACATCCTGTCACTAAGTTTGGGCTCCAAAACTTCTAGGGAGCTTCTCCCACAGGATGTACTTTCAGGGAGTTGTTTCTATTCCATTTATGGCCACTTAATGTTACTATGACATAGTAAAAAATGAAAACAAACGAAGAAAAAAATCCTTAGCATACCTGAAAAATGGATATATTACACTGCAGAGTTTTAATATTCACCCAGGGAAGTGAAAACAAACAAAACAAGAGGCTAAGAGTAAAGATCCAAGACTGTGAATGTACTGTGAGGCATAAGTTATTTTCTTTGTCATTTTATAAGAATTTTTTTCCCCAAATTGTGGTAATTCACAAATAAATCATATGTATGCAGAGAACATTTAAGAATGCTAAAGTCAACATTATGAAAACTAAATGTCCAGCAGTAACTTTTCAACTGGAAAGAGCTGTAGTCACTTAAAACATCTTATACAAGATTGAGAATTTACCAAATAAGGAAGAGCCCCCTGCAGTTAAGGGGATTTGCTGGGATTCTGTATTAACTGTATTGTTTAAGTAGTGCCATTGTGTCAATAAATTTGAAGTGGTGTCAGTGTTTCTATCTATGCTTTAATTTCCACGTTTTAAAAGTACTATTAAAACAAAATACTTCAAATTGGACCTGGACTAACGAGGCTTTTTTGTTTAGTTGGTTTGTATTTTTTTTTAAATGTTTTTCATGTTGGCTTGGCTGCATATATTCCAGGGCAGCATAAAATAATTTATTTCAACTGAGTTTTCTTCCTTTCTTTTCCTTTATAATACTCAGAGACATTTATAAGTTTTAATTTGAACATTTACAGCCATCTCCCTGTTTCTATTGAAAAAGGGTAAATTGCCATTAGCATGCAATGCCACATGATTTCAGTCTTTTAAAATAGCTCATAGTCTGATCCTTTCCAACAAAATGCTCTTGAGTTAATTTTTAAGCCTAGGAATCCAGGACAAAACCGATAACACTTCTCCCATCCCTGTAATTGCTCAGCACCTTTGAAAATCAGGCCACTTTCACTGAGATGTCTAAATATAGGTTTAGATACTTAACTTTAAGAACTTGTTTTTTTGTTTTTTTTAAATGAGGTCAAAATGATTAAAATGTGTCTCGCTACCTTTGACATTCATAATTAAATTAAAGTAGAAGTAGATGCTTAAGACTGTTGTATTTCTTTCTGACAATACTCAGTTCTGAATATTTTTTGTTATTTGCAATATTTTATGGCTTTACCACCTAGACAGCTTGCCCTCAGTGTCTGAAATACAGTGGTACATTCCAGCAGGTTTGCAAGCTAAAAAGCACCATTCTGCCACTTTCTGGTACAAATGACAGCATTATGAGCGCTTGAAATGGCTCATCAGGAGGTGCAGAGGCAGTATTCCAGCAGGTGCGCTAATTTACTGAAGCACAAGGCAAATTGCCCCCATACCACAACAGGAAACATCTATTTTAGCAACATCTTTCTTCTCTGCGATGCAGAGATCCCTTTTCCTACTCTACATTTTGCTCCGCAGGAGCCAGAGCACTGTTTCTAACAAGGCATGATACTACTGATGAGCTAATGGACGGTACCCTGTCCTTTCCAGACTCCTGAGAAGTTTGGAAGCGTACATTGCTTTCTTTTTCTTTCTTTGCATTAAGTCACAGGTCACATGTTTGACAGCTCAATTGACAGAATCATAATCAAACTAAGACTAAATGCGTCTTGCTCAACACCACCAGAGCAAGAAACATATTATATCTACAGTTCAATATCTGGGCAGCAAAAGTGTGACCATTCAGGATTATGTAATCCGCTATACACAATAAGAAAAGCAAAGCCATTGACTTTTTATTTAATTTATTTAAATCCACAGCAATTCTCTGCAGTTACTCCTACTGTTCAAATGATTCCAACAAAGATCACTCTATGTGCAGATGCTGGCAAAAAGCAGTACAATGCCCACAGAGTCATCTGTGAAATGCAATCCCTAATATATAGCAGATGAAGGAAAAATTGCATTTTTTCCCCTCTGCTTTGGATCTACTTGCGGTTAGTCTGGAAGTCTCAACCCAATTTTCCTAACTGACATTACATTACACTGCAGTTATGCATTTGCACTTTAATGTTTATCTCATAAATCTTGAGCCATACGCTTTGGTCATGTCTGTGGAATATGTGATGTAATCTCACTAGATGTGTGTAAGTTGAAAGATATAATCAAAACCGGTAACCCAAAGGAGGATTTTTTTTCTTTTCCAGACTTTAAATTCACAAGCAATGTTAAAAACACTTTGTAATTTAATGCCCATATGCAGCGCATCACTGAAATGTACAGTGCATAAACTGAAAGAACTTTTTGCTGAGAAAAAAAGAAAGAAAAATGGTTCAC
Source organism: Tringa solitaria (assembly GCA_026413425.1). Classification (NCBI taxonomy): domain Eukaryota; kingdom Metazoa; phylum Chordata; class Aves; order Charadriiformes; family Scolopacidae; genus Tringa; species Tringa solitaria. The sequence continues at coordinate 32,369,410 of JAOXJM010000071.1, read as the reverse complement.
AATACTCTTCAGTATCTACAGCACGCAAACAATCATCATATATGAGCAGGTTCTACAAAAATACACCTCAGTTCCCCCTGTACATCTACAGGACTTGAAGGAATGTGTCTACCTCTTATATATTATTACTCAAGAACTCTTTATTACCTAAGTACTTAAGTTCAACACAGCACCACAAAACTAGGGGTAAAATCTTCTTTCCCACTGTAATTACAAGACTACAATAACATTAAAATATACAGTGATCTCAGTGGCTGGTAATTGCTATATCTAATAGTAAAGTGATTAAATGGAGGGGAAAAATGTTTGGTCTGGGTATCAGGAAAGAATTCCTAAGGGTAAGATCTGCAGTGCACAACCCCAACAACCCTGAAGACTACATTATCAACTTGCTGGGAGCTGGGCCTAATTTGCATATAAATTTATAGCAAGCTTTCATCAGAGATAAATGTGCAGGACTTTATTTATTTATTTACGCTGTTAAACATACACAATGCTCTTCAAAAATACACAGGGAGACAAAATACATCTCAAGAGCTTCAAAGGAAAGCTTTATCAGTGGAAAGACTGGTTTCTCTGAAACCAGCTTCTTAACATCCAACTTTATCTACAATAAGGCCACCCGCAGCCCAGAAGGCGCTGGAGCCAGGCAGGAGGGCATCCAGCAGGATTCGTTCAAGTCCCTACTTCCAAGGAGGCTTGAAAAATGGCAGCCATCGTATACAGGCAGCAAAGGCAGATCTGAGCAAGGTTTAACCCTTGTTTAAAAATCTCGTTTGAAATTGATTTTAATGAAAAATATCCATTCTTCTTTCTGAGCAATTCCAGAGAACAATTGCATTCAAAAACTAAAGATAAAAAAGGGTTCACTGTGAAAACAAGGGAAATTACACTGATTGAAATAGATTTCCACTTTGAAAATCAGAGTAATTCCACGATTTACTGAATCTTTTCTTCCAAGTTTTAATTGCTAGCTGACCCTCATGTAGAAGAGTACAAAAAGTTAACAGTAATATACACACTTTTGCCCAGTGGAGCCTGACAGATTACCTTGAGCTACTTCTCTTTTCCCAAAGGTGGGAGGTCAGGGACCCATCTGGCAGCATCCAGCCAACCTGGATCTGGGAAGCAACTCCCCCAGCAGCAGAGCCAGCAGATTATTCCTCCCCAAGCTATCACATCTTTTGCAATTCAACAGCATCAAAACCAAATTAATCACAAATAGTTTTCTAATAATGCTTTATCCACATCCTGCACAACGCAAGGCAAATGTGCAAGAGACATTTTGAAATCTCTGTACAACAGTTGCATTCCTTGTTTTATTTGAAGGCTCCTAAAGAAAAATGAGCATTCTGAGCAGCTGAATTAGTTAATTCTTTGCTTTGACTGTGAATTGCATCATCCCCTTTCATGAGTGACATGGTCATTTACTAAGAAGTGTGTCATATGAGATGTTTTACAACACATTAATATATGCTTCTCAACTACCAGTCATCTTATTAAATTCTCAGCATGTTCTCACTTTGGAGCCATCCAGATAATATAGACTGCAACATTAACAGCAATAAAGACATTGCTAGAAGTAATGTAGTATCTAATTAACAGTGATCTCAGTGGGGCAAGGCCAGAATAGGACAACTGAATAAAAATCATCTGCATTATTTAAAGTTATTGGAATATACAATTAATGGCAGCAGCACCAGTTTTAATTTAAACTTAGAGGTGGTGATCCAAATTGGCTCAATCTGACACAGAAATAATGGCCCTGATCAGGTTTAAAACAGCTAGCTGATCTCTAGCCATCCTTCTTTTGTCTTTTCCACTTATTTATGGTTTAATGTCTATTAAAGCCCACTGTCTCCAGTTGGAGCAACACACTTTCCTTGCTGCCATAGTCATCACCAACCACCCAAATTCAGTCCAGCTCAAGAGGTTTGCCAGCTCTTATATCCACTCCCTTTTGTGTCTGCCAACTGATAAAATGGGGATATGGGTTAGCACTTGTGAGCTGCTTGTTTAAGACACTCTGGGCATTGTCAGAACGAGCAGAAGGCAGTAAGTTCTATGGCTGGCAAAATCTCAGGATTTTAGAGAAATAAAATGGTTGCACAGAAGCCCAACATTGAATGAAATGAAGCCATTTGTTAACATATGCCTCTTCATTTTAATCTCCTGTTCTTCAGTGCCAAACAGTGCTTTTACTCCAAACTGTAATACAAACCACTTTGTTTCCAAGTTTGCTATATGCTGTCTCATGGGTGTTTTCCAAATAGTTTCACCTGTTTCTCTCATCATTTTTGTAACACACAATGGCAAAGAGGAATGTTTTCTATATTAATATGGGGGGTAGCATTTCTGCGAGTTCACAAGTTTCCATGCTTGTAGATGTTGATCTACTTTCACTAAAGCCTCCCTAAGCCACCGAATATTGTCATCTGCTCTCAAGCAAGAATTCAAATTGATTGATAGATAACCTTTTTTTTTCTCCACTCTGTTCTAAAGAGGTATTTTGTTCCTCTTTTCCAGAGTAACACTTCCCCCTCAACCTGTGAATTATTTCAGGTCTCGTCTTCTGTCTCTCACAGGATGTCATTTCCAACACTCCATTTTAACGAAAGACTTGGCAAGCCTGTACCTTTTTTTCACCTATATTTTTGAAAATTAATTTAGTATCTTCTCATGTAATACATTCCCTTGTAGCCCACATCAAGATAATGCTTCAGACATCTGTGGGTAAAAGCCTCTCCCCTCCCTGACAGAGCTAATCCAAACACAGGCAACCACTCCCACAAAGCCACTGCTAATCACATCTTTCCTCAATTTCCTTTTTCAGTTTTTCATTCATTCTCCTGAACAGGATATTGAAAGGTTTCTGAATTTTATAGAGGTTACTGCATTAATCAACACCAAATCCTTCCCCCAGTCTTTATAAGTTATTTTCTTACTTCTCGCAATTTCAAACTTCAGTATAAAATCCTTTGCTAATTAAAAGCTTCTTGTACAGAGACTCTTTCCAAAATATCCCTCCCAAAGTTTTTTGCATTCATGTCCACTTCAAAACTTTATTTATTTAATCACCAAGAAATAGATACTGTTCTCTACTTTGCTATTTATTTCTTCATTCCCTGAGTAGACATCCACTGCACATCATTCAACACACACACTTATCCCTAACTCACCACTCCATTGTCAGAGGTCAAAAATCAGTCTTGGCTAAATTGGTTAGTCAAGTAAGTCTGACACAAAGTACCAGCTAGAAATGCTCCATCATCGTGGCTGTTCATTCGAACATCTACTACCTAATGTTGTAAATGGCAACCTTAACTTTTAATGGTAACTGACTTAATGGGCATAGTCAACATACTACATATTTCATTTGAAGGACGTTTTGTTTTCTTGCACAATATGCGCCATGATTTCCCGATGCAGTGGATTGAAATTGAGCTGGAACATTTCTCACTTTGCATTGTTTTTGCTTGTTTTCAGCAATTTTTGCTTGGTATTTAGCAGGTTTTAATTTTGCACAATCTGTCAAACAGCGGAATACTATGCATTATTTACAAGACTAATTTTTTTACTTGATTCTTCTACCTGATCTTGTTTAGAAATTGAAACTTAATTCATATACAGAAAAAACACTTTTAAAATGTCTTGCTTTGTTAAAAAGCTTCTTTAAAATGCACAAGTTAATTTAAATAATGAGAGTTATCACTTAAAACAACAAAACAAGTGTGGCTGTATTCAGTGAACTTGAAAAATGCATTTAGATCAACTGAACCAGATTTTTACTTTGGAATTGGCAAAGGGGCTTTTCCTAGTCTTACAGGCTCAAACTGGTTTCTGAACAGATTATACACTATTTAATTGAGCTAAACTAGGTGTAAAGAATATTTCATTCACTGTAAAACTGCCAATATTAATCAAAGACTGGTTTATTACTCTAACAAAGCTTGGTGTCTAGATAAATCTTGTCAGTTTAGCTTTCCCTGAGACTTTTTTTGGCATAATTCAATTCCTATAATTTTAAATTACATTTTTGTTTCCACATTCTTTCATACAGTAAAATCCATGAATACACTGATGGATGGGAAAACCCAAGAAGTAAGGGAAAGGGGTTTGAAAAACTATAATCAGCAAACTGGTTAAATTTTAGTAGTTATTTCCTCGTTTTAATTGTTTGTTATGTTTTCATTTCATGCTAACAACTATCATCTTTAATGCTGAAATTGGACCCTGTCAAACTAGGACTTTGTTTAAGCTTTGAAAAACATTGATGTTTTAATGCTTACGAAAAAATAATGAAGAAAGCAGATTTCTAAGCACTTGAAAACGCAAAGCAAAAGAGGCCAGGGTTTCAGATAGTGTTAGGGCTCAGGTTCTGCCAAGACCGGTGGCCCCTAAGACTGAAAATCTAATGCCAAATATTGCACTCCCAAGGCTCACTGTGATATTCCTCCTTTCTAAATCTTTCACTGACATACATTAAGCCAATAGTAGGTTTGAGTCACACCAGAAGTTGTCTAAAGGACGAAAAATGAGGAAGTGATCTCATTCTGAATCCAGCAGATTTTTTTATTGCCTAATCATGGATGTGGGAATTTCCTGCCTGCTTCTGTAATGAAGTTTTTCTGGGGTGCTCTCAAGACTGCCTTACAGAACAGATGACCAAGTTCAGAATTGTCAAACTATAGCAGGATGGTGTGCCAGAGTTCACAGATGTCTAATGAATAATTTGCTAAAGAAACACTTCACTATATACAAGATAATGCCCAAAACAATAAGGAAACTCTGATGCTTACAGCAGTCCCAGACTCAGCGCACATCTGACATTACACCGCTACTCTACAAACCTACATCCCAAGTTCAGACGTCTAATTAAAGGGCAACAGCAAGTGAATGACCCTCTAGACTGTACACAAAACATCCCTTTTGGAAGTAATATCTAATCCCTCCAACTACCTCTAAGAACACAATTATCTCCAAGCAAGATATTATTTCTGAGAATTGCTCATATCAAAGCCCATTGCTACTAAATTAAACCACCGGCATCCCTCAAATAAAATGAAAGCTCAGAACATCAATTTTCACCTCATAATCCTTTGAGACATTTATAATGACAAACTGCCACAATGCAACCACATGAAAATAGGTTGTCTTCTTCCATCCCTATATGGTACAGGTGTATGGTTTCTGAAAGTCAAGTTAAAGACAGCAATACTTCTTGTATCTTTCTGAACAGGAAAGCCACTGAACTAAAGCTTAACATCTAAGTTTGAATTTAAATATCTCCACTTTTGATGCATACATTGAGAAAACTCTTCATTCCCAGTTGAACTGGCCTGTTTGCCATCACTTTTGTCACTTACAAACTTACTACCACCCTTGCTCAGACCATGTAGCCAAAAAACACTTTTGTAACCATTCTTGTGTCCAGCAGTAGCTTAACAACAGTTTACCAGTGAATCCAAAAGGCAAGCAAAAAAAGCTATAAAGCGAACAGGAAAAACAAAAAGAGTATCTGCAGAAATAGTGAGCAGCACATAAATAGTTTGTGTTTACCTGGTCACCTGCCTCTCATTATCCAAGTGCAGCTCTCCCTATACCTAAAAGCAGTTACATTTAACATCAGATGAAAAAAATACCACGTTTTACATTTGTTCATTCTTTCTTGCAATATGAATACAATAGTCTGTATTGTACTAAAAATGGCTTTATGCACTGCTTTGTTAGTAAAATGAAATCACAGTAAATGAATAAGAATTCCATTCTGAACTGACATGCTGAGAATATAAATTATGTTTTATAAAGCCATCGTACATAACTGCAATCTAGATGGGCGCTGCTCGCATGAGCTATTAGACAGCACTTTAAAAGCTGCAGTCTAGTTTAGTGGAGATAATTTTAATTGACTCAAGGGTGTATCTCAATGGTCCTGAAATTGTTAGGAAAATGTATTGCAGGGAAAGAGCATTCCCTCAGCTGTGGGGAGCAGAGTCAATGCAATCTAATAATGCTCTGTGTTTCCAACTGCTAGATGCATTTTGCAATTGGAAGTGATTGCATTGAGGATGTGGATGGGCCACATAAATGGAAGCTTTTATCACTGGTTAGCATAATTACTGCGACTGTCTGCACTGCATTTGCATCAGCTGGAGCTTGGTTAAGATTTTTGGAGAGTCACATAATGGGAGAACAGTTTTTTTCACAATGAGCTCTTTCCAAGGCTATTTACGTGAAATGCTGACTTTCACCTTCTTGGGGTTTTCTGCTTGTCTTCTGAAGAGGACAAAACATATGAAATGAGCAGGTTTCTGAAACCCCACTATGTGAAGAGCCACATTATACTGTGGTAAATCACTAATGAACAGAGAGCTCAAAACCAGTTATAATGAGGCATCCCACCATACTATTGAACATTATCTGGGAATCTAGTTAAAGGACAAATAAAACGTTTTAAAAAAATTCTGTTTCTTTCTACTGACTCCCCAGCTTTGGAGTACTTAGCATCTTGAAGGAGGCCTTCAAGTCAGAAACCCCAAACTAGACTCAGAATTTGTAAATCAATCACCACCTTTTTCTCTCTCCATTTTTGAGGTTTGTTTTTTTTTTTTTTTTTCTTCTTTTCCATTTGAAACCATTCTTATTCCTGCACATCGTCTTCTTGCTCAGTTCTGAAGCAACAAACAGGTCCTTGATTTTAAATAAGCTCGTGTCAGTGCACTGTTCCACATCTGATTACCCTATTGGATTTAAAGGGGTTCTGTTGTGTCGTTCAGTTAAGCAAAGCTCTGCTCATTTTATACTACTGCTCATATCATTGCCATAGATTCACTGGGAGTCATCAGGAGTACATCATGCTGAAAACTTTCCTTTCAAGGCAAGTCAAATGCAAAGTTTCAGCCCCAGTCTTCAAAGCCTTCCTGGAGGTTGTGCTCAGCCACCCGTAAGGTAGGCCCCCTTCCTGCAGTACTGCCTTCCCGTGACAGCCCAGCAGCTCAGTGCGCTCATCCCACAGCTGAGATTCCCAGCCATGGGAAATCGTGCTCTCGGCAGCTGGCCTGCAACTGGGACATTTAGACAGCAAGGGATTATGAGGTTGGGCTGCAATTCCCACCACTGTCAGAACAAAGAGCACAACTCACGCTTTCACTTTTCCCACCTAGTTTTTCAAATAAATCAATGAGGGGGAGGAGAGAAGGAATTAGAGGTAGCAATCACTTTAACAGAGGATTTCTCATATGCTTTGAACTACAATCAGTAATATCAAGAGATTGTCTCAGCTGAAAGCCTCTCAGCGTACATATTGCATTTCCCTTGCCTTTAAGTGACACACACATAAGAATTATTTTGCCTTTGATTTTGCCTGATAGCCAGAGAGCGCATAAGTAACAGGCAGAGGCCTCTGACAGGTTGTTGGCCCTGGTCTATACGCCCGCAAAACAGCTCAGACCTTATCGTGGCTGAGCCAGACACCATCACACCCCCAGAAGGACCTCAGGGCCCCAAAATGGCAGTCTCACTTGTTGAGCCAAATCGGATCTTTCAGCTTTGAGTCACACCAGTACTGGAACGTGAATGGTGCTAAGCTAAAGCTACTTATCCAGTTCATTTGTAACCAAAGATTTTTTAAGATCAACTAGTCCACCACTGCTACAGCTAAAGATTTAATTGGTCTTGAAACAGCAAGACTACCATAAATCGGATGTAACAATTTGATATTAGCCCCAGGAGACACAGCACCTACTTTTACAGCAGCAAGTAAGAGAATTTGGAAGCCTTTGATTACATTAACACAGATGTTTTCAAGTGAAACAAATATTCCACTCACCCTGAAGGTTGGGACACTTGCACAGCAGGTGCGCTACAGCTGGTGTGCTGCTATTACCTTTGGCATGACAGATTAAGCCATGCAGATCTAGTTTTCCAGTCTATGGGTCTAATAAATTAAAAGGATTATTTTTTGATATTAGGTTCCCATGCATACAATTGTAGTTCATTGAAAAATTAAAGCAGCCATCCTAATTCATAACACAATCCTACTGTGTTTTCTGTCTTGAGGAAAGAACAGAGGAAAGAAGTAGGAATTTAGTTTTCGTGTTTCAGTTTTTGTTTGCTTGAAACTGGATATTCATTGTCAGTCTTCTCTAAATGTGTAAAATTCCACTCTTATCCAGCAGACAGATCGTGCTAATATCAATTTGGTTCAGCATCTCTGATGGCACCATTAAAGAAGCCAGTTTCCATGGGCCCACGTCTATGACACAACATGTGCATCACGCAGGTCATGGCACGGGACAGCAGCAGACGCCTGCCTCGCTGTCGGGCTCTATAGACACCACACCTTCACAGCCAGAGCAGAGTCCCCGTGCCTGCACTTGGGGCACTCCTCTTTCAGCACTTGGGACCAAATCAAGTCATCAGGACCTAGCATATATGATTTCATATAAACTGAAATTCAAGAAAATTAGAAAAAAAAATATTTTTCCAGTTTGGGTTTGGTTCCTTCCTTACCCCCTCACTGTCATCACAGTGATGAATGTTGGGCTCATATAGGCAGATTGCTATGTCACAGCCATGATGATAGTGATACCCAGTGTTAATTATCTACTCGAGTTCACATACGTGACATAACTGCTTTGGTTTTTTTCTCCTCTTACCAAAACCAATAAGTTAGTCCAAACATTAGACTTATCATCAACTGCCAAAAAAAAAAATTCTACTTGGGTTTCTTCAAAGCTGTAAAAACAACCACCTAAATCCTAGAAAATTTCTTTTGAGTTTGCAGTACCTCAACTGACCATTCTCATTGAGAAATTCTGGCATATTAAGTTTTTATTTTCAATCTAGCCAGTCAAAAAATAGCTTAAGATACACTGTAGTCCTAAATCCTAGCATTTGAGATGCAATAAGATTTAAGTGTCTCATGATATATTGGCTACCAATGTAAAAAGTAAAGCTTTTGTGTAAGAGCATGTAGTAAACATCAGCCTTTAACCTAACACAGTAAACGCTTTCTGAAATACTAAAAGAAAATCTCTCCTGGGTACTAATTGCTCCACTTTCCAGAGAGCCAAAAACATATCTTGCAGATAGTAATATACTTTTCAAGAATGTTTGGTGCATTAACCACAGAATTACATATAAATAGTTCTAACTAAAGCTTGCTTTTAGGTACCAGTACAAAGTGTGCCAGGAGGAGACAAAACGTACTTAAAGACCTATTCAAATTTTATTTGAAGAATAAAAATGAGCTTCAGTTAAGACTTTTTTCATTGCTACATCAATGCCAAATCCTTATTTGCAATACATAGAGCTAAAGCGAATAGAGGGATCTATCAGTTCAAATCCTGAACCTTGGATACTCTATTTTTATTAACTACAATCTTTTAACTGAATACAAAATTACTGTCATTCAAGGTAATAAGTTCCAACCGTGTAACTTGATAAATCTATCATCATTATTACCTTGCATTTTTTCTTCTTCCAATGCAATTGCATGATATTGGCTGCCATAAATTAATTGTTATTTTAATAGAGTAAGACCAATTTAATGAATTCAAATATGAAAAGGTCTAAATTGATTTTTTTTCCTCTTCTCTTATCAACCCAGACCACTATCCCCATCATAAAAGTACAGGCTCTTCAAAAATAATTGTTCAGGACCCAATTTAAAAGCTTCAGTGAGAGCTTAATTTGATCTTCTATCTAGCCCCCAATTAAAAGAAATACACTACAAAAATAAGGTTGTTTCAAGATAGTGATGACAGCACTGAATTTAATATATTTATTTAAAACTATACAAAAGTTAAAAGCAAGATGTATAAATCAAAGAAAAAATGTTTAATTTTATGCAGAACATTCTTCCAGATTTTCTAAATAAGTGGCAATATCGTGCTGTACTGATCTTTAGAATTATAGGTTAACATTTGGTTCCTCTGCAAAGTAATCACCTTTATGAAAGCAAAGGGGATATCACTATTTTTGTTTTTAAGAGCATGTAAGTAAGTGCCAAAGATGGTCTATTTCCAGCTTAGCTTTGTATGTCTATTCACAGATCACTAATATTTTATATCCAGACATTAATATCCAAGAAAGCTTGAAAACCTTAGTGTAACCATCCACCCAACAACTCTCCCAAAGTTCAAATGTACATGTTTCTGATAACAAGGTATACAATACCTGCTCATATACAGTTAGTCATGCCCCTGCAATGACTTCTTTGAAATTAAATAAATGAATATTATTTCTTTTGTAGTATAAATGGTCTCTTTCTGTAGTTGAGCTGCAGTACAAGTTTTAAGGTAAATTTTTTTAGCAGCATACTACATCTATAAGCTTGTGGTTAAACATTCTGTCCCCAAAAGGGATTGTTTAGATAATAGGATTATTGGATTTAAGCATTCAAATCTTCTCTTCACCTGAAAGCAACACTTCCATTCTCCTGCTTAGTACATACAGTCCAGATAACTTGTGAGAATATTTTTCTATTCCCATGCTCTATTCCATGTTTTTTACTAGCAAATTGATTCCAGGTCAGAAGTAAAAACCAACTCACTGCAGTTGGTAAGGATAGTTGACTGCTCACTTAGTTATTTTGCGCATCCTACAGTGTTAATTTGTGGAGACAGGAAAAGTAAAAATGTATAGAAGCAGGAAACCAGAAAATAGCGAGAACATTTTCAAACAAGAAATTTTGTTTTTTCCAACTGCACTCAGAATCATAAGTCAACGTGAACACTATTAGCACTAAATACTAACACCAGTAACTGAATCCTTAGCAATTTTCATAGCTCTTTCTTTTTGTCTGCTATTGAAGAAACTATTAGATTCCTTTCTCTCGCTATACCTTTCTCGATTCCTTTCTCTCAGAGTCTAGAATGGCTTACAGTCTTCAAGACTAAACTCACAGTGATGGTAGGATGTTTTGCCCTTCTTAATTTTGGTTTTTGTCTAAGCAAAGATTTATCCTTCCCCTTTAGCTTAAAACACTGGGTATTAACACCATCCATTGATCAGAGGAACAATTAGCATTGTTCTGACATATTTATAATATACCTCACTGTATCATATCACTTTTTGACATTAAACTGAAATACAGGGTTATCTCTGGCTAATGTTATTGCACCTACAGCAATCTTATCTTACGAAACAAAAACCAAAGAGTTCATTTGATGATGCACTGATTCAGCCCATGCTGAAACTGGCTACTTGTAGATGCTGGCTGTAGAGGATCATTTTAATTTCACGTTACATAGATTGGCTGCCCAAGATGTTCAGAGAAACCTACACAGTTTTTGTTGACGACAGTGCACCTTTGTATCTAAACAAATAATAGCAACTGCACCAGGCAGTTGAGGCAATGTCACAGAAGGCATGCAATGACAAAAGCGAGAGTTGATTATATTAGAACATTCTACACTAGTTGCACAACTGTCATTTGTCTTGCAGGAAAGTCATCTATCAACCTATTAAAACATATTCTTGTCATGTGCACGTTACTCCATTTCACCTTGGGGGATCTTACCAAGGAACTTGAATTTTTTTTTTTTTTTTTTTTTTACATAAAGAAATATTAGCTAATTC
>JAOXJM010000071.1:32314794-32329235 GCA_026413425.1 Tringa solitaria | reverse complement strand
TATAGTTGCTGGCAGCAGAAGAAAGCTGTTACTGTAAGGGGGGGGGGGGGGGTATTAAAAAAAAAAAAAAAACCAATTAACCACTGGGGCAAGGTGACCGAATGTGGTTCCTTCAGACAGCAAAGAACATCTGGTTTGTCTCCACGGGTATGAGGATCAAGTGAGTCTGCCAAGAGGACTTGCCTCAGTGAGATCAGACTCTGCAGCAATAGATATCATTTTTCAGATGGTGGCTACAGAGTATAGTTAACATTCAAAAGCTCTAAGATCATGGCTATAGGGACACAAGGTCTGAAATTCCTTCCCCAAGGGCTGATCTATGAAGACTGAGGAGGCAAGTCCAGCATAAGTCTGTCCCCATCCCCTCCCTGGCCCTGCAAGTCCCCTGAGGTCATTCATTCCTCAAGAAGCAGCCTCGGAGGCTCTGGCAGCACCACAAAAACTGGCTTTTAACTTTTACCATGGAAGCTACATCTACATTGGATGCCAGCATTTTTATTATGAAAAGAAGCAACAGAAAGGAAGGCAAGTCACCATGATACATCTGAGCTAAGATGGAACAGAATTTAAGACAAAGAAACAGTGCTGTCACAGCCTTAAGGCTTTCCTCTGCTGACTTCCAAAGGCTGGAAATGCACACAGCAGAGGTGCTGAGCTTCTGTAGATATTACAAAAAACCCTTCTAATGAGAGGTGGTAGGAAGTCTCTTCAGAGAGGTCACTGCCAGCTCCCTCTGTAACAAGTTGTAACTTCGCTAGAACTGTAGAAAAGCCAATGATTCATATGTCACCTCTATTTACATTAAAAAAAAAAAAAAGGCAGCAAGGCAGCATTCAAAGACAGATCAATAAGCCATGCCTTTGTTTATCATTAAAAGAAGAACAGACAGCATAACCACAACCTCTGCACCTCAGAAGGACACATGTCAACCTGAGATGGAGGAGCTCCTTGCTTTGTTACAAAGCATGACCCACAATTTATTCCCTTAGCAGAGAAGTATAGAGTGCAGTGGGGCGGTTGAAGAATTTTCTACCAGGCGGAGATGGGGCAAGGTACCGCAGCCATATGGGACCTTCATACTGATGTAGATGGTAGCAAACTTGTTACAAAAACAGCACACAAATGCACACACACTACTCCACTGCAAATTCCCAACATTTTCAAAACACATCCCCCAAGCTCCACAACTATGCAGCTATTAATATAGCCACAAAAATACATGGTATAGGTCTTGTGCTATCACACCTCTCTACAAAGAGCCAGGCTGACAAGTCACTGGCAGTACCTGCTCAGACAGAGAGGACTGCACTACAGTAAGCAGTAACAGTGCCCTCCCCTTGCCCCCACACCATGGCAGCCCCAAGGAAGGGGCTGTGTCACCGCAGGGAATGTTGCTGCTCACTCAGCCCTGCCCTTAAGCCTCTGGCCTTGCCACCATCTCCTAATGTTTAAAATCCCACCTTGGCTCCTTAAGAGACATGAAAAGTTTTATTCTTGCTTTGCTTCACAGTAGCTCTGGAGATTTCTACCATTCATCTCCCCCCAAAAAAGTGAGTGCCTGGCACAGCAAGAGCTGGCTCAAACCAAGATTCTCAAAATCACTCTTCTAACCTCACTGCTTTTTCCAGGGGACTCGAGATGTGCACTACATCAGTCACTTCCAGATTCCACTGCTCTTATGAGATACGGTATAACTTAGGGTGCATCCTAGAACAAAGCACTGGAAATAACACAAGTTCAAAACGGGGATGCTGAACTTTAAAACACAGGTTCAGCTGAGTCTGCACTCAGCAGTATGGTTAAAGCACTGGGGAAGGGGGGAGGGAAAGTTGTGAAAACATTAAGGGGGAACTCAGAGGAAAAGGCAAAGCTGGCAGTAAAATGACAGAAGTTAATTCTGCCACACTTTATGTGCAAAAGATTTTGTTCAGTTCTGGGAGAGCTGGGGTTTTGAATTGTTTTTATTAACTTCTTCCCCAGCATATCAGGGCAGAGAAGCATTTGGAGCCCAAATGACTAAGTTTATTTATTTTTTTTATTACCAAAGCAAATGGAACTGACTTCCAAAAATCCAGGATGATATATTCTGCAGACATAAAAATCAATTTTTCTCCCCATTTTCGGTCATCTCTGCCAAGTTACAATTCATTGCAGATTTTTTGCATCTGCATTTTAAATCCTCAAACATAAGTGTTCATATTGCAAAGTAATAGATTTCAGAGCTACAAAGTGATACAAAGAGCCACGGCCAATCTGTTACAAGCAACAAAGTGTAGATCTTTTTGTTACAGGCACAACCTTCCATGTAATATTTGTGTATCACTCTGCAGCAGGGCAAGCGCTAGTCTCCCAGCAAGTAGCTGGGTTCTTCATTTCACCTACATTTTCTCAACTACTTGCTAAAGCAGTGAACCAGATTAAGCTGGTTTGCACTGCCTATGACAGGATATTAGCTATTGAGAGGCTGCATACATTAACTGCCAGAGCAGACGAGTGCTTTAACACTTACAAATCGCGGGAGGGGAAGAATAGAGAAAGATGAGATCATTCACGTGCTCCTCGTTTAGATATGCTGATAGCTTATCAGTTCACCACAGACAAGCCAGATGTGGAGATGAGGAGAATTCAAGTATAAAAAAACAACACAAAACACAACACAACCTGTCTGCAAGTGCGGGAGGCGCATACCGCAGGAGTGCAGATGAGAGTGCTCTCAGAGGTGCTTAGCTCCAGTGCTACAGAAATTCCAGCTGCCAAAAACCTCTATCATATATGGAAATTAAATTTCAATCCCCTGGTGAAAAAACATAGGAGGACCAGGGCAGGCACAACTTCCTTTATTCAGTGCAGGCAGAGAGTTTGTCTTGTTACTCACATTCCTTAATGGCAATCTATTACTGTAGAAATGACATGAATTATGCTTAATCCCCATTTTGCTGCATATTGCTATTTGCTCACACAGGAATTTCCATTTGTTTCAGCCTTCCACGAGGTTATTCAAGGGACAGTGCAAAAACATAAAGGAGGGCTAAGAGATTATTCTTTCAGAAGCTCCACTACAGTAGGAGAAAATAAAATCTCTATTGCCTTTATGGACTAGATAAAGGCTGAAGTTTCCCATACACCCTTAGTATTTGTTTAAATGAGTACAGTAAATTTACATTTGAGGAAACACTTTTATTTCTGTATATAAACAGAAGGATGAAAGATTAAGGACAGCTGTGCATCCGTTTATCCATAACATATACACTATTATCTGACTTGGGGCAAACAGACATTTTAACCTCTCCTTCAGTACCTGATGTATTGTTTCTTTCACACTCACACACCATCCTGCGGCTGCTCACAGACCATAGAGCTGCTTGTGCAAGTGGTCAGGAATGGGACCATTCACATTACACTGAAGGTAATATTTCAAGCACTAAAATGCTTTTGCACAGCACAAAAAAACCCAAAACCAATAAAGAGACACAAATTTCTTTAAAGTCTTCTTGAAAGGCTGAGGGACTTGGGTCTTTTTAGTCTTGAGAACAGAAGACTGAGGGATGATCCGATCAATGCCTATAAATACTTAAAGGGTGGGTGTCAAGAGGATGGGGCCATTCTTTTTTCCAGGGATAGGACAAGAAAAAAATGGGTACAAACTTGAACATAAGTTCCAGCTAAACATGAGGAGCAATTTCTCTACTTTGAGGGTGGCAGAGCACTGGAACAGGCTGACCCAGAGGTGGTGGAGTCTCCTTCTCTGGAGACATTCAAAACCCGCCTGGACACGTTCCTGTGCAACCTGCTCTAGGTGGACCTTCTTTGGCAGAGGGGTTGGACAAGATGATCTCCAGAGGTCCCTTCCAACCCCATATCATTCTGTGATTCTGTAAAGTCAATGGAAAGGGGGAAGACTTGGAATTTGCTAGGATTAGACTCAATTGTGTCTGTTTAATAAATAATCGAAGTGACTCGATTAATTTATTAAAAAGTGAAACATGTAGCTGTCAGAGCCATCGTGACTTTCCGCAAGCAATCAGAATCTGACTGGTTTTCACCTTACTTCCCTAGTCCTGCTCCTGATGTCCATGGGGTATCTGAAGAGGGAGAAACTTTGGGCCAAGATGAGGAAAACCAGCTCTGGCACCTGAAGACCTGAGCAAGTCTGCTAGCACCTAACAATAGTGAGAGCATAAAACATTCAGCTTGGCCTTCCAAAAGCATGTTCCATGAGGACAGGAGGCTCAGAAAGGTGACCAAGAAGTATAATTAAATACACAGAAATTCCAGAGGTGCCAGCAGCCAGGACTACCCTTCATATCACTTTCCTCAAGGGCTGATCCACATATAAGATGTTCGGACATTTACAGCCACAGCAATTTAATCACCACTGACTACCACAGCATCAGGAAATGTTTCTCTGATACTTGTTCATTAAAATAGGTAGACTTGGCTGGACCAGAATAATTCACAACTTTCTGATTCATTGTAGTTAAAAAGAATATTCAATGCTAGGGAAGATGAATTACTCTAATACTTTTTAATATAACATTTCAGGGATCACTACAATAAAGTATTACTTTTAACTATGAAAAGGACTAATGAAAGTTGGAACAAAGCATTTCCCTTCAGATGCAGTTTATTTAAAGTTTGAATGTTTGTAGATTGTTTTTTAGGTTTTAGGTCAATCACAAATAAGATTACTCTTTTTTTCAGTCAAATATTAACACAGTTCTAATAGACAAATTAATGCAAAAATGGTGGGTAAGTAATCCCTGACAAGGTAAAGAATGACAGCATGTCCTTCTAAAAGAGATCTGGGGGGTGGGGGGTGAAGTCCCAGAAATCTCTAAATAGGGAGAAGGCAGGCAATTAATTCCACATTTCCCCCCCAAAATAATGTTTTGAGTGTGCTGGTTGGGCTATTAAAAACACAGTTATTTATAGAAACCTGTAGGACTCATGTGAAAGGAGACCTTGTTAGAAGGAGAAGTACTCATTTTGGACTGGACAAGTATAATGTGTGCAGTGCTTTTATACCTGCAGGGCATTTCCTTAGGGTAGAGCCAACATATTAGAATGCAGATTTCTGCAGTATACAGTCTCCTTCTCCCATATTTCTGGATGTCAGTCTTCCCAAGGGAGCAAGAGGATAACTGAGACCTACAAAAATCAAAACATGGAGGCACTGACTAACTACATCCCCTTCAAGAAGAGGGGAGAGATATATATATACACACACACACCCCCATGTATACCTGATTGTATGTCTTACAAGCAAAAACTCTCGCTTTGAGGGAAAAGACTGCACACATGTGCATGAGATGCTTGAGTTTTGCCCTAGGGCTTTTATTCCACCCCCCTCCCCCCCAATATATTCCATTTTCTGGTAGCTGGCATCTTTTAAAATTGATACTTTAGCTATAACTTTTTTTTTTCCCCCAATACAATTTAAAAGTAGAAGAAAACACACCAGGCTTCGTTTCTATAAAATACACGCATGCTTCCTATGAACTGTTACCTAAGTATGTAGGTCTAAACTTGTAAAAGGGGCATGCTTGCAGTTTTGTTAGCTGACACCTTGTAAAACCCTGCTCAATACAGAAGGGGCAAGCTCAAAATTCCGTCTTGATTTTGTCAGGGAGACAAACCCTTCCGCAAGCCACCAGAGTGAAACAGCAGCATTTCTTTGTTCGCTAGTGTTTACAATGCTGCCAAAGAACAGATACAGGTATTGCATGAGGATGCTGGGGGACAACACTGTGACCAGAAAAACGTGCTGCACCAAGGAGCACAGGGAGGGGCGGCCGCCCCAGCAAATGGTGAACCTGCGTCTGGCTGGATATCGTGTTTTAGAGCATTTCTAAGTTTCTCAATCCTGAACAGAAAAGCAGATGCAAATCACAATAAGTTATTTATTGCCCATTAGCACTCCTAAAAATCTCAACTAGCAACCAAGGAAGAAGTAATCTCAAGTGTTAGAAGGCACTGACAACAAGGTTTTCTCATCAGTCTTGCACAATTATTGATGCACAAAACTTTCAGGCTCGGGAAGTAAATCATCATTGATCAATGACATGGAACCTCCAAATACTTTTGCACTGTTACAGCTGTATACTGTGTTAAACCATTACTTTTAGCCACTTTATCTCCTGGATCATTTTTTAATTCCCTTAGCAATTAATAATGCCAGTAATTACTATATGAAGTCATACTTCTTTAAAAGCGTAATTGCAACTTCCAATCCCAGCTAACACAAGGTAACAATCATTCATGTGATGAACCTTGGCATTCAATGCTGACATTATTGAGCCCAGAGAGCAAGTGACAAACAGTCCAAGGAAATACTTGCACTACAGATTTTATCACCAAATCACAAAGTTATTTTTTTCTGCCTGGGAACATACAATTATTTAGTATTCATATTACAGTGCAGTCCCATCCCAGGCTGATTTAAAGCCTGCATTATAATTGCTAATGATTACTCATGAAAAAGAAACTATTATATGTAAAAACTGCAATCAGTGCTAATCTATTCACCTATCCATTTTATACTGATACATTTTCTAAACAAAGCTCTGCCTGAATTGCTTATAATTAGCTTCTATTCTTACATTTTTAATTGCTCTTTTTTTCCCCCTCCCATTTTCGAACAGAACATTTTACGTATTTTCAGACTTTTTTAAAAAAAAAAGACTTGGACTGATTTTTTATGAGTGAAAACCTGACACTATACAATTTCAAGTTTTAAAATAACTCCTATGTTGTCAAATACTAAATGCCTAAGCAGTGTTTCAGGAAATAAATATTTTAAAACAAGATCAGGATTTCAAGCACAATATAAGTCTATATTGTCTGAGAGCATGTAAGAGTTACAGGACTAAGGGAGAAGAGGTGGCTTAGCTGCCATTTTATTTAATGTTTTTTTCAAAAGCCAAGTGCATTCTGCCCCTCATCTGCAGGCTGTCAAGAGCCTGGTAATCAAGAGACATTTGGGACTCCAGCTGGGAAAAAACTGCATTTAAGGGTTTCTCTTCTGAGACTCTAGTGCTGTTATGCCAGCTCTAGTACACATGCTATTGGAGATGCTCTTCCCATTCCACTGTCCTTCAGATACCTGAGCTGCATTGCCTGGAAAGACAACTAGAAAAGCTCACATGTAGGAGCCAACGAATCACCCTCTGCAGTGTGTAGCTTAGTGTTCCCCTAGATATTATTAGATAATGTGTCTTGCTTACAAGTGTCCCCCTATCAAAATGACACTTAGAGAAAATGGAATTCAAATTGTAATTCCCATTCTGGTATTTTCTTCTTCCCACTCTACAGAAATCAATCCTACCTTATATCTCTTATATCCAGAATAATATCTTATCTCTGGTGCTCAGAGGGTGAGAAGGAATGCATTTGGCTTTAGCTACAGGCTGAAGAGAGCAGGTTGTTTCTGAGTGTTCTCTGCCAAAGCTCTCGCACACAAAAAGTTACATAAAACCAGCCAAAGTTATCCTATTTCTGTGCATTTGACTTGTGGAAAAGCCACTGATTTAAAAAACCGTTCCTCTGCTGAAGCACTTATAAGTGGCATTTGCTAATGCTTGTCTCTACATCATTTTCAGAGGCTGTTGGATCAGACTCTGTCTGCAAGAGTCCTTCACCACCAGTTTCATGCAATTTGCAAAGTGTTGCACTAATCAGCGGATGCTTTAATTTTCATAAATACAGGAAAGCTCCTGAGCACTAGTGCTACAGTGACTGGAGAAACTCATGCCAAAACATTTTATTCCTTTCAGAAGCCCTAAATTTTGGAACTCAATAGAAAAGGCAGAGTGCATAACCTGCATGTCTGGACCGTGAAAGATTCAGAGCTACAAGTGATCAAATTCAGAGTATATGTCTACTTTCCAGAACAGCTTGAAAATCTGATTGAGTCCAGTCAAGTCATGCAGCACCGTGAACTGTTTTCCTTTGCACCTGTATTTACAAACTCTTATCAATTTTGCAGGATTTGTACATATGCATCATGTGCATTCATGATGAAATCATGCATACAAATATATAATCACACACATTCTATTTCCAGTTAAATGTCCCAGCAGAGTATCTATGTGTTGGGTTCAAGGCAGAACTGCCCGATACATCTAGGAAAAGCTAATTACCTTTAAGAATCGCTGACCTCACTGTTGATCAGGTTTAGCTTACAAGCACAATTTACCATATTTACTGAATTGCTCCAGCATATACTTGCAACACATCAAAGGACCCCTGCCAGCAGGAAGAGTGAAGAAGAGTGTGCTTCCTGCCAAGTCCTCTTTATCTCTAGACCCACTATGGTCAGGACCAGAGAAGGACATTATCTCAGATGAATTTATAGGAAACCAATAACATTGCAGTGGTGTACAGAGGGGAGGAGAAAATTAAATCTGGTTAACAGAATTTTTCAGATTCTGCTTTTTTCTTTCAATATCCCCTTGTACTAGGTCTGGCTGGGATAGAGTTAACTTTCCTTATAGCAGCCCATGTAGCACTGTTCATTGCATTTGTGGCTAAAATAGCCCTGATAACGCACCAGTATTGTGGCTATTGGTGAGCAGCACTCACACAGCAGTAAGGCTTTCTCTCCAACCTCAGTCCCTCTCCCCAAAGGCCAGTAGGCTGGTGGAAGGCAGGTGTCTTCCTAAGCAAATGTTGTACATACTAAGGCCCTGCTTCCCAGGAAGTGGCCGGGCAGGTTAACAGCACTTCTAATTCAGTGAAAGCACATTTGCTGTACTTACACTAACATAACTTACGTGGACATTTTTATTCAGGTTGATAGTGATATTTCAGTTTACTTTGAAAAAATCCTCATCATTAACAGAAACAAATTTGTACCACATTTGTACATTATGAAGGCAAATTGCTGATGTCAGCATTGCCTGGCATTACGTTAGCTCTATAGGCAAGATTTATGATCATACTTTACTTCTTCCCACGTGTTTAATACTTCCTGCACACAGTTTCATTTTTGTTTCAAACAGGACAAGTGAACCACTCCTTTTTGCCATAGTTCAGGATCAGAGCAGCATTTAGCAATCTTAAGCTAGGTGAGAAATTGAACTAGAAAACAACTCCTGACTGGCATATGAAAAATCAGTGGAAAAAAAAAACCTGCGAATTTTAATAACTGCAATGAAAAATAACCAATACAGACTCTCAAAGTACTTTGCCTTATTATTGTATGATACCCTTTCTTAATTACTGTTTGAGGTCCACTGCCTTAGCATCTTTTGGAGGCCACTGATTAGATAATTAGTTTTATTAGCTATCAGTAAAGCAGCATATATTTTTGCCTTGCAGAAGTTTTACATGCACTTGCTGCAGTAAATGAGAATGCTATGTTCATATGAAAGATCTGACAAAAATCTACAGATCCTGCAGGAATTAAAACAATCAGTGTTTAGCAGATGCACTATTATGACATGATTGTTAGTGTGCTGACACTTATGGGTGGAAAAAACTAGCTGGCATAAAACACATACTTCTCCACAGTTGGTGCTTTTCTGTGCCAAAATATACTTCTAAATGAAGCAGTGATTTGGATATCTGAAATTAGTGACAGATTTCAAGGCTCCAAGTCGCCTTATACTGCATGGGGCAGCTGCTAAGAAATCTTGGAAACAATAACATTAGGCAGTCACAGAACATCTTAGCAACTCAACTGATGTCAGTTTTCTAGTTTAATCCTAAAATGAATTTCTTAACCAATCATCTGTGGACAAGAAAGCAGCTCTGGGCTGGATATTTTTGTCAGATTCTGTAGTTTATCCTGCGTTGCTGTAGCATAATGCATAATGCATATTCATACCGATAGAAGAACAAACCAGTGCTTTAATTTTGAAAGTGTCATTACTTATGTACCCAATTTTCATGAATTAAAGTTTAAGTAGAAAGCATAATTTAATGCTGAAGTTATGCATTTTTCTTCAGATTTACTCTTATTCTGTATGGTGACTACAGAATAGAAAATATACGTTCAGTTCTCATTGTAAAGTCATACAACCAAGTTCAACTGAATTACATTCAAAAGTTACAGATGCAAAAATTCTAAAATAAGTTTGTATAACTAAGTACCTTTTATATCTCCAGCTTTCATATCTTCATCAAATCGCAAACTTAACTAGTTAATAGTTAACACTTCCTCATGTTTTATAACCAGTTCTGCAACTAAGAAACAATTTCTGGTTGTAAAAAATTGACTTAATTTTCGGAACCCACTGAAGTAATTCTTAGGTGTGCATCATATGAATTAGGTAGTAATTTATATATTAAAACCAACATCAGTCTCAAGCCAGGTAACAATCACATACAAAACTAACGCATAAGTGCCATGCAGGGCAACTCAAGAAACACATGAAATAAGAAGAGGGCAGGTATACCTCTATATAATAGACATTTTAAAAAAGATACAGCAGTTTTCACATTTTAATGAGCACAGTACAGCTCATTATATTAGCTTCCAAAGGAATTGTTTTACTTATACATGTAACAAATAAATAAAGACATAATAGATACACAGGTAAAGCTGAGTCCACCCTATAAAGGGAATGAGTCATAAATGTTCCATATATCCTTTAAATATAAATCATGAACAGAACCTGATAGCTGCAATTTTGAAGCAGGAATTGCTAACTTAACACACAACATAGTAAGAGGGATACAACATTTAATACATAACTGTGCTATTCTGCAACTAGTTCTATTTTTGAGGAATACATACAAGTTTTTGCTAGAAACTAACAGGATTTTTTTTTTATCTATTTCTGTTCAACATATAAACCTGTAAAAGGCAAAAAAAAGACTTATTAACAATTCTTGTAATGTTATCAAAACTGACTTATTTACCTCTTTTTTGTTTTCCAGTCCTTGTTCAATCTGATGGTGAATGCTGTATATCTAATCATAATCCTGCTGTTATCACAGCTGTTATGTGCTTTATTTTTGATGACTCAAAGACAGATGTCCCAAAATTGCCCTAGATCCCTGCCAGCCTTTTCAATTGCATTATACAATCAATTAAACTTTCCTGACCCTATTCCGGTCTCTAGATAAAATTCAGACGTTGACACTCCAAGAAGCAAATCATGTGTGTAAATTGGTTCTAATGACAGCTATAGATGTGTAGTCATATGCAAATAGAGTATTATCAAACATTAAAATGTCCAGGAGCAGTGGCTAGATGGATGCAGTCAAGAAAAATTAACTAGAAAACGCATACTCCAGATACTTCCCGCAGTATGTAATGCAATTAAACAGAAGCAAAAGGAAATTCACACTAGAAACTGCCTCTCTCCTGCCGTGCCTATTTATTCCCCATCATCTGTTATTATTGTTGAGAATCTTCACATTGTGTCCCAATTAAGCAAATCTCTCAGAATTAATAAGGGTTCGCCTTCTCTATCACCACATCTTTAATGTTTGGAACTGAAAACATTGGCACCTCATGCTGTACGCGAGTGTGAGCAGTTAGAATAATAACAATTGTAAGATGTGCTTGCCAAAAAATGATTACAAGTGAAGCTTTATCACAAGGGTGTCTTGTTTAGTAGGATTTAGCACAATTCGATGGGGTGACAGCAGTTGTCAGCCATTGATACCGAACATAATAACTATTAAAAAGACAACTTATTGAATAGTCAGAATGCTAAGCCATTGTTTGGGCATGTTTGGAATACAGATTATTTTGCTATGGTTTGTTAGTCTCTTTTAATGGAGATTTTAAAAACACTCCAGAATGAAGTTCTTTTTTTTTGATACTCTACACAGTAAGATTCATAGAACCCAACGACAAGACGACAACAGCATTCAAAATTTGCTAAGAGTATGACTAAATCATCTTATACAAAGCATTTCTTGATCCTAACTTGTAAGTCACCTGTGAAAAGATTTCAAGGATTCTGCTGTATTCTTCAGTATGTTTCAGCTGCATCAACCTTATCATTACTTGTTTTACTTCCTTTGTGCTTTCAAGCCCCTTGTCAGGGCATTTTGCCATTTCGGTTCAAAAAAGATCAGGAAAGGATATGAGGAAATTATGCCTTACCAAAGAACTCTACTCTTTATTCCTGCCTCACAGTACAGGGCAAGGTGATAAGACGCAAAACAGGTTTCGAGAACTATGACTGAAGGACTTCCCAGGTTTTTCCTGCAATTTGAGTCTCCACTTTCAGTACTGAGTCTTCCCAGTAAGCATCAGCAATTTGTCTTTTATAGCCATCCTTGATGTTACACCAGGGAACAAGAATAAAACAAGAAAAAAAGAAATACATGATTCTCCTTCTTCAGGACCTGGAATACAACAAGTGGTTCTCAGATAAAAAAAAAAAAAAGAAAAAAACTTGAAAGGAGAATTCAGGGATATTTAGAATTATATTTAAGAATTTCTATGGTAGCATACTAGTTCAATGTAACTCTCTTCCTTGATCTGCCTATTCTTTCATTATTTCATTCTTTGCCCCTCACCTTTACTCCACTAAAGGAACCTCTGCCCCATATGCAGAAGAGGACTACTGATGAAGATGTTTGTTACACCACACAAACAGCTCATGATAGGGTGGTTCTGCACAGCCACTTGAGGTGGTCACCACCTCCTCATTTAGTCTGGAGTCTGCTAATGTTGCACATAGCATACTAATATTTAGCACAACAAAAGTTAAAGGAAAGCAAGAATCCATTTTTCTCCGGCACATTGTTTTGTAAAGAAGAAAGTGGCAGTTACACACCTGTGAAAAATTTCAGTGAAAAGCAGCAGCTATTTTGTGATCCCTCTGTAATCAGAGGAGGAAAAACTTATCCAGAAAAACAAATAAGCAAACAAAATAATCAGAGAACACATTCAGCTCAGCCCAATTGGCCTCCTGTAATTCTTTTTCCAGACTACTCAGGCCAATATCCTATTTTATGTTCACATGTGTAAGGCAGAATGAAGGGACTGGAAAAGTCAATACTATTATTTAAAGTTAAATCATTCCTCTTCTGACATGAGATTTTAAAAGGATAATTTGTACCTTCTTGAAAAGTGAAGCACAGGAAGGGAGTTTGGCCTTGATAAGACACCAGCTCAGTAAACTGGATTTCCCTGTTTCTCTGCTCTGTATTGTATTATCACAAGTGCACTGGAAGTACATTAAGATGTAAAGCTACAACAGGTATTCATAAAAGCATTCTCCCCCTACATTTGCTCTTTTTGCCCAAGGAATGT
Source organism: Tringa solitaria (assembly GCA_026413425.1). Classification (NCBI taxonomy): domain Eukaryota; kingdom Metazoa; phylum Chordata; class Aves; order Charadriiformes; family Scolopacidae; genus Tringa; species Tringa solitaria. The sequence continues at coordinate 32,316,016 of JAOXJM010000071.1, read as the reverse complement.
ATTTTGGATAACACAAGCAGAGACTATTTTAATGTCAGGCAAGTTACCAGTTCCTTGTGTCCCGTGAAATAGTAAAAGCTCCTGGACACGTTATAAAGCTTCCCCAGAAGCCCTGGCAACTGCTTGAAGTTGAGTGCAGATTCATTATTTGGGAAAAAAAACCAGCCTTCAGTCACATATAAAGAAATAAAACTGGAAGACTGTGACAATCACAAACTAATCTAATACAGAATCACTGAATATTACATGCTCTATAGCTAGTCATGTTTTATTATTTTTCCAGGTCTGTATGGGTGACAGATAGATGCATAAACATTGCTTATTTGCCAACAAATACAGCACGTTTTCTGCCTCACTGAAACCAAAATAGATACCCATCTCATTCATGGACAGCACAGTGGTCTAAAATTACCTGTTGAGCTCTGGTGCCACAGTTACTAAAATGAATAGAACATAAAAAAATATACAAGGAAATCTTTCATAATACACTTGTTATAAATACACATAAGGAAAACAGAAACAGGCTAAAGCCTGTGTTTGTTTCATAACAAATGTGTTCTAGTCCAATGCCTGTGCTTAAGACACTAAATGGCATTCTCATGGAATAATTTTGACCAGATTGTACATACATTAAAAGTGGGGTTTGTTTTTTCTCATAAAGGGCTTCTTTGAGACTCCCCCTTTCCAACTGGGAAGCTACATTATAAAGTAATATCAGATCCAAGGCCAGTTGTTGCATTTATCAGCCTTGTGGGGATAAAGTGGTCACTCAGATCAAGACACATCTAACTGACCAGGTACTGACAGTCCACTCAGACCATTTTCCACTACATGCCTCCCCTCCTCCGCTTAAATGTTGCGAACACTTCAGAAATCTCAGCCATGACACTAACACAAGCTAGTGCAAGCTAGATTCACTTTTAGGAAAACAGTTTTCTTCTTTGGTCTTGGGCTCAGGCCCAACCAGGCCCAAATTTCACCCGAGTCTCTCCTCCTCATCTCATTGTAGGAGATACTTGGTTCAGAGTAAGGATTTGGGTGAAATGAAGGTGAATGAAAGTAGTCCTTGGAACTCAGCTGAATTGTGTTCTAAGGTAGAACTTAGATTTGAGTTTAAATTTTAGTACTTAACTGTTGGAAAAATACACAATTCTCATATTAGGCCTATCTTACAGGTACACAGTGTTATCAAAGAGGCTGAAGAAAGATTTTTAGTTTAAAC
>JAOXJM010000071.1:32292434-32314755 GCA_026413425.1 Tringa solitaria | reverse complement strand
GCACATCAATCCCTCGGTGCAGCCTGCATTACTTAGTTTTGATTCTTGTTTCTCTGCCCTGTAAAAGGCTCCAAACTAAGCCAAAGAATTCCTCCAAAACACACACTTTCTGTGGCTGTTGTGGTTACAGGCAGCTGTGCAGACTCATCTAACGTGTCAGCAAACAGGCTGGATCAATCCTCAGTTTCAGCATCCGGGACCACAAATCTGGCCTCCAGTCACAGTTGCTGCCTTTACCTTTCCTCAGTGTTCAACATCTAGTAGATATTTTGATTATCAGAAATCTTTAACTGAATTAGCAGACTCTGGGTCAAACCTTTGGTGAATGCTTTTTTTCTGCTGAAATTCATTGAGTTCAGACATACAGGTTTTGCTGCTCTTACTGTTCTTTCAGACAGACCTGCATGAATAGTTCTCTCCTTTTTCTACAAAATGCGGCATAATTTATTTTGAACTACCACGAAATTCAATTATCCCAAAAGATCTTTCATCCATAGAATTATCCATCTTTGAACTGATGCTACATGTTTGGAAGAAACGTTCTCTCTCACACACACATTAAACACTTGCCACAAAAGGCAAGATCACCAAAATCTCTAGGTTATCATGAAGCTTAAAATCCATGCATCTCAGCAAAACGCTATGTAAAAATACAAGCACATTTGAAGGGCATAAGACAAGACAGTTTAACAACATAGTGACAGTGTAAGTGTTTTCAGGTTCTAAACCACATTGTCTTTGATACTGTATATTGCAGTTGTAAAGGAAAGCGGTTATTAAAATAATTTTTTTAAAATAGTAAGGAATGCCAACCCTGTCATCCATTAGGCCTGTTTAATAACTAGATAAAACAACATTAAAAATACACCGCAGAAGCAAACTCAGGAAAATTAGTCTGGGTGTATCTTTAACTCAATGAGCATATCAGATCTCAGACGTACCCAAACCACATAAAAGAAAGTAATTCCAATCATGTTTTGTTTTTTAAAGACTTTCCACCGAGTTTTACATAGGCATAAACAGGTTAAATGAGTTGCTTCTTAAGAAAACAAAGTAACTATTCATCTGTGTTTATGATGAATTTATATTTGACATCAACGTGGTTATTGCATCATTCATTAGGTATATTACCCTAAATAAGGGCCTCTTACCTAAATCAGAAAGGATTTGCAAGCACTTAATGTATATTGAGATAATTCAAGAGCTCTTTTGGATGAGGAACCTAATCTGATCTACATGTACTGTTCCTTCAGGACAGGCCCCACCTCGGTCCTGTTTGATCCGAGCTCTTCTGTGGAATCTGGAAGTGGCGAACATCTTTCCCAAGTCTCAGAAAAATTCTCATTAAAGTGTGAACTTTGGGCACACCTCTCTCACAGGGCTTTAATTTCTCACTGCATGACCACTGTTCCACATGTCATCTTATTTCAATTGGAAACCCTTCCTAATTATCTTTTTTATCATGTTAAAGGGTGAAGATTCTCCAAGTACTGCTTTTCTCTGGAGATTTGTTTCTACTGGGGAGACTTTGTTAATATGTGTAGTTTGATTTGCAGTCCTTTTGAATTCATCTAGGTCTAGGGCTATTTGACACAATCAAGAAGGTAGGCTAACTATAAAATACCAAAGTAATTCCAATATTTTTCCTTCTTCTTTTCAAATCTTTAGCATTTAAAGCAGATTTCCCCTTACATGCCTCTCTTTCTTTATGATTGTGATATCTCGTAGAAGCTTTTCACCTACATCTGTATGTGCCACTATTTTCACCTTGTGTTTCACTCTCAGACAAGGTACTTTTCTTGTTTTCTCTGAGAAAAGGAAAGGAAAAACATTTATTATGCTCTGTTATGAGCACTAGCAATGACTTAGTAGACTTTGTATGATCTGTTCCATGAAGCTCACCGCACACAGTTCCTAGAACTAAGGAATAACAGAAATTATAATTTGTCTTCAGTCCATGGTCTTCTAGCCTGACTTCCATAATACAAGCTTAAATAAGTACCCAAAGTTCAAACCCTGACAAGTCTGCATACAGAAACTGCATTTTATCTGATACTAAAGCAGAGCCAGCACACACACACACACAAAATAAACAAAACGGAGAATGAGATTTCAGAGCTCAAGTTGATAAAAGTTCACTGATGGCACAGACACAGCAGCATCATAGCTTTTGAAATACTAGTTTGGGACACAGTATTAAATAAGTGACATCCTTGTTCAGGTCACTGTTGTTAATAAAAAGCTTAATGGCTGCAAATAAATAAAATAAGTGCCTCAATAATAGTGGCGAATAGATCAGTTTTCATACACTATAGCCATACACCCAGTTCAATTCCCTTACAGCTGGGTGGTTTTTCAGGGTGGATTCCCAGGGCTGGACAGGAAACACACAGAGAGACTGAGGTTAAAGAAAAAGATTCTTCCCCAGGTGGCAGAAGCTACAGTGTGCATCCTGAGGCAGGAAGGTCTAGGAAGCTGTATCACCATATTTCTTCCTAAAATCAGGACCTCACATAGCACACCAGACAAGACTAATGACTCCATAATCTCCCTGATAAACTCAAGTCTATTTCAAGCTACATTTACACAACTAAAAATCAAGTTAACTTGGAAGAAATTCTCATCTAATCCCAGATGAGCTAGTGACCAAAACTGAGTAAGTAAACAGTGACAGGAAATCTGATGTTTGAAGCCCTTCTACTCTGCTGCACTTACCCTCTGACCTAAGACAAATCTTTTCACATCTTTCTGTGCTTGCTTCTGCTCCTCCAAGAACAGAATTCACATTTCCCATGTTGCAAAATATAATTCATGTTTTAACACTGAATAGTATACAAGTAGTATGAAGTTACATGTATGACTAGTTAGTCCTCCACCATGAGACCGGAGGGTCAGTTATTCTTACACACAACTAATGTTATAATTAGACTGTGCTGACCTTGGAGCGTATCACAAGTGTCAGTACTGAGAAAATTCTTGCTTTATAAACTATACTAGATTCAGCAACACAAAGTAATAATTCAAACCCTTGCTGAAATTCTCAAATACAAAATACTGGACAAATAAGCACTGCAGTCTTAAATCTTGAGATAACCTCTCCAATCCTCTGGAAGAGCCTACCCACCAATTTGTCATCAAGTACTCTGGAAACTTTCCTTCCTTAGTACTATGCTTGCATGAAACATCTAAATTGCTGAAAGAGTCAGCCTTATACCACAATACGACTCTTTGCCTGGCACCTGGTAGACCTCATGCTATGGACTCTGGAAGCAACAGAGACCAATTTGTGTGTGATCTATTAACATTCATCCTTCACTCCAAAATTGCAGTGTCCAGTCCAATTTTATATTTATGAGCACTACTCCAAACAAGCAGAAGGCCTCCTGCTGCTTTCTGCAGAATGAAAGCATGTGTCTGACAGGAAGCAGGGAAAGCTATTTCAGGATTATCCATTTGGCTCAAAGTTAAACAGTATTTCAAGATGAAAACATAGCAGGTTTTAAAACAACACCTTCATGTTTTTTTCAGGAGTATTTAATATGAAAAGCCATAAATTCGTATAATTTGTTGACTAAAAAAAAAAGGGGGGCAAATAAAAGATTTCAATTTGAGGTCTCTGGTAACAGCAGCCTGGATGCAAGACTACTCATTTCTTTAGAAGAAAGGACCTTCTTCAGAAGATAAGGATCCGGGTTAACAAAAGGTTAATATCTGTCATCTGACAGAGATCAGTATCTCCCCATTCCAGTGGCTAACATTACAGGGGCTACAACAATTAAACCATAAGAAAGCCATAACCAACGTAATGTAATAGTTGTATTAGTCAGGCAGATCATTTTACATTGCTGAGTATTCTGAAAGATTCCATGAGGATTCCAGATGTAAATTCTTGTTGAAAAAGGAAATGATAGAAGTGTCTTAAAGATTTATTTTTACTTTCTGTTCAGCACAGGGTAGAATAGCGAGTCCATTCATTCATAATTGCACATGTTTTACACATCTTACTGAAACGTGTGCATTAATGTTATATGGAGCTCTCTTCTGTTTCCAAAGCGTTACAATAATTATTCTTCAACTTCCATGTTTGAAGTGTATACATATATGCATAAACTCTTCTGAGTTCCTGTTACAGTTATCACTGTTACAACTCATGTCAATCACAAATCAAATAATCTCATCACTGGATGGTAAGGATGCTGTACATTTATTGATACATAACTACAGAGTTTATACTCTGATAGATTCTGGAAAGCCAAGGAACTAGGATTCATTCCTGGACACTACACAGTGTGAACCTCCTCACTCATGTCAGCTGATAACAGCACCTCATATAACATGGTTATTTATATTACCACTGTAAGATTACTTCCAGTGATTCTGAAAATCTCTTAAGCTAGCTGTTCCTGCATACAAAACATTCATAGCATTCAAAGAAACTATTTCAAACAAAGCAGGAAAAATACTAAGCAGTAAGAGAACACAGAACTTTAGAGAACTTAAAAAAAATTAAATTTTTAAAATTTTTAAATTATTAAATTATTAAAACACTTTGGATTCATTTATTTTAATTCTACAGATCTTTTTTCTGAGCCTTACTTTCTCTCCTGTTGTTTCTCATTCCTCGTCCTCCAAATCAGCAAGATAGTTTCCTATAAAATACTATATTCCTCCAGATTTATAATGAATGCTTTATTAGCCTGATGTGCTTCCAAAGACATTCCACCTCTAACCATGTTGCCCAAAGACTCTTTACATCTTTTTCAGTACTGCCAAATTTTCCCACCCAAAGATGCTTTGCCAACATACTTGTTCGGATTTTATTAGTAACAACGCTATCTCCATTCATGGCATCACTGCATCTCATATCCTTTATTTTTTGTGATCCTTTCACATAGAGGTCACTTGTATGAAAAATTTCACATGTGTTTTTTAAAATTGAGGGCTTATGACTAGTCGCTTAAGTACAGACAGAAACATAAAAGGAGCTGCCCAGTTTTCAGAAGTCCCAAGACCTTCAGCCTCCATGGACTGTAACACATATTTTGCCTCTTCATTTGCTCCAAATCAAAATCTATTTCCAAGGGATGGAATCCAGTATTCCCAAGGCCTTACTATAGGCTCAGACTTTACTACAAAAATATTTTTATCAACCAAAGCATTTAAATATCACCCCAAAGCACCAATATATATAGTTTCATGATGGCAAAGATTAACAAAAGTAGCAGTAATCCCAGAATCATTTGCAAGCCTGAGATCAAAACACAGACACTGACCAGGGTGAAAGTAAGTTACTGAACTACACTGGTGACCAGAGTTTGAAGCTCCAGATTAATTTTTTTTCAACAGAATAACACTTCAAATCTGCACTTAGTTCCCATTTCAAAGTAACACTATTTTGCCTTTGATTTCTTTTTATGCTGCCGCTGTAACCAGAGCCTGACACACTAGGAATGAATGGTAAAGTGGTAATTCGAAGAACTTTCCATAAACTTACTCCAGGAATAAGTGCCTAGTACATGGTGTGAGAGCCCCGTTATGTTACATAGTTATATTGCCACAGGAGCACAAAGAACAGGACTCAAAAGGCTACAGAGGAGTTGGTGCTTTTCTTTGTTTGTTTTTATTCTAAGAGATAAGTGTTTCTCAGGATGAGGGGAAAAAATGACTGATAAATTAATACAAGAGACACCTTTGAATACCGTAAGGGTAGTTATCAGCTTGATCTTCATCACAAGATCCCTGGAACATCCTGGTTATTTTTGGTATTAAGACCACAGAGAGAGACACAAGGTCTCCTCCTGCCCAACAACCTCTTTCCCCTCATGTTGGTTATTTATTGTATTCAAAACTTACGATAGTTATGAAAACAAGTCAAAATACTCATTATATAGCACTAAAAGTGCCTCGGAGAAGCTGTGCTAGCAGTCCTAATCTACGGATCTTACTTGGGCATATTTCCCATATGACAACAGCAGTAGACACCAATCTGAAACTAGCATGTACCCCACAAAGACCTAAAAGAAACCTTTTATGCTGTATCTAATTTTACACAAAACAATTTGTTTTAAATACTTGAGGTAATTTAGATGTTCCCCGAAGCTGGCCTTCACTGTCGTAAATAAATAAAGCCTCCCATGGGTTCTTTGGGCTCCCTTTATCAGTTTTTGGCACGACATGGGCATCCTGAACACCAGGCAGCACATCTTGACCTCCTGGGCACATCCTCAGCCAGAAAGGGAGGGAGTACTTATGGAAGACCATGTCCTCAGCTTTTCCTCCATGCCCATGGCTCTAATGATTCATTCCCTCAGCACAAATGAATGTGACAGTATTTGTGCAAGTTGACACCAGCTCAGGGGGAAGGCAGGTGAAGGTGTGCACTGATAGGTGCTGGAGCTCTTATAGACTACTAAATTGTTTAGAATGACAGACTTTCTGTTATGTTTGGTCTATGCTAACAAGGATTTTGCCACATGGACTGCAACTAAGGTCTTTCCTTTTCAGGGAATCATGAAATCTCTTGGTGCTCTCTGTACATTCTCTTACCATACAAGAAAAAACAGCTGTGGACATTTCCTTATTCTTTTAGATAATAAAGAGATCTGCATTTTTACATGCTCTCACACAAGCCACACCTCACACACTGCTTGAAGTTTCCAGTTTACCTGGATGCTTGGTTCTTCTTAGTTTAAGCAAAGTCATAAAGAATGTAATTGGGGTGGTTTTTACTATTTTTTTTAACACAGAAATAAAATTGTTTGTTTTCCCTACACCACTGAATTTTCATATAGTTAGCCTCAAAGATTACCGACAGCAGGAAAAGTGTGTTTCATGTTATTTGACTAGAAAGGAACATAACGAGAAGATATTGACATCCGAACTTCCCCAGGAAAGGAGGAAAAAAGTAATTTTGAAGTCTCAACACAAAGCAAGTTAGCCCAGCCTGCCACCAAAACCCTGTACAATAGCTCTTTTGAGCTTTAAGTATTTACCAGCACGTTTCTATCTTAGCTGTGGATCATCATAATTTTGTTTAGTGTACAGTTATGCACAGGTAACCACTGAAGAAAATTCCTATAAGCGATAGATATACACTGACGTTCTCATTCATAAATGCTGCATCATTATTCTTGCTGGAACATAGGTAAAGTTTATTTTTACCTTGTGATTTCTACCTAGTCAAAATGAGTTAAGAGGCTTGCACTTACAAAGCATACGTGATATAAAATGAATTATAAGCATGTCAAAATAGGAGAAAGAATTAGTGATGACGGCTGAATCTCAGAAAACCTTCAGGTTCAATTCACAAAGGATTCTATTTGAACTTCACACAAAACTACATGAATCTGAAAATCTGGGGTAAATATAGCATGTCAAAGTCTCTCAACCCCACTCTAAGCTTTCCATCCAAGTGAGAAATACCAGGAATATTATTCTTTTAGGATTTTGGTATTTCTGCTTCCAGACGGTGCTGAAGTTTAAAATTGCAACATAAAACCCAGAAAAAAAAATAAAGGAGAGCTCCAAAAATATTTTGGATCAGGGCTAAAGAAGCCATGTGTTAATTCATGCTCAACGTAATCAAATTTATTTACCTAAAATGCATACTGTAGTATGCTATAGTCCCTGCAACAAATGAAAATATAATCATAGATTGAGGGATGGATCATGGGATTGGAGGGGAGAGCAAGGGAAATAGCAAGGAAAAGAGCCCCCCAAATCTACATTTTCATATATTTGAGCTACTGTAGTTTTTCATATGGATGAATGCTCTTGAGACAACTGATACAAGCCATTAGCTGGAGCAATGAAAAATTTAATTTACACAAACAGTAAATATCTTATTTTCCTGACAGATTTCTTTTCCTGACTAAAGGCAAGAGGGGAGTATGAGAAAGCTGCCATGAGAAGCTGGTTTTCACCCATGTGAAAAAGTCAAATTTTCCCAATATGGTGATTAAGAAAAAATTAATGGTTTTGCCTGGAGGATGCATTTCTTTCACTGTGTCATGAAAAGAATCATCTATTGAACTAATAGTATGTTCTGCATGGAACAGTAATTTCCCTCTGGATCAGAAATTTTACGAAAAACAACAGGAATACTTAAAACCATATATATTTTCTTATATGAACAGTGATAACAAAACATGAAAACTGAGAGGGGCTTGTTTTGGGGTTTGTCTTGGTTTTGGGTTTGGTTATTTTGTTTGTTTAAAGAGTTCTATATTCTTTGTATATCACATTTAACTTAAAAAAGTAAACATCTATTATGAAAAGCCTAAATTATTCTGCATGTGACATTGCATTAGGCACGCTTTGAATTTTTTCCCTTGAATACTAAAAGCTTGCATGTTTCAGACACTAAAGCAGTGAAACAAAATCTACAGAAGAAAATGGAATTATATAGCCTTAAGCATTATGTTATGTGGAGCCTGCATGCTGTTCTTTGTTAAACAAGTGCCATACTCCTTGTCTGTCAGGGCTCCCATTTTCAGCAATAGTTCAGCACTGTCTCTCTAAATGACATATAGCAAGGAAAATAAGGTTTTCAGTGAAGCTTCACACAATTAAAATGGTAAATATTTCACATACTATTCTGTTGTCTGCAGGAGGTAAAGCTTCATGTGGAGTTAACTTATCCTCCACAGCCAAAGGAAATGAAGCAGTTTCAGCCATCAGATGGCATGCCTAAATATGTGCTGCAAAGAGATTGCACATGCTTTGCTTTGGTTTTTTTGTTGTTTGTTTGTTTTTTAAAAAAAGGGTGGGGGGAAGGAAGAGGCCAAATTACAAAGAGAACAGTTCAATCTTGTAAGACATGCAGTAACTACGGGTCATACTGTACAATTGATTTTTTTCAGCAGAACCCTTATTTGATTTCCATAGGGAGTTTGTCTTAAAAATTGATGACACAATATGCCCTTATTAAAGCAGCCATGTTAGGAAAAAAGTCATACCTGTTTAAGGTTTACTCCTGACTGAATGAAGTCTGACAAAACCATATATTGCAATAGAACAAGATCATCCCTTCAAACCCCAATTTTTAAAAGCTTAGACACAAAAAGCTAGTTTGCAGAATCAGATAAATACAACTGTTTGCAAATAAAGTTTGGCAAGTGCCTATGAACTTGCAGGATTGGAGCAAATTGTTGGGTGGATTGTTAGTCTCTCACCTCTACCCTCTTCCTTAGAAATAGAAGTAGCAGGTTAAACAACACAGAAGCACGAGCAGAGCACACACACAGAAGCCGAATTTATCCACACCAAGTGTACTAACTTAACTGGGAAACGATCAAGATTTGGCACTACCTTTATAACACTAATAGGGTGCAACCTTAAAATTTGGCCCAGGGTGTCCTACCTTCTTAGCCCACTCATGAGAAGGTGCACCTACTGAACTAGCCACAGGAGGGCTCCACTACTGCTCCCAGCACATCGCTCCAGCCCACCCGGAACTCGGCACAAGAGATAGATGATTAGAATGGGAAATGACACAGTCGCCAAGCACAGTTATTTAAGCAACATGCAAAAGCTCCGTTATAAAAGGGTTTAAGAGTTTTGAGATACCGCACCACAGTTAATAACAGAAACAATTTGCTGAAGAATTTCCCACGTCACACTTACTGGTTCTTCAATTTTAAAACACACAAACAAGAAAAGACCAGTGTTGTTGCCTACCTTTTGTCTATAACTGCCTGCAAAACCAAGGTAACGTATTTCACATGTCACACGGGAGACCTTTGTGCGTGCAGCCCAAAGGCTGGTGTCTGCGGCTGCAGCAAGTGTGCTTTGCATAGTTATTACACACCACTTCTATCAGAACAACGCTTGAGTCTGTGCTCCATCCAAGTCCCCCCTCTGCCCTCAGCTGCACAGAAGTGTCAACCATTTTCACCCATAAAGTCCAAGAACAGAGATAAAGACAAGGTACAAAAAATACCGAGTCGCAAGCGTGAGAGAGTTGGAAAGTGAACAACATGACAGCACCCTGTACTAGAACTCCACAACTAAAGTTCCAGATGCATAGTACCTTCTCTAGAGGAAAAAATAGGCCCAACAGACCCATGTCTTTGATTTTTCCCCACCAGTTTTCAAATTCACATAATAGCTTTGCACAGGAAAAAAAAACAAACCCAACAAAATACAATGCGGAGCACAGGCTGGGGGCAGATACAGTACCTCTCAAATGCTGACAGCAGCAATAGCACTCTGAGATTGAAAGAAGAGATGTTTGGGAAACACCTGGTATAATGAGCATAACGTGCAACCTAGGTGTTTGGGATCCTCCCCCAAAAGCTGTGTAATCTTTGTTCACAATTATAAACTGCTTAATCCAGTCCCTTCGTACAAAGAACAAAAGTGATTCTCCAGTGCAATTCTCGAGGACACTTAGTCAACAGGACTCAGGTTTCTCCACTTTTCCAGCCCTGGTTTTCCACACCTTTCTGTATGCATGCTCAAAGTCAAGCACTTAATTTTCTTCTAAATAAAAGCAGCATTTTTCAGGCTTTCTGCCAGAACGACAAAATCAGCAGGATTACAACAAAGTGAGTGCAGCAGGAATTTAAAGAGCAAAGGCAGAATATCCCATCACCTGAAAAGTGCTGATAACACCAGCAACTGAGTGGGAGAACCACTTGGAGTATTTAATCTGGCTGTGGTACAGATTAATTAGATACTGTCTTTAAAGTGCTTTGAAGATAAAAAGCACAAGATAAACATGTTATCTTCAGCCTCATCACCACCACTATGCCTAATCCTACCTAACGGTATACAGCATCTTGTAAACTTCTGCTGCTACACTGGTCTATTAAAATAGAAAACTGGTTCCATCCTTGCATGGCCTCTTGCAAAACCATGACCAAGTTTCACACTGATCAATAGTTCAAGTAGTTTGAAGGAGTCAGAAAGACAGAAAGACTGAGTTGCAATACATTTTTCAATTGAATATTTAGCTAAACTGCTATATTACACAAAAACCCCTTTATCTGCTTTTAAGCAAATGACAATTGATTGTTGGCTAGATATTTGCAAAAATGACCAGCTGTTCATTCAGATCAGCCCAATACTACAATTCCTAATATATTCTGGCTAAAAAAATAATATAAAAAAAATTTAAAATATCACTAATAATAATGATTTTCACTTTCAAATCATCAGCAGCTGACAGTAACCAAGCAATTAGCAGCTCCCTTTGGTTTTATGAGGTTTCTTATACAAACATCATAACTCCAAAGGCCATCCAGGTAGATTAGAGAACACTGGTCCAAAGACTGTTCAACACCTTTTGAAAACCAGTTCCAACAGAAGAATGGGAGAGCAACACAGAGCAACCTTTTTTTTTTATCCATTGCTCTTTAGACCAAATTCAGACAGCAGTATACTCCAGCAAGTGGCTTCGACAGTTTTCAATTAACTCTTGAAAAATGAGCTTTCACTTAAACAGATAAGAGAAGAAAAATTCAGACATTCCGCTGTCTGATTGCACATTTAGTGACAGGAAAGCGTGGTGGAATTACACTCTACAAAAAATAAATCATAGAGTGATTTAGGTTGGAAGGGATCTTAAAGATCACCTTGTTCCACCCCCCTTGCCATGGGCAGGGACACCTCTCACTAGACCAGATTACACAAAGCCCCATCCAACCTGGTCCTAAACACCTCCAGGGATGGGGCATCCACAGCTTCCCTAGGCAATATGGGCCAGTCCCTCACCAGCCTCAGAGTGAAAAATGTCTTCAGGATAGCTAATCTAAACCTAGCCTCTTCCAGTTTGAAGCCATTACCCCTCATCCTATCACTACATACCCTTGTAAAAAGTCCCTCCACAGCTTTCTTGTAGGCTGCCTTCAGGGAGGCTTCCCTACCAGTGGAAGGCCACTATAAGGCCTCCCCAAAGCCTTCTCTTCTCCAGGCTAAACAACCCCAACTCACACAGCCTGTGCTCACAGAAGAGGTGCTCCAGCCCTCTGGTCATCTTTGTGGCCTCCTCTGGACTTGCTCCAACAGGTCTCACATTCTTCTTGTGCTAAGGACTCCAAAGCTAGATGCAATACTCCAGGTGGGGTCTCACAAAAACAGAGTAGAGGGGTGGAATCACCTCCTTTAACCTGCTGGCCACACTGCTTTTAATGCGGCCCAGGATACAGTTGGCCTTCTGGGCTCTGTCAGAAGCCAGAAATAATTCCTAGGTATACATTTAAACAATCAGTGTATGAATTGAAAAATGTATTTGTATCAATTGACATCTTATCAATGATACAGAAGTGACTTGCTTTTCTCACACAAAAGAATACATTTAATTTCTCAGTCCTGCTTTTCTTCTCCTCTTTGTTTGGTGTTTCCTTATAATAACAAACACTTAAAGAAACTAAATAACCTCAACAAAAGATTATGAAAGGAACAGCACATTTTCAGTAGACAAACAAGGTGCAGCAGTAGGAACACACTAGCCAGCATACAGGAGACAGAATAAGGAATCACAACGTTCTTCAGTACTCCTGTCATAAAAGCTTTCACACATTCCCTTATAATATAAATAACTTCACTTAGGCATACACAGGCCTTCATTATTCAACCTCTTGTTTAAAGGACAGTATCCTTCAGCAAAGCTCCATGACACAAGACCCAGTGAGAGAATGCACAATAACCCAGAATTTCATTTGGTTTCTATCCAGACAAACTGAGGCAAATAGATTTTAGATTCAGACAAGTTAAAAATCTCCAAGTCATCAAAGAATAATTCTACAGCCTTTTCCCAGAAACTACTCTGTGACTATCTTACAAAACATGCTAGAGATTTACCATTGCATTTTGTATGCTCTGCCTTCTCTTAAGATGCCTCATTTTATTAATTTTCTTAGAGCCGAGGGAGCACGAGTCCCTACCTCATCCCTTCTGAGCAACAGGCCACCCAAAATTACTGCTTTCACAGGACAGGTAGTTCACCTGAGTGTCAACTTCAAAATCCATGACAGATACCTGAATATAAAAGCCTTTACATTAGATCATTCTGCCTGGCAAAAGCTCCAAGGTTTTGCCATGACTACAAAGTCTTCCATTTCAAAACACAGGGAGTTTTCAGTGAAACATCAGCAACTTGGTTGTGGCACTGTTGGAGCAATACAACTCTTGAAGGCTTACCACCAGCTTTTACATAGGTCTTTCATATAAACAGTGTTCTGCACATAAATTGAGAGACTTCAATAGAAATGTTTCCATTTCAACAGAAGTCTCCTCTGTGAGTGATCTAGCTTGTCTCCAAGATCAAAGAGACTTACATTAACATCTGCCGGTTTGCAGAAGAAACCACACACAAAACCCACCCAGAACTGAAAGTTTAGCAAACTGCAGAAAAACAGACAGGGGAAGGAAGAGGAAACAGAATGAGTAAATCAGATCATGCTCCAGAAATAGGACTGAATATAGATACAGATTAGCCTGGCAAACTGAACACTTCTAGGAAGTGCTGATATGTCACTGTGTTGCTGAAATTAGAGAAACTATGTAGGAAGCAATTAGCTACTGTAGCTTCTCCCTACTAAAAATGATTTTTTCAAGGCTACATTATAACACGCAGTTGGTCATACCAATTCAGCATGTAGCTGTTGGCATGAAAAATACCATTAATTCAATCCCAACTTCAAAAATCAAATTGAGTAGAGAGAAATAGCAGTTCTCTTCTTGACCCATTCCGCATTTATACTCCAATTCCATGCTCAACACACAGCTTTGTTGCACATATTGCATGAGTGTCGTCCATAATTAAAGCTTTATTTGAACCACCCCCCTCCTTCCACATCACTCTTGGTTAGATCAAAACAGTGGAGACAAAAACTGAAACACGCCTGGGGTGCAGAAGGAGAGAGGAATAAAGAATATTTAATGAAGTAGGTTAATGGTGGTGGGGAGGAAGGGGGTTGATTTTTACATCTCAGTACTACTGAGCCTGCAAATATTACTGAAATCACATCTGGGAACAAAGCTGTTCTTTAAGTAAGTTCACCCATGAGTGTTGCTAAGCAATGGAGAAAAAGGCGAGGGAGAGGGAGAGTGCCTGACTTTAGGATTAGAAGGATAGACAGGAGATAAAAGACTAAAGCTTCTACATAGCCTTATTTATATGAACTTTCAAGTTCTTTGTTGTTATTGCCTGTCTTCCAAACTATTTGTACCATGATTAATCAGATCTGGTTCAGTATCTATACCAAAGCATACCCAGCACACGGAGAGTTGTGCTGCATCCTGGAGCACTGGCACAAGCAGTTACGCACCAGAACTGTCAACATCTGTCTCTGGATTAAACAGGTAAGAACCAGAGAAACTGTCCTGATGTGACTGTTATAGTATTTGCTGAATATGTTTTAGAGAAATAGTGCAGATGCTTGCTTTTATATAATTTAAACTATGTACAGTATGGAAAATAAAATGCTTGTGATAGCTACAGCTTGTTCTAACTCTGTTCTTATGCTAGTACTTACAGAAAGGTGTAGTATTTTATCAGACAAGATAGATAAATGCTGTATCTTCACCTGACTTAAGTTTTTCTGTCCGCTCTCTACTGGTATCTTGATATTGTAACAGCTTTTTGTTCTGCTTTAGTAAGATTACCCCCAATCTTTAGGAAAGCAACTACACATTTTCAACAGTGGACAAATACACTGTCTCATATATTACTTCAGGGGACAAAACATTTGTTGCCCTGTTCAGCTAAATGCCTTCATAAACCATAACATGTACATTTGTAAAGCATGCATTGTTGGAACAGCAAATTCAATTCTTTGTTTTGTTTTTACATGGCAGCAGTCCTTTTTTCTTTTTTCTTTTTTTTTTAAAGTCACCATAAATACTCCAGAATACTCATCTCTATTACTCTGAATTATATTCCATATGCTAAGGCATTTGCAGCCTTCTAGGTCATTTCATAGGCATTAAACTTTTACTGTATACCTGTCTTTTTAACATTTGCTAATAACTCACCTGGAAACAGAGTGACATTTGTTGCTGAGTAACAGATGTCTGCATACACAGCATGAACTACTAGCATTTCTCAGCTTGAGATCCTAGATTATGATTAACTACCTAGTCACAGTATCCTAGTTAGAGATATTATGAAGGCCTTTCCCAAAATTCAGGATATACTAAATATATTACTTCTGCAACACTCTAGCAGCATTCCATGCACATGGGATGCATTTCCCTGACAGACAAATGGCATTTAACAGACTGAACAGAGACTAATCAAGAAAATTCAGCCTTTTAACCACATTTTCATTTTGTACATCTTCAATTAATGTTTTAAAAAGCAGAGACTCTGAACCAAATATTTTAAGCTCAAGGAAGCTTGGATAATATACAAAGGCAAGTTAAGCCACATGCTGAAGAATCAACCTATAAGTTTTCCATTGGAAGGTGATAAATGAATTACTGAGATTGGAAAGTTTCCCATGCCTAATACATAAAATAGGTCACCTCTTGTGCTATATTTTATTTACACACACAGTTAACAACAAATCAATGGGCAGTTGCTTTTACAGCTGAACAGACACAGTCAAACCATTTTCCATCCTCCAAGAAATCATACAGGCAGTCCACTACAAAGCGATCAAGTGGAAATATAAACTAGGATGGAAGAAAGATCCTGTGGAAAACCATATTATCAGTTTTATATAGAAAACCTCTTGAAATGGATGGTATGTAGAAAGTGTACAGAGATACATGATGTTGCACTGCTTAATTGACCTATTTTTTTTTCCCTTTTGCTTTTTGTTAATGAAAAGCAAGGAAGGAGAGAAGAAGAAATCTTTCCTATCAGTCGCAGCAGGGGTTGCTGCAGGAAGATAATTCCCTCCTGCTACTCTGCTGACAGCCACCAAGCTTCACAGAAGGAGCAAGGGATTTTAATCACAGAATTGAAAAACACAGCAGTTTCTAAAGCTTCACCTCACCCTGGTTGATTTACATTAATTTAGGATCAACTGTCTTATGGTGGAATTATGTTATGTATGGAAGATAACAGAGAAGGACAAACTCAGTGCAATTTCTGGTTTGTGCAAGAGACCGGGTGTCTATGTATATAAATTCTGAGCATCCTGGATAAGCAGGGACCACTAAATTCCTCAAAAGCAGAGTGCAACAAACTTGAGGGGTCCGTAATTCCATACTAAGTGTTTCATAAATGTTATACTTTAAAATACATAGAATTAATTGGAAAAGGTGAAAAATATTAACACTTGGCAAGTCAGGGTCCAATCCAGTGTCCACAAAAGTTATCAGAAAACTTGTGATAGAGGCCTAAAGTTTTTGGCTCTGGCTCTTTCATCAGATTATCATAACAAAGGCACCCCCGTAATGGTCTGCTAAGATAAATGCAAATCTTGTGCCAAAGTCAGTCAGGCACCCCCAAAATTAAGAATTTGAGCACACAGCAGCTTACAGGCAGCAGCTCTGGGCATGTGGCACAACATCTGTTACAAAAACACTAGAAAGCAGACCTGCGGCAGGCTGGACCACTGCCAGCTCTCAAGATTATTTCCCCCCCCACCTCTGACAAGGCTGTCAGTAAATGGACAGATGGCAGCCAATGCATTCACAGGATAGTTAGTTCAGTTAACAATCAAATATGCAAATGATTTCAAATTCAGTCTGCACCAGGCATTGTACTTTCTATTGACTCATTAACGCTATGTCCTAATAGGAATATAGTTTGGTGTTGAGAAACTGGCGGATACTGTATTTTACAAGACAGTCTCTAGAACAATTTGTCAGGGAACATTAGATCCGCCTTAATGAATAAAGTCAGAATCTGCCAAGTTCACCAGCCTGATTTGTTCATAATTTTAATTCCACAGCATTTGAAGAATGGGGATAGAAACAAACATTAAGATGCAGGTCAGTTAATGGCACAAGCTGCTCCCACAGATGCACTGAGCTGAAAGAGCAGAGTAGATGTTAACAGCACACAGAATACCATATCACAGTGGCTCTTCTGCTTTACCTTGCAGTTCTGCCTGCCTGGTCTGGCACGTTGCACCAAGCTCTCCTGGACAGGACAGCTATCACAGACAACCCTCTGGTGACACACTTGTCATCTGAGCATACGGATGTGAAGATTCATCCCTGGAAAACTAATATTCTTGCTTTTTAATGAGTGCAATCTCTAAACAAAGATTGGCCCTCATATCTCAAGGGGACAAATAATTCAGTACTGAAGAGTAGCAAATAGCTTACAGGTGAACTTTTGGCCCCAGCATTACAAGATACATCTTTTCATTCTTCCTCTTTATGATTATGTCTTTATCAGTATGTTAGTAGACTTACTGACAGTGTTACTCAATTGATTTGCTTTTCCATGAAGCAGCAGGGCAAGAAGAATCTTTGAAAAAAAGAAAGATGTTTTATCTTTAAATTCTGCCCCCTGCCTGTGCCCTTTTTTTCTGTTGCATATCCATTTTATCCATCCACCCAAAATACCATGCAGATAAACAACTGTCAGAGTAATTAACTACAATCCAATAAGTTATATCACATATTTTGTCCCCACAACCACAACACACCACACCAAGAAAAACAAGTTGAAAGGCAGAGGACTAGGAGAACACCAAAATTAGCTCTCCCAAAGCAAGTGGGAGTTGTGTCATGGACCTGTGTGAAGCCAGCACCTCACACTTCTTATCTGTTAGCTCAGTTGCTAAGAACAGGACTGAAGAAAACTGAAAAAGTTTAAGTACTTCTAATGGGGAATCAACAAATGAGTGGCCTACAGAGTCACAGAACACAGCCTGCCTAGTGCAGAACAAAAGATTATCTGACTGGTGCTGTGAAAGACTTGCACTTTGGACTCATGCTTCAAGCTCTCCAGAAGCACAGACTTTATACTAACCAGTAGAAACTGATGTGAGTTGCATCTTATGATGATCTGGAACACTCTCACAGCAGAAAGCCTGCCCATGGTCACTCTATGAACATTACATAGATCTTCTGTCAGCTTTCCCTTTCTCCTATGACACTGCTTTTCTTTAGAGATGTTTGTAGAGCATCACCATAGTTATACTAGGAAAATCTGTAGTAGCAGCCAAGAACTCGTATGTCCCACTCTTCTAATTCAGACATAGAAAGCTGCTACAAAAATTTCAGGAGAACAGAAGCCAGAACTCTGCTATTGCACTGAGATCGTTAGCAGCCTGCTCTGTGTGGCATTCCTCTCTCGAAAAGGAGACTGAGTGTTGCAACTATTAGTGTTTGTTCACCAGAGAAGGGAAGACAGATGTAATTTAAAAAAAAAAAAGTGCAAATCTGTCAAAAATGGAGACAAGGAAACAACCTCATTTTCTGGCTCAACTTTATGAAAATCTCATTAGACCCTAATGAAATTTAATATTTGCCTTCCAGACCCTCTGAGGAAAAAAAAAAAAAGTCTTCTGAGGTCATAAAGTATCAAGAGAGGAGAGATACCGCTCAACTATAGGAAAATAGATGGAAATAATTGTTTTTCTTGCCACTAATCACCTGATAAGTCCACAAACAATGCCATTAAAAGTGAACTATAGAATAGCTACACATCACTATTTTCAAAGTCAAAACCACACTTTATCAGACAGAAACTCATACAATAATGGGAGAAAGACAGGACAAACTAACTACAACAATAATTAACAATGCTAGACTTTATTTGTTCATAATGTTAAGACAGTCACAGAGACAGAAAATTTGGCTCCCAGTGGTAACTTATTTATCTTTTTGTTCCTATTACAGATTTACAGTTAAAATCCAGCAGATTTTTATATTATCAGCTCTTTAATTCTATTTCAAAACCACTCATCAGGCTGGAAAACCCAAGTTCCAGTTTTGTTTTTCAGCCACAGGTCAACACTTCCTTCTTCTTATCTGTCTCCTGGTAGTATAAGTCCTACATTGTCTCATGAGAGAAACACACAAGGCAATTTTTTTGGCTTTCCTCAAAACTTTTTCACTTTCATTGGCAGAAAATGCATAGTATCATTAGCCCAAAGAGAGGCAGCTACAGGGTGCTGCTTACTGGGCGTGATTAGCCATTCACAGATCAAGAGAAAGCTTTCACTGAGGGAAAGGGGAAGGGCTGTTTGTGGGTTTTTATTCCCATCTGTCAGCTCAGCAGCAGTGATATTGCCAAATGAAGTCTTTCTGCTCATTCAGCATCTGTGGTCTAATATTTGCCAAGAGTTTGATCTTGACCTCTTGGTTTTTACCTACAGTACCAAGGATTCCCAGGTGGTCTCACAGCCAAACATTAATCTAGTTTAGGACTGCTGAGCTTGCAGAATCAGTTTGCCTTAGACTATCTTTTGTGGATACAGTGTATACGAGCAAAACCTAGAACACTGGTATTTCTTAGATTGTTCCAATATTCTGCTTACAGTCCAATAAAATTAGGTTTTGCAGCTTTGAGGAAAGAAAACAAGCAATTCTTATCAAAATATGGCGAACTGTGAAATTAAAAAAGAAAAGGAAAACCAAAAGATGAACAGGTGGTAAAACTGTATTTGTACTTTTTTCTTCTAGTTATCTAACATACCACCATCCTGGACCAACACATTTTTACCTTTTATCATGCTGGACAAAGCGAAACATACAGAAGACATCGTAAGAAACATATAATTTTAGGGCAAATCCTAATTACGGATATACAAGTCTAAAATAATTGTAAATCATGTGCATATACCAGTAAAGTTAAAAACTAGAAGATAGTCCATTTAGTTTTTTATATACTGTTTCCCCCATATCCTCCATGTATTCATTCCACAGTTCATGCACAAACCATGGTTATGTTGCAGAAAGTTACATAGCAGAATGTCTGTGGAATAAAGTACACTGATTAAAATGATATTTTAATCATGCAATTAAAAACTTGACACTAATATTGCAATTACAATACTTGTAAAATGCACCTATGCAGAAAGCTAGAAAGTTGGAATGAATATGACAGCCTGCCTCTTATTGTACAGATGTACAACAATTCTTAATCTGTTCTTGCCTGGGCAGGTAAGAAGTTGTGTCCTATTCAAGATTAATTAGGAGGAACACATGTTCCTTGTGAATGATGTCATGTCTAGTAATATACATAAATTAATTCATGTCAGCATTGGCCATGTTGTGTCATGACTTTTTTAGGTACAGCACATAGTAGTTTTTGACCAAGGTTACTATTAGTTTGCCTGTGGATTTACAGTCTCTGTAGAGAAAGATTATGTACTTTTACAAAGCACCAAGCAGTATGAAAATTGGGTTTTTGCTGTTTTCTTTTTTGTATTCAGTTTCATCTTTGCCAACTAACTGGGTTAAGAGTGTTCATACAGACTGAACAGATTATATTCTGTTTGGGCATCCATAACATTAACACAGAGTGGTTATCACAAAGCCTCAATAATAGCTACCTATTCTGCGCTTATTGCCTTGAGGAAACAGCACTGTCTCCAAACACCAGAAACAAAATAACATCACGTTAAACATGCAAAATCCAAGAAGGTCTCAGCTTCAAGCTTCCTTTGATCTTTCATAACAGAAGGAAGTGTAAACCAAGATCAAGTTTATTAAGCACAGATCAAAGTGCAGTCTAGTTCCTTCCTTTCCAACAGCAATTAAACATTGGAGGCAAATTTCTAGGGAAAATTATTTTTATATTTATAGGTTATTTTTACAATCAGAGAATGTCCTATTCTAATTTAAAAAAACAACTTCTGGGCACTATGACCTGTATTTCTCCTAGTACTAACTTGGAAACTGATCTTCTTCCCCTGGCATTAGGGTACGTGTTAATTTGGAGTATGGACATGTAGCACTCCAATTAAGAGCTAAAAAAAGTTGTTGCTGTAATACAGCGAAACTTCAGTGTCTAAGAATTATTTTAAAATATATCTTATCCATAAAAGACATCCTTCCAATTGATTCCAATTTACTGCGAGGGATTGGTGGTGCAGGTTATTTCAAAATTTGTTGCCTACATAAAACAACACACACACAAAAAAAGAGAAATATTTATCCAACAATGGAAGCACCTTGGAAGTTGTCTTTTGTTCCTAGCACCATATGAATTCATAACTTAAGTGTACAGCACACTAAAAACTACAGTGCACTTGGATTTCACTTTTAGGAGCAGTTTTGTCACTTTTTATACTGCAAAAATGGTAATTCTTTATAACAGTAGCATCCTGAAATGCATTATAGTGCCTAATTCTTCTGAAACTTAATTGTAGAATGCTCTTAATAGAGCCTTTAAAATAAAACACAATCTAAGTACCATAAAAACCTTACAGCTTCTTCCACAATAGAATTCCTTCAGTGAAAAACAGTATCTTGCAGTTTTGTAAGTCAAAGCAGCAGCTGTATATGCTAAAGCACAACTCAGTGTAAGCAGATGCCATTAATGATGACTGAACTTTTTTCCAAACATGAGCCAATATGAAACCAAGATACCTGTGAACGGTTGTTTACGTATTCATATAAATATACCAGTCTTGAAAGAGAACAAATATTTTCATTACAAGTTTGATCACCCTCACAGCAGCCAGGAGGAAGTCTGACGTACTCTTCCTACTGAAATTCATAGCCCAGGACTGGCTTCTTCTAAGACATCACTGCCCTCAGCTTCCATCTCACTGACTTTGCTCACCTAAAACTTAACACATCCTAAAGAAGTTTTTATTTCTTAAAAGATCAGTTGACAGATAAGTGATAAGAGCTAAAATTCTGGCTACCTTCTGTATAAAAACTAACACAGCCCTGCCTTTTCAAATTAACACTTTTACTCAGTTCTTTTGTAAGACCGTCTGCTACATTCCGGTACCACCAGACCCCACAATATCAATGGCTGGATTGTGTCCAGGGTTCGTCTTACAGCTGGTTTCAGAACCACAAGACAGAATGGCATTTATCCATATAGATGTCCAGCTGTCATTACCATGTTATATTCAGCTCTCTCCTTGGATTATTTGCTAAGTGCCTCTTGGTATAAAGACTTGTGGTGGTGGTTTGTTGTTTTGGTTTTTTTTTTGAACATATTTTCAAAAATTTCAAAAAATTATAACTAATACAGACACATTTCCCTACATTCCCAAATTAGTTGCATAATGCTGCTGCTCGTGTAAAGATAGATCACACTGGCACTTCAGAAATGGCTGCAGTTTCCAAGTGATGACAGAATTTCACATCCCCGCCCTATTCCCACTGAGTGCCAGGATCCTTTCCAATGCCTGCAGCAATGCTTTGAAGTAGGTGCAATTGCAGCAAATGCAAAAGATTAAAGGATTTTGGAGTTCATGGAGAGAGGTGCAGAACTCGCTATCAC
>JAOXJM010000071.1:32264676-32292334 GCA_026413425.1 Tringa solitaria | reverse complement strand
CAGAACTCGCTATCACCAACAAGATTCAACTAAACATTTTAATTTTTTATTTAAGGAATTTCATCATGAGAACAGTTACACCATAATACCTTTCCCCAGGATATATTTTACATAACTGTCTATGTTGCCTGTGACTAAATCTGTAGATGCATATAAATGGACATATATTCAGCCTTCCACCATCATTCTCTGAGATGGTGCAGGATCTCACCCACAGACAGCAGCATACCAAGAACTGAAAGGCTGAAATATGTTCAAAATAGACAGCAATATTACCTCATCTTTTTCTTTTTTAAGCAGCTTTCATGCAGCGTGTTTAAAGAAGTTTCACACTTAAAACATCCTCCTACAGGAGGAAGGAATATTTCTGACAGACATTTTCCTTTTTACTAGATGCTTCACTTATTCAGTGTTCTGTCAGTTTAGAAATAAGGAGTCAGGGCTTTCAAAAGCAACTGATGACACACGAGCCCTAACCATTGTGTGTCCCCCCAAAGGCGGCTTACCAAGCACTATTTCTTTTAAAGCAAGGATTTTTAAATCTTATTCCTTAATTCTTCAAATCACAACTGTTAACAAAGTCAAAATTGAAGACTCAAGCAACGAAGGTTTCCACATCATTAGCCATTTCTGAATATCCTAGCAGGTGTACTGCCAGCAAAATTGCATACCCCCACAGTAATGTGAAATCTATTCACTAAGACATATTGACATCTCCTTCTAGAGGGTGCAGTATAACATAGAATCCAGCAGATTTAAGTCCAATTTCTAGTAATATACAATAAAAACTCCCTGAAACTTTCTGATGAGTATACAAACAGTTGCAAATAAAGTAGATCAGTTGCATCCAATTTTATTTCTGTTGTTGTTTAGAGATAAGGATGACAGATATGGAAACAGGATTGGTCTTAAAGGCTTCAAATAGTGCTGAGAGGCAGAAGCCTCTTCTGTTACTCTGCTATTTAACTCTGATTTTGTCTGCCCAAACCTCATCATCAAGCTTGAGAGCCAACCTCTTCCTTTTCCTGATGGCACCTCTTACCATCCCCAATCAGGACCTTAACACCATATCCGTTTCCTCCAGTCCCAACACCACACAGCCCTATACTCCCAGACTACCACAAGGTCTTTCAGCTCCTGCCCATCTATGCTCCTTGCTTACCCTCTTTTCCTGACTCTGCAAATCCCAACATTGCCTTAGGTGACGCAGAGCACGCAGCTGAGCAAACAGCAGTGTCTTCAGGCAGTAACACATTGGAGGTATCTACAATACTTGAGCTATTATAACCAGAGCAACATGCTTCTACTGCTGAGGTCCTAAGCTCTGTTCTGCAGTTCCCATGAATCAGCATGGAAGATATCTGAAGTGTGCTGGAACTTTCCCACCTTACGGGCTGGCCCCAACAAACACTAGTGAAACTGCTATTACTGGTGCACTTTCATTTTAGAATCAATGCAAGTTATCTAACTACATTTAACAAAGGTTGACTCTGGGTCTTTGCCAACGGAAGACCACTGTTGCTGGGATGAAGCTGTTTGCACATCTTAATTTCTCCTCCTGGACCTGCTACGCACTTTTACCATTAAGTCATTTTGTCCTATTTCTTGTACTTGTCCCTCTCGCCCCCATCCTAGCCATAACTGCTCAAACACTTTACATGGGCATCAACAAACTCAGTCTCCACGTATAAGATATGTTCTTTATGAGCTACTTCCTATTGCTTTATTAGTATTTAAGAAAAAGAGCAAGAGTTAAAAAAAAAGGAGGAAACTCACAAGCAAAGGAGTGCTTGTTGTATAGTTTGAACGTGTAGAACGGCTGTAAGCTAAAGAACATAGTAAAACTAGTAGAAATATTTGTAAAGGTAAGTTTAAAGGCCTAACATATAAGCAGTGCTCTGAGTTACAGCACTTTACGCTTAACAGAGTCAACATGAGAGCCCTAAGGCTACAGTAAAGTTAACAAGCATGAACAACAGAATTGCCAACACCAGGACACAGTTTATATGTATCTTGTGCACATGCTTTTTCAGATGTAACTAATTTTTACTGAAGATAAATAGGAATACTAATGAAAATACTAGCCTGTGGCACTGGGACAGCTAGGTATCGTGTACAATGAGAAAGCACAACAAAATTAAGAACTTTTTGAAATGTATTAGCAGTAACAGCTAATTTATCTTCTTGCTGTATTTTTCTTACATTTTCAGGGAGGCCTAATGAGGTCATTAGATTTATTTAAATGATTTAAAACTTCCTTACTTGTGCAGAGCACTCCAGGCATTTCTAAGAGGGATTATGTCAAAAGACTTGTGTTTGGTTCATCTGCTTTGCAAGCTGGATGGCCTTTTTCTCTTCCTAATCCCGGTAGCCACACTATGGTAGAACACTGCCTAAACTAATATATCATCAGATCCCATCTGGATTTAGGAGTTAAATTTCTCATTTTTCACCAATACAGTAGTACCTATAAGCCCCAAGGAGTGAACAGCTAGCATTCCGTTTAATCTAGTCTGTCCCCTACTCTTTTTGGACAAACCTTTAATAACTCAGAGGTGTGAAGAGATGAAAGCAATACAGCAAAAGCCAACAACTCAAAATACAAAATAACTATTCCGTGACTGGTGACTTCTAAGTTTCCTTGGCCAGTCCTCAAAGGTTCTTGCTGAGACCAGGAGCCCTTATCTGATGGAATTCAACATCAGTAACTTCAAAGTCATGCTCCGCAGGCATGATGGGGAAATCAATCCAACCATGATACACAGTGATTAGATCAGCTATTGCCACTCAGAAATCTGTGGACGGTCCTGTGGAAGTGTCAGCTTGGCGTTCATCAACAAAGGAAAAAAAGAATCAAATAGAGGAGCAATCCTCCAAAGAGCAGAGAATGAAATATAAAACAACTTCATGTCTCTGTCACTGCAAACCTATGCTGGTATGCAAGTTTTGTTTTACTTTTTTGTTCAGTGTTCGGTTCTGCTTCTAATTCCAAGAGAAAACTGGGGACAAGGAAAATCTAGAAGAAAAGGGTGATTATAGATACAAAATGTCACCAACACTGGAAGAGACTAGAACTATGATACTCTTCCAGACTGGGTAAAAAGGTGATTTAGGTGGGAATATAGTATAACATACAGTCCTAGAGTTAAAGACTCTCCTAAGTGTTAGAACATTTATACAAAGCACAACTCAGAAGACTCAGTTTAGAGCCAGGTTGCCATTAGCAGATCCTCAATTCACAGTTGCCAGCCAAAAGGCCATTTGAAGTTCCCCACAGCAGGAAAAAAAAATAATAAAAAACCCCAAAACTTTGTACAGTATTTTCACAACCACCACTACCTTAGCAAGAGGACAGGACCAAACCAGGCTGTTTCAGTGTTTCTACCAGATGGTGTGTGCCAAGAGGCTCCCACAGAGCACTGGTTAGAATCTAAACTTGCCCTAAAGATAACATGCAATCTGAAATTGGAGACTGTGGAAAGATGCCACCTGCTCCCCATTGCAATGTAAGTAAGCCTCTGGATGGGAGCCAGTCCCAGGGGCATAGAGTACTGCTGCTTGTTCACACATATGAGATTGAATGTGTTTCTTCCTAGTGCAGAATTTTTATTCCAGAAAACAAAGGAGCATTGGGTATTTTCCCACTCCCCCCTCTGTAGATGTAATGTAGTCTCGAGAGAAGTCAGAGGATTAGAAAAATTTATACCTTCTAAAAAGTTCTCTTTGAACAAATTTAACTCTCTCCACAGCCTTAAGCTGCAGATTCAAGATGAATATGCTTTCAACTAGTTCTCATCAAGACCAGGCTTTACAACACAGTCCAGAAGGAACACAATCAATGTTTCTGTATAACATGACCTGTCCCATTCTAGAAGTCTTTTCCTACAAGTAATCTTATGAGTTGAGCCCCTCAAGCTTTGACATATTAAACCAAGAATTTTTGCCAGAAACTGTTCAACAATTTCCAGCAAATTGGAAACTCAGCCTCCCAACCCCACAGGCTCCCGATACAAGCAGCTGTGTTCTCCCCTCCACATCTCTAGTGCAATGCAATCCCACATTTTAATCCAGCACTTTTCTGTATGTCTTTGGGTATGGTGAACATAGACGTTCTTCAGGCACCTGTATCAGTAAAAAGTACCATAGAGACCAAAGCCAGTGTCCACTGTTGTAAGATGACCACAAAATAAATACACATACCATCACAACTGAACTGTTATTGAACTGAATGCCCTCCTCTTACACAGGAAAGAGATGAGCGCGTAAGCATGGTAATTACTACCTGACAGAATTCACAGGAAAATCAGCTCTGAAACTAAGAGAATTGCAACATGCTAGACTGAAGAAAACGGAAAGTAAATGCTTCAAATACTAGTACAAAATTCATTTGATAATTCAGGTACTAAGCAATGCTTCAATAGAAGGATAGTCTAAAGGTTGCTCAAAATCACCACTCCATTGCTCAAGGACTAATCTTGTGGCCCAAACCTCAGCACAACTTTGGTTGCTCCCTGAGGCATCCTGCACCATGTACCTAGATTTTTTATATTTGACCACGTCTGGGAAAAAGCAGATCCCCTATTGCTAAATTTAATTTGGGGTTCTATTTTGGTTTTTTTAGGGATCTGGGGACACAACACACACATAGGGGACAGAAGCAGTGCGTCAACTTATGCCCTTCTGACTGTCAGTGTCCCAGGTTGCAGATCTCAGAAAGAGGCATTGAAGTGTCATATGGTTTTCCTTCTGCAGCTTCCCACCCCATTAAAATGCTCTGCAAAGATCTGGTGTTTGAACAGGAGGAAGCATCACCTCTTGAATCTTTACACCACTCACTCCTGATTTGACACTGCTTGATTATAAACTGCAGTGTAAAAATTAGATGCATTTGCCTGACTGCATTGCAGAGTGAAGATATTTAGCAGATACATGGTATAACCTTTCAGAGTTATATACAGATATTAAATTGCAGAAGAATATTCTGTTGTCACTTTCAGCTGAAACTATGAGAGGATTATTTTAAAAGTCTCAAAGCCACTTATACTGCAGAAGAGACAGAAAACAGGCATATCTGGAAGAGAGCAAGATCCCACAATACAAAAATAAAAACTCATGACATGGAGGACAGCTGTGCAAAACAAAATTAGCAATGCTTTCACTGGTCAGAGCGCATACTGAAATGATACCTAAAAACCCAGAGTGATATTATCATGCTTTTGTTCTGTGACCTTGTCAGAACTTCACTTGACTGGAGAGAGTTCTGTAGTTTTATTCTTTTATTTCACCCCTAGAGCCAAGTATCACTTAGATGCATTTGTTTTCCCAGCATGTCATTTTAGGAAGTTGTAATTTTATTCAATACATGAAGTTGTTCATCTGTTCTCAAAAAAAAAAAAGCCTCTATCCAAACGTGTCTATTGTGCATCTAAACAGTAAGTAAAATCTGCACTGAGAAAGCATTTCATTATCAACTATTCAGACCACATCTTTGTTAGAAAATTATAATGAATAGCACATTTATGCTACAGGCTTCCTTATGTTCTAAACTATGTTTTGACCACAATAGCCACACTCAAAAACCTTCCTGTCCACTCTTGCAAGTGCTACAATTGCTATAGTGTGGAGTAAAATTCCTATTTGGCTTTCAAGCAGAATTTTTAAACATATACACTTGCAGCATAAGCCCTGCTAAAATACTGCAGGACAGAGCCATAAGGGCCTATACATTTGCTCTTACTGCAGCCATGTAATGCTACTTTCTGCTTAATAGCTGTTGTCTTTCCTTCTATGAAAGCTGCTGTATTGTCTACATAAGTCAATGCATGGCATTTCCCCATTGTGCTTAAGGACGATGCCCAAGGAGCAATCTAGAACTGCAGCTGAATTTACCACTCCCCCACATTCAATGCAGAATTCCAAAGCAGTGTTTGAAAGGCATCGGAATAAGAACACCTAAGAGAGGTTGGTAGAAGTAAGAGTCAATCATGACTAAGAGAGCACAAGGGACAACTGCCGCAGATACAGCGCTTACTGCTTAAGTTTGAAGAGTGGTTCTCAGCACCACAGCCAGTACCGAGTCCTGCCAAACAGGCCACCAAGAACAACTGTACCTAAGCAAACAGTATCATTTGCATGAGCCAGCAATGGGCCTTTGCAGCAAAGGCAGCTAATGGTATCCTGGGCTGCTTTAGACAAGGTGTTGCCAGCAGGTTTAGGGAGGCAAAAACATCTCCTCTATTCTGCCCTGCAAAGATGACCGAGCCAGACTCTTTTCAGCGGTGCTCAGTGACAGGAAAACAGGTACTGAGCACAAACTGAGACACAGGAAGTTTTGTCTGAACTTTGAGAAACACTTTTTCCAGTGGGGTGTGACCCAGCACCAGCATAGGTTTCCCAAGCAGCTATTGTGGAGTCACTACCCTTGGAGATACTCAAAAGCTTGGGCAACTGGCTCTAGGTCCTGGCATGGTCCTGGACAACTGGCTCTAGGTTGCCCTGCTTAAGTAAGGGGGGTTGGGCCAAGTAACCTCTGGAGGCCCCTTTCAGCCTCAGTTACTCTGTGATTTCTGGGCCTAAATCAGTAAATTCAGCAATGACAATGGGATACAGCAGCAGACTTTATCATCTTTCTTTGGTCTTCCAAAGTGTATGCGCTGCCTGTCTAACAACATAATTAAACCTTCCCCTGCTAAACACCATATGGTCAGGTCACATCATGAGCCACCACATGATAACGTGAGTTATTGGAAGGAATAAAGCATAAAGTTGTGCCCAAAGGTGAACTACTATTTGCTACCACCTGTCTTCCTCAGGAGGTGCTCGTGGCTCTGCTTTTCCCTCAGCAGACACCCACAGAATGGTGAACAGCTTTTGGAGTCTTCAAGTACCCACATGCACCTTGTAACAAATGAATTCTGGGAACAAAGGAGGCACTAAAGGCTCAAGCAGGCTTTGGGCAGCCTGTTCTTTCAAATGCCAGCATCCAGTCACACTGTGCACGTTCACCAGTCATTAAAAATATATATAAAGCAATTGTCTCTCCAATTGACTGACCAACAAATTAGACCATGACACTCCTGGGTAAAAACAGCAAGTTCTGAATTTTCACAGGCTCCCTGATCCTCACTGGGAAAAGCCAACCTCACACACAGAACTTCCACAGCCACTGTGCCAATATCAGTATGCAATCCCAGCCCCATGTCACAGACTACACACCTGCTCAAGAGCAGCAGTCTAAACTGTGACTTTTACCAAGTGCCTTCATTCTGCCAGGAATTAATTTCTCCCTCAAGACCTTCTGACATTTCCATGGATCAGAAACTGGTGACTGAAAGCATTTCAGTAACTCCCTTCTCCCTGTTTGCATCCTGAATGCAACATGGGTGCAAACATAAGCAGGAAAAGTTCATCTGATACAGGGTTCCTGCCTTGGTGTCAGCTGGAATTGACCAAAAAAAGGAGCAGGCAGAGCTTAACTCGCTCATGAGTCCCCAGAACCCTTCTCCAGAGTCATGATGAGCAAAGGAATCCTTACACCAACCTAGTATAGAAATCATGGTACTGTTAAGATGCTTGAGGAACACAGAGAGAATCCAGCACGTAGTAATTGTAGCTACATTGCCATGAGTACATAGATGTCAGTCACGTGGCTTCTCACTTGGACACCTGCAGTTGTGCTTTGTGGGCTTCAACTCGCACACAGGGAGCCTGAACACTAGTGCAGATGCCTTAAACCATCAGATCGAAAAGGAAAGTTTACAGCTTCATTCCAAGATGACACTTTTCTGATACACTGTGATGACACATTCTGATGACGCTATACTGAAAAGCTTTTGCTCTCCTGGAGATTTTTTATCTTTTTAAATTATTTTAACGTCTTTTGCTTAGGTGCACAGGAGAAGTACTTTAAGTAAAGCAAACTGTTAAAGGAGCAGATTAAGTGGATGCTATTGCAATAAATTATCTTTAGCCACAGCTGCCTCCCAATGGATTTCTTTGGTTTCTTAAAGGGAATTTAACAGCAGTCTCTCCAGCCCAACAGAACTGACAAACTACCTATTTAGTTTAGTGAGGCTCCATGCTGGGTGACTCCCAGAACCTCCTATTCTTTACAAACAGCATTTCTTTTAAAAAGGTGCAGAGAGTTTGTTTCCATATGCTCACAATTTCTCAATACGGCTGTTCTTACAAACTAGTAAATGAATGCCTCCAGCTAGCAGTAACATTTCTATCAATGTAACAGCCCAGCCCACAGGGATCTAATTTACTGAAACTGGTTAAGTGCTACACAAACATCATCTAGAGAGATTAATTGGCTGTTAAAGTTTGATTGCTTTGCAATCCCTTGGTGATGGTTGGAAAATGAAAAAGTGATCTTTTGTCATTACGTAAATACCTTAAGGTATAGTATATATGCAGGGCTTTGTTTACATTTTCTAAACGCAGCAAGTCTTCAGTGAGAAGGAGAGCCATGACCCAATTATTTATACTGAGGTTTATTTGGTATATTCATTATGGATGACATTTTCCTGAAGTTTATTTAGAAGTAAAGTCTTCCCAGGCTGTAATTAATCCAAATTAAAACACATTTATGCTGATCATTAAAGCAATTTGTTGCAGACAAGTTTCCATTTGATCATTTCCCAAGGTCTGTATTACTGTATTCTGAATCTTCCATTTCCTAAGTGCAACTTTTCATTTCTGCTAAAAAAAAAAATTAAAAAATACCACAAGCCAGATACCCCTACTCCTGGAATTTTTCCACTCCGAGGTTCCCCGAAGTTACAGGATAATTTGGTATCACTCTTCATATTACTTATTTTTCTCCAAACCGTTGTTTAACCAACAGTTTTATAACCCTAGTTTTCTCAGGGGGGAGAGCCCAAATCAAATGGGAGGAAGTTTACAGAATAGCTCAAAGCTCTATTCACTGACCATGCTACAAGACTATGTGAGGAGTTGGAACTGGAGACACCAGCCAAATGAGCTGTCCATGTGATCATTTCATATAACTTCAGCAAATAAAACCAGCCAATTTACACAGTGCAACCCCATGGATACAAGGAGCTAGTTTTCCTTGACAAACTGTCATCATTTTTGCTCAAGCTACCTCATTGACAACACTTATATCTACAATTCCCACTGAAACCTACAGGGGTACCCAAAGGGATTGTTAGTATCAACACTGAGGATGAGCCAGTAAGGATAAGAAATATGCAGGCATTGGAGTAAGAGTAAGTGCTATTAAGATCAGAATGGAATTACTGAAATCATCATTAGCAGTATAAATCAGAAAAGAAACACGTTTTCTTTCGGATGCAGGGGAATTCGAAGCACTTCCATCTAGTAGAAAAAAAAAAGTCTTTTCTTTCTTATGCCCAGAAATCAAACACACGAATATTAAAACCTAAATTTCTCTTCCACTGATATGTGACTACACATCCATAATAGTTCAGCATCTGGGTTGCATACAAGGCTGTAACACAGTGTGCAGGAAAAAAACCAAGAACCATACCACAGATTACATATAAAACAGTTCTATAATAGACTTCCAAGGCAGGGCACGAAGAATTTAAACAATTTGCAGATAGTAATACATTTTTAGTCTGGATATATGAATAGAAAAAAAACCCACCACACAAACACTTAGCTGTATGGTGTGTGTGCCGCCCCATTTACTGAGGAATTTGCTCAGTTCTGAAAGAAGGAAATCTGAATAAACCATCTCCTCCAGTTTCAGTGTAAGGCTGGGAGGGATGGGGATGGTGGGTGGTGTGTTAATCTGCAGTGAAGTCCCCAGCTGGTACAGAAAAAAATAGGTAATGGCCTTTCAGGAAAAGTAGCGGAAAAACATTATTCTATACATTAGCAGACGCTCTAAAGTTACCAATGCAAAAAAAAGTACTCAGATACCATGGTGATGAGCATTTTATAAAAACAAAGAAAGTGTCAGCTTATACAGTAAAAAGATTCTTACAGAACTGTCTATCAAATGAGCACAGACATAGTTTACTAAAAAACAACCCACCAAAAACAACTGACACAACCCAGGAAATGCACCTCTTGGCACAGGAGGTGCCTAGCTATATCTTTTGCACTGTCTTATGTGCATTGTTGATCACAGCTTTGAACTTGCCTTTGGCCTTTGCGTTAGAACTTGGAGAAACAAAAAACATTTGAATTTTCCCAAGCTAGATGCTAATGTTAACTCTGCAATTGTTCGTGAAAGCTGTTGCACTGACATACACGTACTTCCCCTTCCCACCCACTTTCACCACTACTGTTTTGTGACACCTGGAAAGCCACACATCTACCCAGGAGCACTGAGTCCAAGAGATACCATTTGCATCCAAAAGATTACCGCTGGATTTAGTAAATGAGAGATGCTGGAGGCCAAGATTAGCAGGGGAAGAGGAAATGCAGCATTTGGAGGTGTTAATTATAATCTACTAAGCAGGTCTTCTGCAACACTGCCTGGGCAACTGTATTGGAAGCCTAAATTCGCATGCTGCTCTATGGGTGATCACACCAAACCCCACTTTGAATTATTTTAAAGTAGCATACAGCTGGCTTGGATCATGATTGTATAAAATAGCCTACTCAAAACCTCAGATTGCATCTCTTGTTGAGGCTATGTTCCTTCGTTCATTGCTATATTTAAATGTAATCATTTCAAAATAGGCACCTATATCACTTAGGAAAAAAAAAGACTTTAAAAGAAGTAATAAAAGTGTCTGCTTTCTGCAGTGAAAAGGATCCTAATTTCCTTATGCTTACCAACACCTTCAAGATTTATGGTGCCAGTTGGATTCATCTCCCTCATATCCCATTAAGAGTGGCTATTTCCTGTCAAAGATACACTGAGCAGACCCCGTGCTCATGCTCTAACCAGCAGATAATGAGAATGGCAGCTCCCTTACTTACACTGCGGTCCTCTGGCAGTAACACTGTTTGCCTTCTTTACTGCAGCTGTGCATGTTGGGATCAGCACTTCAAGGATTTTTTTATGTTCACTTGAAAGTGGCTTTCCTGGGCAGCACACTCTGGAATCTCACCCATTATATATGATGTTTTAAACTGTCTGTTAGGCTTTCCTGCCACCCTCCCCCCTCTATTTATAGCTTCCTAACTGACTGTGGTTCACAATTTATGAGCAGAAATGTAAATGATCTGAATCTCCTCTATCTAATTGTAGCAAGGGAGGCCTCATTACTTGTTGTGCCTTCTCATTGATTTCTAACCTTGAAATCCTTGCTTTGTCAGAGGCAGTTATGGTACATGAGTAAAGCCTGGATTTTACCACAGATCCTAAGATGATATGCTACAGTGTATTCATAACCTGTAAAGCTTATTGGTGGTTCTGATTTGTTTCCTGAATTTAGCCCCCTGAGCCATTTTTCCCACTCAAGTATATTAGGTTGCTGGTTTAATTTTTAAAATAAACTAAATACAGTATTTTCTTAAGATCTTTAAAGATTTTAAGTGTATTCTAGACAGGATTTCTATTGTCTGGCTTCTATTGAGAACAGCAAGACACCGATGGCAAAAGAGCTACCAGCACTTTGTAACACTAAGCAGCATCTCTTTGCAGCTTTCCTCAGAGCTTTCATGACTCTGGAAGGATCTCTTTGCCTTTGCATACTCCTTTGCAGCCTGCCAACGGGACTGGTTTATACTTCAGAAGGTAAACAGTTAATCTTATGACACTTTTTCCAAGTGTTTTCTCATTTGGGCCATTAAAATTCACTTAAAACAGATTCTAAGACTTTCCACATGAATGACATCAAACAGTGCAGTCTCAAGTTTTCCAGTATGTTACTTGACCCTCTCAAATGAAGGCGTTATACGTTAGTCACATTCTAAACCTCAGGAATGTCTTAAACTGAGCATTTTTATTATTTTTATTTATTTGTTTTAAAGTCGGCTTAAAGCTTTTAATCTCCGTTTCCCCATGCAATACTGGTAGATACCAGTTATGCTTGTCACATACTACTTATGATTTCTGTATCTTGA
Source organism: Tringa solitaria (assembly GCA_026413425.1). Classification (NCBI taxonomy): domain Eukaryota; kingdom Metazoa; phylum Chordata; class Aves; order Charadriiformes; family Scolopacidae; genus Tringa; species Tringa solitaria. The sequence goes on along the minus strand of JAOXJM010000071.1, from coordinate 32,280,322 downwards.
AACAATCCCTGTGTTGTTTTTCTGGTAGAAACAAATCTGAATTATGATTAAAGGAAATCTTTGCATTTCTAGCATACAGTTATTGCACCTGCAAACCTTTAATCATAATTCTGAATCATTTTGTCATATTTTTCAATCATTGCTTTCTCACTGAAGGAGTTATTAGACTACTTTTCTCTACATTTTTGGCTTCTAAATCTAAAGTAACAAGAGAGGGAAAGTTATTCTACTTGCATAGGTAGCCCGATGAATGACTCCCTCAATCTAACAGCATCCACTGCTTATTCATTTAAGCAGCGATTAAATTAAAACCATATACCGGATACTTTTTCCAGTTATGCTACACAAGAATTTTTACTTAACAAGTTTAGTTTATTTTATAAGGTAAAAAAAATAAAGTCAGACATCACAAGAGCTTATGAATATTTTTACTTTCATAGATCCAAACTTGGCATGCTACTTTTCTGCTAGGATTTTTAGCCCAATGCCTGCATTCATGCTATCGCAGCCACATGAAACTTGAAATATCATCAACTCTGTGCTCATCCCAACTATTTGGCTTTCAATAGCCTTCCAGACCTTTGTACTGAAAATTAAAAAAAAAAAAAAAAGAGAGAAAAGAAAAACCACACTTGCCCTTTTTTTTTTCCATTTAGCTGTACTTTCTTTAGATGTCTTCTTGGGAGAGAATTGTCCACTTTTTAAAGCAACAGAGGATTTAATTTATGAGAGGCTAATTTTTAGGCTCTCTGCTTAAGTAAGAGAATGACACAGGTATATGGTGTTTGAGAAGATTGAGAGGAGTAGATTAAAAGAACAGATTAGGCAAAACACGGCACAGGGTCTCCATTTTCAGGTTTTTTTTTTTTTAAGAGCAGCACATAAAGGGATAAATTACACAATTTTACCCTGGAAATAGACAGAGGTGGTGTGGGAGAGCATTGAACAAGGCAATTAACAAACACAATTTCTCTATTCATTCTTATGTTTTTCTGATGCAACACAGACTCACAGTATTGTTTGGGTTTTGCCACAGTACCACAAAAAGGAATAATGCTCTACATATCAAGGAGTCCCACTGAGCAGCATCTGCACAACATACACATCAGTGCATTTATGTCAAACATTAGTAAAGGGATAAATAAGTTTTGTTTCAATAGAAATAAAATAATGACAGCACATACCATCCCCAGTTCTTTCTCACCCAATTCTCCTTATGACTTTTCAAGCAAGAACAGTAACCTCATTTGCATATGCCAGAACAAGCACAGTGTTGGTGCAACCCATTTTGTTCATTTTTTCTCATTAAATTCTGAAATATAAAGACCAAACCCAAACAAAATATGCACACACTCCACAATGTCAGTCACTGAGCACCTGACTTCCCCTAGCAAACATCTATAGCTAAATATGGTGAAATGTTAAATAATCAATCAACTTGACCAACATGACTGCCTGGAGGAAAAAAAAAAAAGAGTTCCTTCCCTTTTTATGTCAAAAAAACCACCAACACCACAACCCAAATTTGGGGTAAAGGTGTTCTTAGGTTGATCATTTGCAGAACAAATTTTAAACATATCAGACACTTCAAATTAACTAAATTTGAATATTCCTATAAACATTTCAAAATCACTTTTTTAAATATAGCCGTGACAGCAGTGGTGGGATTATAATTCTAACAGTACCTGGAGATGCTGATTGACTCCTAAAACAAATAGCCCTGGCACTGTCTTTAAACTAGCAATCCCTGCAAACAGTAAGTATTCATCTCAGCACAGCCTCAGTATTACAGCATTTCTTGTCATTCCTGAAGGAATTGCTCTAATATACTTGACACTGTATTGGTGTGGCATATACAGCAGTACAGAGCACTAATGCAGACTTCTAGGTAATTTGAACTGAGTCTTTATTATCTTATTTTCACTAGACAGTTGCAAATGTCTGACTACTATTATAATGTCTAATTTATTCATATCAACTTTACTGAATACCGCAGCTTTACGTATGTGTCACTCTGGAGGATCCATGGCTCCATTAGCCCAAGGTACTTTTCAACTCTCTATTTACTGAACTGATGTTTAAAAAAGTAGAAAAAAAAACAAACCACAACACAACTCCAAGAGCTCTCAGGAGACTGGTTAATGAGACTGAATTTAACAGCAATTGTAGACCATACAGTAAAGGCACCTCCTTAACTGACTGCTGTAATTTTTTTCAAGGAAAGTACAAATGGCATTTAAATCTATTCAAAATAAGGTAAATTCAACTTGAATGTCTGACTACAATTTCTTTCTTTTCTCTTAGCAATTTAAAAAAATACCCCAAATTCTGAAATGCATCAAAAGTTCTGAAGATCAGTTGGTTCAAAGCATTTTTTCATGCCTCAGCTTACAAAAGAAATCTTTGCATCATTTGCACTAGTTTGGTAAAATTACACGAGCATATTAATATTCCCTTTAAAAGTCTCAATCCTTGAAGTTGAATATCACAGCCCTTTCAAATTACATAGAGAACAACTTGGTATGAACTTAATGTGGATGTGGGGTTTTGGTTATTTTTAACAGGTATTTCAAGCACTTATTTCTCTCTTGCCATGCAGCAAGAACTAGGAACATTTCAGTCAAAGTTTAAAAAGGCCATTTGACAGAAAATTGGAAGTGGTTAACATTCTGATGCAATTTTAACTGCCACGTGAATATCTAATTGGGCAATCTCTTGCCTTAATGGACTGTTTCGAAGTACTCTGTCCTCAGAGCTAAGGACTGATTCCAAACTGCATCAGCCCACTTTTAGAGGAGAACAAACTCTGTTTACAGTTTTTAGCATTTTTAATTCTTAAGATCTTATAATGAATTCTTTAAGAAAGTTTAACCATTTACCAGTTTTCTATAAGTAGGTATTTCTCATATATTACTGGGGGATAGGTCAGGGGGCAGGGAAGAGGTGAAGACAACTTCAGACCTGCTTAAAGCATTAGGTGTTATGAAAGCCAAATAACATTTAGGTAAAACAATTTCTCCCCACCACCACTGTTCTGGGATTTTTTTTTGTTTGAGTTGTTTTTTGATTTGGGTTTGGATTTGATTTTGAAGTATTCAGGCAAATGACTGCTAGTTGAATACAACACAAAAATGGTCATAATGCTACACAAACTACAGCATACCCCATAAATTTCACTGCATTGTAATACGCAAAAAGATGGGTATATGTTCAATTTCACATAATCCCATTATCTAGCAACACAGAATACAGATGACTGTACAATTTCCAAAGACAGGCTCTTAGCATATAAAAAAAAGTTATCTCCTTACTAATAAATTAAAGAAGTTTCATTATGAAACAAGAAGAGATTGCTCTCTGCCAAGATTAGGCATACTTTTATAGTCTCAGAGTAATGAAGAAAATGTTATCTGTTCAGAAGGAAAAATCAGCACACAAGATATTCTCTATTCATTTTCATGATCAGCCTCCTGTTCTGGTCTCATGAAGATCTGTGGTACCTGCCGTCATTGGTACATAAACATACCTTGCTTTTATAAATAAGGGGCTCCATTGATGTCAGTGAGAGTTAATCACTTAGCTTTGAATCTTACCCATTGATAGTTCTGAAGAATACCAATTACAGCAGACATACCCACCAGTCCTTCACATCTAAAGTAGCACACATTGGGGGAAGGCAGTCAGTAGGTCAGTAATGACCTTTAACTGAAGGTTACAGTGTAGAGAGACCAGGTACCGGGATTTGGAATTTGCTAGACGCACATGAAGACCTAAATAACTGCTCAGAAACCACACCTGTAAGAATGTGTAAAAAGGCCTGTGAATATACACAGGTTAAGATCAAACTGTATATTTGCTACAAATTCAAACTTAATAATGTTCTATAGAAATGTTGTGGTCCAAATTGAATGGCAAAGAAAGTTAGTTTTTCTGACTGGCTTTGTCATGAATCTAGAAAAAGCTTTTATCATGACGACATTTCATATTCTATTTTGACCCAGCCTACTCATCACACACATTTATAAACTCATTAAGTGCTGCCAGCAGTAGTGCAATATAAAAGAAAAGGGAAAGACTGACAGCTGAAGTCTAACCAGATTGAAAACACTACAAGATTTAGTTTGTGATGAAGTTTAAGAGGGAATAGAAAGCTTTGTTTTCTTAAGACTATTGTTAATTGTCATTTGTATTCTAGAGTTTGGAATTGGGATCAAAAGTGGAATTATCCGTTTGTTCTGAGCCATGATAGCATATTCTTGCTTAAACTCTTCCTGGGAAATACTGAATAAAGTCCACTTAAAAACAATCTTATTTTATTATATTCACTCAGATACTCTTATTGCCAGCTTCATCTGAGCTCAGGCTGCCACTGCTGGTTCCAACATCACAAACCCAGAGCAATGACAAGAGACCATGAAAAGAGGTGCCGTCATGAGCAAGTTAATAGGCACAGACAAAGCATCTGCAAGCACCACTATACTCCAAGCTTCAGTGGTTTGCTTTTTGTTTGCACTACTACTTGTATTTTTACTATGTGGCAAAAACACCTAGAGGCATTGGTTGGAGGTTTTTTAATCTATGATTTGTTTAACTTCAAAACAATAAATAAAAAATAAAAATCAATTAGAGCAGCCAGGAAGAGAGTGAGCTGCTTTTGTTGGCTGGAAATGAAGGAGTCTAATATAACCTTTCATAAATAAACCTCCTCTGTACTGTTTCTTGTAAGAACAGGCAGGCTTCAAAAGCAGTTCAGAGGTTTAATTTAGGATAGGAACCCAAAAGTTCAGAAAATTCAGCTGTCTGCAAAGCAGACCTGGAAATCTCGAGAGAACAGCTTGAATGAGACTTTCTGGTACTTACCATGTCTGTTCAAGCATGAATGGCACTGTAAAAACAACATCTCAGGGTGCTTTTCAGGAAACAAGATATTTTCTGCTGAACCAGCCAAAACCCATTAATTCCAATACATAAAACGATGAAAAGAGAACTTGGCTGCCCTCAAAGGTAAACAGAGGTCAGGGTGGAGTTTAGTGAGAAGCTATTTTATAGTTAAAGGAGTGCCCCCCCAAAAAAAAACCCAACACAGTGCTTCATGCAAAACTGCTCAAATTAAAAGAAATAATTTACATGAGTTTATAAACTCCTTTGTTCATCTTCCATGAACAAAGTACATGAGTTTATTGGCAAGAACAATAGCAGATCAGAACACTTAGTGAAACACAAAAATATGACTTATGTCTAATAAAAGTGAAACCATAATATTCAGTTTCAATGAGACCAGCTAACCATATATACCTGTCCATATAAGAAAGGCCTACAAGCCTCTGTAGATTTTATTTGGCATCAAACAAATTGCAAGTTATCTGCAATCAGTCAATGAGAAGATGAGGTTAAGAGTGAATGAGAAGATGAAGTTAAGAGTCAGTAAATAAATCATTCCTGCTGGTTCTTCTCTGGACATCAGTAATCTCATGCAAATTGGTTTGCTATTCCTTGATCGGCAGTGCTACATCTTTTGCAGTTGTAACAGCCTCTGTGTTTAGATACCCAGGTATACATAATGCAATGAAAAGATTATAAACAACATGTTCTCTAAAACATACATTTATGTTGTTGCAAGTAAACAAGGGCCTTGCCTGACAAACCTCCTTGACAGGCCTCAATTAGTAATCTACTGAATCAGGACAGGTGCTCAAAAACTAGTATTTGCAGGCCTCCAAGTTCTAAGTGTATAGATGGAGTAAATAAAACTACCAAGACTGGGGCAATAAGAACAGTTTTCCTCCTCTTTCGTTCCTTCCTTCCCAACCTCCAGACAACCCCATCTTAATTGCTGTCTAAACCTATATGCATCTTTGCTCCTCTCCCAGTGCTCTTAGTTTTCTCTCTTCCAGCCCCTTTTTAGCCCCAAGGCAAGACAGAGAAGATGAGGACTGTCAGAGAAAGGGAAGGAAGAGTGGGAGGGAATGCCCTTCCCCTGCAGCCTGAGGCTGAGCAAAACAGGTTTTCAGAAATCCCCTACTTTCTCATCTCAGGCAGTGCCAAAGCAAACAGCTCAGGAAAGCAGTCGCCTGAACCCACAGCCAGACTCCCCCTTACACACCCCGCTGGCCTCTGCTTGTCAGCAGATGTGATCAAACATGTTCCTAGCTCCAAGGGATCCCCAAGTGACAAAATTTACACATCAGACTTCCAAAAAAAATAGAAGGTAATCAATCATAAGTGTTATTCATTATACAGTCCAAAGAATCAGATGTTTCTGATGCCACTGGCTTGCTGATGGGCACAGCAAGGGGGCTGAAGGTGGATTTTAATTGTGTCACCCAAAAGATATCAAACTTCCATCTTTATGGAGCGCAAGCTGATCAGAGGAATCTAGCTATACCCATGGCCCACAGAATCTTTGATATGTTATAAATGAAAACATCCTTGCCTTAGAAAAACATTTAAAATAGATACTGTGCTTACACAGAATTGAGGCGTGTTTTGACCCAGACAAGTCCAGGCTAGATTGCCCCTGACCTTGACTAATGTTTTCCTGGCATGTTTTTTGTGCACATCATCTCCCTAGAGCACTGCACATAGAGAACTTCCAGTTTTTAATGCAGCTCTTCTTTCCCAAACATGCCCAGATGAGGAGTTGGAAGCTAAATTTTCCATTAAACCTATTGTCATAAGGCCTTTAAGGACAAGGGAAGACTAGAGGATTGAAGCCAGGATATTTAGAGGAAAAGACAGGGGAGCAAGGAGAAGAGGGTACAATTGAAGATCTAGGCTCTAAAGGAGAATGGATAAATTCCCAGAGGGGAGACTATAACAAGGAAAAAAAGAGTGGTGATGCCAGGAAGAACAGGAAAGAAAATAAGAAGGCACTGGTATAGGTATGACTTGCCCCAGGAGAAGCCCTGCATCCAAGGATTAAGTGGATGAGTATTTCTCCTGGAAAGATGGATGCTGTGGCTCCATCATGCAGCAAAATATTTGCTTCTGACTCTGCACCTTTCTGACCTACCCTACAAGAGCACTTGAAATCACTGCTTGGAAGGGATCTAAACATTTCAGCCCTTGGTTTTTATCATTTAGCCTTAGTCAAGATCACAATATTCTTTTTTGCAAAATCTGAATCTATTAGTCATGACTAAACGTGTATCCCTTAAACTACAAGGTCACTGTCACTACTTTGGTGACAAGTGCCCAAAGAAGTCCCTAGCAGAACAGACTACAGCACCATTTAGATCACCCAGATCAGTCAAGCAACAAGGGACAACTGGATACACAGTGCTCTAGTGCCTTCAGAAGGGGTGTAATAAGCTGCCCCAGCCAAAACCCCTTACCCCCACCCTAGAGCTATAGTTCATCAGATACCTTAATTCACATTCATAAAACAACATTTATCCTATGATCCCCAAACCATTTTATAGGCCATACATCTAGCATAATTTAGATATTCATACACATTCTCCAACAGATGCAGCCACACCAAAGTCAGAAGTAATATTCCAATTTCACCAAGAGGTGAAGATGTGAGGCATTTTCTTAAGTCAGATTCCCTCTTCTAACCAGAGAAACACCACGTTAGACAATAGGAATTTTCTTATACTGGAATAAGATCCTAATTATTGCTTCATTTTGCCAGTTCCTATGAATCACCAGGAAAAAATTAAAGCAAAAGTAAATATTGGTTCCTTGTCCTATTTACAGTAATCATCTCAAACAATAAAGTAACTTGAGTCGCTTACATTAATGAAAAGTGTATATGGTTATTTTTCTCATTAAGTTTGCAGAGAACTCCCTACAAACAAAAAGTGTTTGTCTGAAGAATTGCTGAAGTCTAAGAAGCAGCTGTGCCCATTCTACCAATCTAATGCAATTTTTCGGACAATCCATATGCAAGCTGTTCCCAATGATAAGCATGAGTAGGGCAGCAGTGGAGAGCTATGAGTATTGCAGAGAAACAGCAGACTGTAAGCCTTACATAGATCAGCTTTACATTTATCAGGAGCTAATTTTCAGTGTGGCAAATAAATTAAAAACTCCACTGCTCCTCACTCCTCCTCCAAAACACACTTCTCTTGAAAACTCGCTACTAAATTAATTTGCCAGGAGAGTCTAAGTATGTAGAGCAAATAACACTATACTACATCCTTCTGGCATTCCTTTCATCCCAGAGGATACTGCACATATAATTTAAATCAAATACTTATGTGTTAGCACTTTTTTTTTAGATGGCCAGATGTTTGAGTGCTACTGTCACTGCCTAGAAGAAAAGGGAAGCAGAGAAGCAGGACGAATAGCACGAGGATGAGCGGGCACCATTTCAAAAAAGTCTGTGCTTTAAATCCAAGAGGATTAATTGCCATGATGCTCAACTCATTTTATCACAATGACTTAGCCTGTTCTGCTACTTTAAGTCAGATAATCAAGGACACAATCATCTTAATTATAAAAGCTTGCACAGCTACAACACCAGTTGTTAATTATAGGTGTGCAATTTCATGGAAACAAAGATTTATTTAAACTGAAAGGTTAGATTTTTCTTCCTTTAGGCTGGCTATTTTATTTAGCAAAAATGAAAGACATGCTATTTCCCCCAAAAAAATTTCATTTACAATAATACAACCTCACAAAGAGATACCCAAGTCATACATGTACTGGCCTTTAAAAAAAAAAAAAAATCTCTGTTCAAATGAAAGCAAGCAAAACATTTTATAGACAAATACTCTTGAAAGTAATAGTCTTCCAAGAAACATTACAACAAAATGCCTTTTTGTGATTGTAACCTCATTATCCACCTGGTCTGAATGTCACAAACAGAAAGCAGAAAGTCAAAATTCAAATGTGGCTTAAAGTCTAAATAAGATATCTTTAAGGACCTTCATTATCAAAGGATCTCAAAGCTCTTTGCTGGTTTTCTGAATAAATTCCATATTATTCTTTGCCTAGAAGCAACCACTCTCCAATGGAATGTGGCAGCTTGTTAACAGCAGGTAATAATACTGGGGCAAAAAAACTGAATGACATATGCAACCAGATCTACATAGGAAAAATATTGCAACATTAAAGTTCAGGCAAAATGAGGGCTAGCTCAACTCTCTTCCTAAAGCACAGAACAAAAAAAAAAAAAAGTCTTGAGTTTCGAATGAATGACAGAAGGGGGGTTTTGATTTGCGAAATGCCAGCAAGACACAGCCCCACCCTAAGTGCAATGCATGGACACTAGCATGCTCCCAAGCCTGGGGAAAAACATCACAGGCTGAAGATTGCCAGAGAAACATGAAGTGCTCTTCTTTGGCTATCTTATATGCCATGGGGGTTTTTATGCCAAAAAAAAAAGTAAGAAATAAGTCAAAGCACACAAATAATTGTAGATTAAAATTAACACATTTCAGTTCTTCCAGATCCTATAGAAAGTCTGATCCCAAAGATATATATTACATATGTGACCCACCATCCAGTTTCTAATTCCTTAACAATATGACAAGCTGGCTTGACAACACTTCCGGCAGAAGATACCACCTTATATATATAACATATGCACAGGCTTGCAAATACACAATTCCAGTGTCCACAAAGAAAGAGTGAGCAACACAATGTTTTTCCATGTCATCAACATAAAACTCCACGAAAAAGCAAGGGTGAACGGTAAAGCGACAATATTAAAAATAGGTTTTGTGGCTTTTTGCTGTATTTTAAAGCATGCAATAGACTCCAAGTTGCAGCAAGTTCTCCTCAGTACACTCTCTTTCTTCACAGGCTTTTCCTGCTATGCCTGAGGCTTGGCTGTTTGGTCCCTGCTCTTTGCATAAGATCCTCAGTCACTCTTAAGTAGCCTCTTCTGCCACTCCTTATGGACCACAACCCACAGTTTGCAAGTCTCTCCTGTGACTGTGTTCAGTAGATCTGTTTTCCCCCAACGAACTTTCTCTCTCCTTCCAGAGCATTTTCCCAGTCATTCCCTAGAGAAACTATCCCAAACCAAAACCAAACAGCTGTCACAGCTACAAAGGGCAGCTTGAAATCATAATACAACAGCAGCCTTGACCTCCTGGCTCCAGTGGGTGGCTGGGAGGCCACCTGAGAAAAGTAGCCTTCCACTGACTGATTGGGTTGCAATTTTTTAGTTTATTTCAAGTATAGCACTGGCATCCAAATACTATGCCAGTGGTGCAAGGGAGAACATAACTGACGCAAGTTATAGAAGACACTAGAAGAGCAAAGAGTCTTAGCACAGAGTTTGTTTCTGTGTTACCTTAGTTTCCAGAAGATGTAGCTATGTTGGATGGCACATACTAATGTCATATAGTTCCCGTTTGCTGAGGATGATTTATAAAAAAAGCTTTAGAGCCAGCTTTTCCTCTCTGTTCATAATTTCTGACCTCTTCTGAATTCATCCAACTGCTTGCTTACACATGAGATTACCAAGAATACAGAGCTTTATTTCAAACTGTTTTATTACAAATCAAAGCCTGATCAGTACTACTCAGGAAGTTCAATCGATGTTTCAAACCTGCCTTTTCAGTCATTAAGCAGCAATAAACAATAGGAACATTATTACCCCAACCACGAACATTTTCATAACAGTGTCCAGTTGCCTAGTTTCAGCATATTAAAGTGATTATAAGGAATGTTCTTCTGTACCATTTCCTTGGATACATTACATTCTTCTGTTGAAACCCAGTACAATGCTTTTTAAGTGACTACAAAGTTAAAGAGTAAACGTTGCTCTAACTGGAAGGGTTATCAGTAATTTCTTTCCTATTTTTTAAAAATAAATTATAATATTAATAAAAAGACCTACGGCCAGAAACACCACACAGTTGCGACATTTGATCTCGGGCAGTAATTGCCGCAACAAGTTTAGCAAAGTGATTTATGATCAGAGAAAATTCACAACTCTACCTATTCCAGTCTCAGGCACTCATTAAGGTGATTGGCATGACCATAAGTGTCAGGCCATAGAAAATATTCTCTAAAAAACCCCAAAACTTGAAAAACAGGACTCCTTCACTCAGTGACAGCAGCAACGGTCCTTAGACATCTCATCTTGCTAAACAGTTTTTTCAATGCTATGTTCACTCCCGAATACTTTGCAGAGTCTACACATACTAAGCCCCTCTCAGTAGCAGCACATTTCCATATTCCGACACCATGAAAAACTATTGAATTACATCAGCTTCCTGCTCTCCAAACAGATCTAAACCCTTTGACCAGCCCATCCTTTCTTCTAATGACTTTTTTAGACTTTTTTTTTATAAAACTCACTACATTGTACTGATCTGTCAAAATCTTGTTTGATAGAGCTGATGAAACTTCAGAATCAACAGTTAGCAAATGTTTTCAATGATACACAATAAAAGCATTGGCTCTGCTGCCTTTTGTTGCTCATTGGTGAGGTGGTGACAGGATGCTTGAAGTAACTTCCAAACAAGAAAAGTTCTACAGATATCAGTATTCCACAAGATGCAGCATTTATTTAGTTTGAAATGCACAATCTATTTGTAACTGGTTATTTAGAAAAATAATCAAGCAATAAAGAAAAAAAACCTCCGCCATCCATACAGAAATAACTCATACTATGTAAACCAAGCAACAAGGCATATAAGAAAAAGAGTGGACAGTGGAAGAGAATAGTTCACAAACAGTTCATGGTGAAAATACATAAAACACACTTGTGACTAAAGCAGTAAATAGCAGCTATGATAGTCATAGTCAAGTTTCATTTGCAATTGGAAAAAGGAACAGTATTTGCCAGCTCCGGCCCTGGGCAGCATCACCTTTGGCTGAAACTTGATCAGCGTCATCTAAGCTTCTCCGGATTCAAGTATGTTACTACATCATTTCTAATAAAACACCTAAATAGTATCAGTGCTTCATTCAAAGCTCTCTTCACAGCCAATTGTTATAATTTTTAAAAACTAAAAATATTAATTGGCACAATTTTTTCCTGCTGAGCATGAAGTTTTACAGGAAAAGCTCTAACGCTCCCTTAGCCTTTATAATCTTAAGTCCAATGCTGCTCCCAATTAGGCCAGTACAGAAGCTTGTAATAACTCAGTCCTTAACTGGATTTAGGCTATTTCCTGCTTTTCCATCCAAGGCTGGGCAGGCCTGTGTTTTAATGTAGCAGCAGTCCTACTGGCAGATCCACTAATGAATCAGCAAAAGCCCATCAATCCAAGTAAAACTCAGAACCATTTGACACAGATTTAAACTTCTCCTTCTAGCCTCATTTCTCTAAGATATTGTTTGAACATTTCTTTCCAGCATCACTTGACTGGGTCCAGATGTCACATTGCACCTCAAAATGAGACGTTACTCTGCCCATGGCATGCAGGGTGCTGAACACGGGCATTAGGAGATAAAATATCCAGTGACACCTCCGAAGCAGAACAACTCTCAGAGGTGTTCAGCAAAGAACTGAAAAGAACAAGGCAATTGTTCAGTAGGTGAGTGCTGAGCACAGGAATTGGGCATACTGACAAAGTAGAATCAGACAATTCAAAATACTTCCATTTCCTTACCAAGAAATACCAAAGAAAAAAAAAATAATCAAAATATACTTTCCCTTTTCCTACAGGCCAGCACCAAGCTACAGGCTTTCTTCTGTTAAAACTCTTGCCCAACACATCAGCACAGTGAATCAGAAAAAGGAAGAATAAAAGACTAAGCACTAACTCTTTTATATTAGGAATAGCATCAATAATATCTGCACTGAGGAAAAACCAGATAACAGGAGAATAAACATCAGCCAAACAATGAAATAGTAAAGATGTGGAAAGTTACATCTTGAATTCATCAGCCTACTATTACATCAGCCTTTGGCCACAGACAGGCAACAATTTTCTCTGGAAGTGGCAAATTTGCACTCTTGGTGTATGCATGCCTGGACAGAGAGGCAGAATGCAATATTGTTGTAGTTTAGAGAGCATTTGGTTGGTTTGGTTTTTTTTTTCCTTTTTAAGCACAAAGATGCAGTACTGCAATCCTAACTGAGGACTGAAATTTGCTGTGAAGAAACAATTGCTCTGCACTTCTTAAAATACAGCCCACCAGGTACTCATCCTAAAAACAAGTTTTCCCAGAGTAGAGGTGAAAAGATTTATAAACACTTTATCTTGGCCAAAGCTTAAATCAGTACTGTTATATTTCAAGCTGTAAATTATGGCAGTTATACTATCTGCTCCAGTCTGTTCCTATAATAGATCATTATTAATGGTCACCACCATTCTGCTCTTCTTTTACATCTCCTGTCTGCAAATATCATTCTTTAAAAGTAAATAAATAAGCTGTTCCTGAGCTACCCTTCTCCATTGCAGTAATCTATTTATCTGCTTTACAATGTAGCTTAGGTAGCCTCACTAGGGACAAGGACCACATTGTCCTAGGCACTGCACAAACAAGCCAGAAAAGACAATTCCCGCCTCAAAGCATCTCAGTGTAAGCAAAAAAGAATCTGAATGACAGAATCAAATTGGAACTGATTCCTGCACAGAGGTCAAATAAAAGAAGGACTTTACTGGGTCAGAGACCTTCAGCAAACTTTCTACCCTAGGATAAGGTTTTCTGTATTAATGTAGTTAACATTTTAAAATAAATTTTAAATATTTGATGCATATAATGCATATCTGACTCATATAACGAGTCAGAAAAAGTAGCCGCTTATTTCATGTAAGAAAAACCACTGGACAAAGATAAAAATACAAATTTAAATACACTCACTTTTAATCCTGAAGTATCATATCTTTCCAGTATAGACACAACCTATGTGGCATAATCAAAGAGGATACAGAGTTGGTACAAATGATCTTACACCTATAACACAACAGAGGGGCTTCCAACACTGACAGTAACATTGAATAGGCCCAAAGCAGCATCCCTAGACATCATGCTTGACTCTATAAGGTCTTCTGTGACATCTAAGGACATGTATCAAAAGCAATGATCTCCTCTGGGCTCTCCCATGCTACAGTATTGAGCCCTGTGTGCTCCATGGCGCACTCCTTCCTGAAGATCTGTTCAAAATCTTCATAAAAGCATGTACCCTCAGTCAACCCTCACTGATGCCATGCAACCAATCCCACATGACAGACACTGAAGATTACAGCAAATCAAGAAAAGGTGTGGTAAAAATCATTCAGCAGCTCAAGGACTTGCCTTTGGTGCACAAGAGCTCAGTACACATTGGAGAAATTTCCCAGGGTAGGACACTGGTTCAGACCCTTGTATTCACATAAGGGTTGGGTTGGAAGCCTTAAGTGTGCAGCTGCAGCAGAACTGGAAATAATTGTGTTCTTTCTATAAGAAAGGAATCACATTCACATGCACTGGGACCACCCCATGATCCATGTGAACAGATAGTAAATTGGTAAACTCAAAAATACATTATTGCTTTGAACCACACACTTGTGTAGATGGTACCTCAGAAACTATCATCTAATCCTTTAATGAACTAAATCCTGTTTTAGCCTCCCTTGAGGTCATTAAGTGTTGGTGAGACATGATCATCCAAGGGAGTCAGTACTGGCAAAGACTGCAAAATGGAGAAGCAATTCCTCCTTCCACTTCTCACATCTTCAGCATATGAGGGGTTTTTTGCTTGGTTGGGATTTTTTTTTTTTTAAACAAGCTTAAAATAGTCTGCATTTACAGACAGATTAAACTGCAGTATCTCCAATACAACAAGCATCCCAGTTGGTGGCACAGAATTGTCTATAACTATTCATGCAATTTCAGTGCAATTTCCTCAAAACAAAAATACTGAAAAGCAACAGGAGGCAGGGGTTTTTAAAAAGAAAATAACATCTCCAGTGTGGCTCCTGAAATGCTCCTCAATGTTTATTTTGACCTTTTTAATTGAAACTCAATTTTGCCAAAAGAAGAGTGATCTTCACAGATTTGACTGCAGTAATGTAAGCAGGAAAACAGGTTCGTCTCATTTGTGAAGTGACAAAATCTTGGTAGAAAGGTGGAAAACTCAGAATGAAATATGAGGTCAAGTATTCAGAATGCAAATAATCCACTCAGACCTAGGAGTTTATATCCACAGTAACCACATCGAGCTATCTGCCAAAGTTCAGATGAAGCTCAAGTTTCAGTGCGGGAGGGGAGAGAAAAAAGCACAACAGAAGACATCCATTTAGTCTTGAAAAGGGCAACTCTAAAAGATGCAAGAACAACAATATTTTAGTACTAGAAATTGAGTTTTCTTTAGTAATACACAGCTTCCCATGAATAATAAAAGAGTACTGTCAATGTTTTATGAAGTATAGCTTATTCATGAAGACTATCTACAGGACTTGCTTATAACACACTGATGCTTTTGCATTAAAAAGATCACAGTAATATTCAACTAACTAACCTAAGGCAACCACATACTACAATGACAGCCACCAGAAGAAAAATCAAAAAGGAAATTTTAAGAAATGGATGGAGAGCTAAAGAATACTTTATTATTTCTTCACATTACTGTAGTATCCAGAGTCCTAATGAGCCCAGACCCCACTGTGCTAGACGCTACTGTACAGCCAATTTATGAACCAGACATGCTTCTCAATGAAGAAAAGAAAGTACACACTAATAATGTTATTGCAGCATCAGGGCAGCATTATCTTAGACAATGAGAAATGTGGAAGTTTTATATAGTTTC
>JAOXJM010000071.1:32240138-32255653 GCA_026413425.1 Tringa solitaria | reverse complement strand
TTATAGGTCTGATTTATTTTTTTGTACCAATTTAGAACTTGAATATGGGCTTTCTAGGTTTATTTTCGAATTCATTTTGGTAATTTACCCCAGTGCTTTCCAAACCCAGCTTCTAGTTAATAAGGCTTCTACACGTATGGTCTGACTTTCTAAAGGGCCTATTAGGAAAGAAAGAAAAAAAAAAAGAAAAGACATTCCATTACTGTTTTCATGCTTTTTCATTGAACCATCACTGCATTCACTTGCAATAACTCTAAAGGAGGATTATAAAAGTGCTTTCCCAGAATGTGTACTAAAAGGAAAGGAGCTCCAAACCTGGAGAGTATCTGAAAGGGGCCTCTTGTGAAGTGAATTCTCCCATGTAGCCCTTTAAAACCATTTGCCTGGTCGAGTTGCTGGGCCTCCACATACAATTAGCTATTACTGCAGCTTATCCCAAATACTTTCACCAGCCCATCACAGCAGCTATTAGGAAAAACCTTATTGCATGTCTTCATGTTGATAATGGATCCATTAGCAGGATCCTACTTGTTCAGAACAAGTTGAAACAATTTTCACTTTCTTAACGCATCTTTACTGCATGTGGGCTTTTGAAGAGCCACATGTTAGTTACTTCTCTGCTCTCCACCATAAAGGTTCTCTCCAGACATCCAGGCTTTCGTGATCAGAGTTTTATTTTGCAGTCCTGTTTTGACAAATATGAAGTGTTTTCAGCTTGTTAACATCATACGTGCAAAGCAAGGCTCTGTTAAAAATCATTAATTTTATACACTAGGAGAGGTAAAAATAAAGCAAACTACTATCTGTAATGTTTACTGCTAGACAACTTTTATCATCTTCTTATAGACGCAATTTCAAAATGACTAGCCAAAAAGAACACTTTGGATAAGCACACAGGGGAGATGGAATTGGCTACAAGGTGGGGTAGAAGCTTTTATGTTCCTAAGACAGTGATGTAGCAAGTCTCTTGTTTTTCTACTTACCACCCCAAACATATCATCCCTTTGATGGAATTTATTTTTATGAGCATGTCCCAACCACCCCATCATGCTATTTTACTTGAACTTAATAGTTGTGTATCACCACCTACCCATACCATAGAGAATCCTAAATCTTCTTACTCATTTATTCATGCATGGGAATAAAGTGGAGAAAGACAGGTAACATGGTCATATATCCAAGGAGTCCTAAAGACCATGAACTGAAGCAGAAATCCAGAAGAGAACAAGGTCCCTGCACCTTTTCAGTTTTTGAACCAAATTCTTAAGGAATGCCACAAGACACCTTAAACCACATTACTTCAGGGAAGAAAAAAATAAAAGCCCACAATTTGAAAATTGCACTGCATCTGAAAAGCAGAACTGGAAAATCCAGAGGCTGAAGAAGTGCCAAGGGAAACAGTGGAATTTGCTAGAAGCTTTGAATTGCAAATGCAAGGGGAAATCCTCTTCTGGAAAATATATTCAAACTCTATATACAGAGCACATGAATGCCAAAAGAAATCTGACACTTCTCTCTTTTCACCTTTTGTCTTTTACCCTCTTTTTCTTTTCACTACGTCACCTTTCCTTTTATTTCCCCCCGCTTTTATTAGCTATGCTTTGTCATTGCTGTAGCTTTTTCTTACTGAGAGAACCATCACAAAATATTTGTTCTGCAGACTGTCCCAAAGAGGAAGGGCTCTGTTTTCCCCAGGGGACAGGAAAAGCCCTGAAAGTTCAGCCATATTAGCAGTTGCCCCACTGAGTTCTTCCCTTATATCCAGATCTGATGTTTTTATTTGCCCTGTGCATGAGGCTCCATTTGGTTTTTTTCCTGATTTAGGTTATCCATCTCGCCCCTGCAATGGCAAGGGGCATTCACAGAACGATGCTACAGCACGGAGCAGTGCTACTGCTGCACATCACCATCACTGTGCCTTTGCAGCCCAGTCCAAGGTGCCAAATGCAGCTGGTTGGAAAGCTCCAGGAGCCAGAGAGAATCTGCAATACAAGCCCTGACAACAATGACTCAAGCTATGAATATGGATATAAATAAATGATTAATGAGCCATTTATTTAGTTTAAGCTCAAGATCTAATCTCACTGTCCAACAGAACTAAAATAAACAGCAGACTAGGTTCCCTCCTCAACAAGATGGTAGCACCAAGAACCATGCTAAGCTCACACCTGTAAATTAGTCATTAGGGTCTGATCCTGCACCAGAGAGGTCAATGATAGCCTTCAAATTAACATCACTAAATGTTGAATCCTGGAATCACAACCAGGCATTCTAAAACTGCAACCCAACACAAGGGCACATATGTTTCCCATTAATGTCTAATGGTTACACCCTGTCACTGTGAAAACAAATTTGCAGGTTCCGACCATGCTTTGGAAAGGAGAAGGAAGACAGCTTTTGAGTGCTGCATTTGCAGGACAAGCTGTTATGTGGACATTTTCTGAACTATAAGTTTGCACCAAGTAACTAGTGTAGAATTTAGCATACGACTCCTTGTGAAATCAGCGTTCAAGTGCAAAGCACTGTGATATTAGTAACCAACAGGCTGCTCCTAGAAGATGGTAAGGAATTTCCCAATCAGTCTACCACCAGAAAGGCAGCTGAAAACAACTCAATCCTTCCTTTGCCCAAACATACTAAGTAAAAAACAACAAAACATCAATCTTGCCTTTGTAATTGGATGTAGAGACCTGAAAAATACCATAGGCTTTTATCACATACAAAACTGGTGGGAGACTCATAGGTTATAGCCATCACACCTGGATTAACTAGACATTATTTCTTGGTTTCTTGATCATAAGAACCAGGATACAACTGTATCTGCCAGTAAGAAAGGGCCATCCAGGTGGTTGATGAAGCCATTCCTTCTGCTTTCTTAACAGCCTTAGTACTACACACATAGTAGGATTTCTAATATGGTACAGAAAGAGAACAAGTTCTGCAGTGGTATTAGGTTCCTGAGCCCCAGAATTTTGAAAATATCTTTTTGTTGTTTTTGAGGAAGAAAGAATTTTACAGAAGGGAAATTTGCACACTGTCAAACAGGAAAATTAAGAGAATGTTGACCTCTGCAAATGCTTCTCAACTAAGGTAGTTTTGTAAACTAGAGCAGAAATTACCTCCCAGAGTAACCACACACATGGACAACTTCTCAGATTGCTACCCATACATAATTTTTCTAATCAAATATATTAGAGATTACAGAGAAGCTTACAGAGTTTTCACAAAAGGTGAGTTTTAAATTGCTAAAGGGCCCCAAGAGTACCCACAGGCAGTCTCTTCATACCATATTTTGGGCACAAAGCCCACAAACTTTTCTACCTACGTAGCTCAAGGAGTCACCATTCCTTGTGCAAAAAGGTTCAGTTCCATACACTAAAAACCAGAGAACCACAAACAATGCCCCACTACAAATCCCACCCATCCTTTATCTCTTTTGCTCTCCTCCGAGCTGGCAGGGGAGAAGAGCCTACCCCAGCCACACTCTCCACTTCTTCCAACTTTAGCACACACAAATACCTGGTGGGCAGCAGAAAATTTTATGCTTGTCCTTCACACTGCATCCTGCCTCCTCCATTTCCCCTCTGGTCATTCCTGGAGTAGCCCTGTCCCTCTACCTCCTGCCCCCATTTGACTGGGGCAGAGTTGCAGCAGCTGCTTCTAGTTAGCTACTCAAGCCTAAGCAATTAAGCCCTCCATTAGCTCTTTTCAGAGGATTGCTGCTGTATGGCACACCTCTATCCCATCCTATCACTAAATAACCTGTGTTAGGCAAATGACTTCCATCAGAGTCAGCTGAGTTAGCTGTAATCAATAAAATGTTAAGCCTTTCTGAAGCCTCCACCTTCTCCAAAAGAGTTGAGCAAAAGGCAAATAGTTCAGGCCACGACAAAGTTGTCCCTTGCCCCATCTGCTCCCTATGAGGAATGCAGGAGCACTTCTTACGTGTGCCTGTGAAGGTCAGCTTGGAAGGTGGATGAGGACCATGGTTATCCTTCTTTGCTTGTATGAGGATTACACCAACCCTAGAATTAATTTAATCATTTTATATTCAGTTGCGCTTTCATCCAAAGATCTTCAAGCAGTTCTCAAACAGCAATTAATTAACCTCCATGTCCCCCCTGCAAGGTGTGCACGTGTAAGTAGAGGAGCAGTTTCATGTGTGAATTCCAAGCTGTGCCTGGGAGCAGCCAGAAGGCAGCAGAGCCTCCTCCTCCCCAGACCTCTGTACAGCCCTGTTCACAGGTGATGGAAACAGACACTGGGAGATTGCATATCACAAAACACATATTCAGCAAAGCCAAAAAGAAGGTCATAGTGTATTGGGGATGCAACACTAATTAAAAATAATAAGCCAGGTCCATGCTTTAACTTCCTCTGTGCCTCTGCTGAGGAGTGTGAAAATAAGAGTTTGTATTTCTGCAAGCACAAGACTGTTCTCAGGTTCCCCACCTTTTAAAGAAGACTGACAATATTTGCTCTTTTTTTTTGAAACACTGAATTCCTGTGATAAACGTGTATCTATGAGCCAAATTCCGGTAGGCAAACCATGCACCTTTCTGGGGTAGATTAACATGGTACCTTTTCAAAAAGGATGAGTACTGTGCAAAATAGTACCAAAGACTTCAGGGCAAGCATAAAGCAGCCAAGTGAAACTGCAGGGGCTGGGCACGTTAAGATGAGGGTTCAGAAGTTGACTGAGCTGATCTAACAACTTGCTGCTACCGTTAGAGCTAATCCTGCTCCTCTCTGCTCAGCAACGTGGTCCAGTGCCCCTCCGGTGCTCAGCCCTGGTGCTCGGTTCAGCACAGAGAGCCACTTCAGCCCTCTCAACCCACCAACAACCAACCACTCTCTCCTTTTGCTGTGCCAGTTTCAGCAGCAATGTCCTGCTCAGGACCTGGGCGATTCAATGGAACCACCTCAGACCTTTCTCTGGGTGTTTCCTACTCAGTAGCAGACTTAATTTGAAATTGCCACTCCTATTTACAATACCTGCAGCCATAACTAGAAAGGACAGGATGATGCTGTATGTCCATGGCTTTTCAGCTAAAAACGAAAAACAGGTTTTCATGTTCTTGCTTTCCAGCTCCCATTCTCTTTCTCTGGCCTCTAAACGATACATTTGTTAGGTAACACAAGATAATCTCCAGTTGTCAAGATAATTGTCATCTATGTACTCCGGATAATTTCTAACTATCTTTTCAACCTTTGCCACTTCTCTGCATGCATACAGGTGTTTAGTAGCTTGTATGTAATGTCTCTTTTTTGGTTTGCCATCACATGGGGCACGATGCAGGTGTGGGAAGGGATTTCAAACTGGTTTTCCTGTGGCTGTGATGCACCTCAATTTTTATTTTGTATGTGTCTCTCTCAGCAGGCTGTCAACACAAAAAAACCTGAGTGGCAGACTGTGGGGCAAATGCATCCCATTCACTGTGCTATGGCGCTATAGAAGCTTAATTTCACTTTGGTTGTTCTTGTGCACCACTGTAAATGATGGGAGATACAGAGTCCAACCAGCCCCAATGCTCAGACTGCATACTTCTGTATTTTCTACCAGATTTTCCCTTTCAGAAGGTGGTTTACTTGGACAAAGAGGTGTCTTTGTCTCACCCTCGATTATGAAATTCAAATGACAGCCCTTTGCCTTAGGTGCTGCTTCTGCTTTTCCTCTTTACTTCTTTCATTTCTCCTCCCTGCTGCTACACTGGAGTGAATAATGCATTTTTTAGTGAATTTCCATGGATTAGGCTTCCAATTAATTCAAGCCAGTTCTACAGACTCTGCCAATTCAGGTTGCTAAAATTCACTTGGAATTATTGGGGTAGGGTGAGGGGGTTTCCCATAAATTTTTTCCAGATTAACTACAAGAATTCAGTGGAAAGAAATCAGTCGTTTTTACATGTGAGTATATACCATCACTATGTGCAGGATTTGTTTCAGCCCAAACTGAAAGCACAAATTACACTCTCTTCCTTTCTCAAAGGCCCAAACATGGTTTCACACCAACTGACAGTGGTAGTAATTAATGTGAAGGATCCCTGGGGTCTTTTAACCTCCTTTCTTAGCTTTTGATGGCTGAGACAGCCAGAACCTGTGTGCCACTTAACTATCTATAAAACTGAGGGGGTAAAAGCATTTAAACACGATGTTGGGTTTTCTTTAAACTCTCTAATGAGCTCTAGATAAAGCAGAGAGGCTTTTACTGAGGATTTTAAGAAACACTTTTTCCCCTCAATTGTTCTCCCTAGGGCAGAGCGTTTCTGTCTCCTCGTAGACAGACAAAATCCAGGAACAGCTCCCACAAAAACCAGGAGCACCGAGTGTGTCAAACAGGATTGCATGGTAAAGATGTGCTGTAGGACTGTTTTACCCCTTTCATCAGCTTGGTGAAATTTGCCATGTCTGTATTCATCTGTGAAATTGCGACAAGAGGTTTTCCTTTGCTTTTTTGTTTGTTTGCTGCTGATTTGCCAGCCACTCCAGGGTAGTTCAGAATTATTACCCCATTCAAATAATGCCACTTTATGACACTTTACTTAAATCAACTAATCCCTAAGAGGGGCAGCAATAACTATTGCCTGGACCTGGGGGTGGGAGCTAAGTTTTGCCACCAAACTGTGATATTGGACAAATCAGTCAACCTTCTTAAACCCAGATTGCTGCCTACTACCTCAGAAAGCAAGCATCCCTCCGGCAAAGCACTTTAATATCCTCTAACAATGGAGCTTGTTGGAAGTGTAGTAGGATATTAAAGGACCAGGGAGAGTTTGCTTTTAGCTTGATTTCCAGTTCAGGGATTTCAAGTTACCGGTATAAGAGTGGATCCTTGTAAAACATTCCAATACACTCCATGGTATATTACAAAAAAACCCTCTACAAAATATATACCTTAAAGAGGTACTGCAGACACAAAATGCTGCACTCATATACTTGAATTAAGCCTGCCTATATCAGAGCTCTGACAGGCAGACTCCTGAGAAGGCATCCAGCAGCTGAACCCTGCTCTGCCCTGTGTCCACCTCCAGAGCCACGCAGCAGGATGAGGTGGGTTTCTGCTTAGAAATGACATTTTTACTTAGACTGCCAAGGAAGGTGGGTTGCACTTGGACACAAGGCTCAAGCACAGAGGTGATAGGCATATGTCTGTCCTGTTTTGTTGCAGGGCCAAGGTGTGCCTAGAAAGGGCAGAAAAAGACAGCACAAAGCAAATAGCCAAAGATGGTGGTGCTTCATGTTGCCCCCTGAGCTTGTTTTGCAGAGCCCTGGGTTTCATTTGTCCCCTTGAGTGTCTGCTCACACATGACCAAAACACATCAGATTCTCATTGCCAGTAAGTAGGTGAACTGGTTCAGACGGAGCAAGAGCTATATCAGAACAGGGTGTAGTTTCACTTCCCTTCTCTCCATGTTTTGTCCAGTGTCTGAAATTCTTGGTTTGGGCTGGAACCAGGAGCAGAGCACAATAATCTTTTTAAAATATAGCAGTCTCTGGCTGATAATGAGAATAGTGAAGCAGCTGTGCTCTGAGCTCAATTCCTTTTATTTATGTAGTGCTTTGATTTACTAAAACTGCTTTACAGAAAATTTTGACACAGCCTTACCCTGGAGAAGATCAGAATTTAAGACCTGACATCTGAAGTTAATTAAACATATAAGAAACAGCAAGCGAATAAATTGATTTTCCCATTTTGTGGTTCAGGGAAAAAAACAATCAGGAAAAAAAATTTGATCTGAAACAGAAATATTTCTGGCTTTTTAGCAGAATTGGAAAAAAAAAAACACAAAAAATCCTCAGGTACATCTTTCAACTCAAAGTGAAGTATTTTGAAACAGTCTGCAAAACTGCCATCTGTAAAAGAAAAATTTTTGATATGTTAAAATCTTATCCTACTTCTAAATTTTGGGTGAAATAATTTCCAAAATTTACCCAGATTTTTAAATTTTTCAGTCTTTTTATTTCCCAGTGAAGTCACTTTACCTGTAAAACTTTTATCCAGTTCTGTACCAGAGTGCTTCTTTCAACGGTAGTGAAATTACTCCTAGGTACTGACACTGCTAAACCTTTTATCATTTATTGACTGTGATCTACACTTTCCAAAGTGACTAGTGTTTTGACTGTTCAATTTGAGATACCTTACAGAGATCTAGTTTTCAGAAATTCAGAAAACTTCCCTTAGGAGAAATCAGAGCCAGATGACCTGCGCCTACACATGTGTTTTGGTTTGCAGTGGCAGAGCAGCTCTGAAGTGAGCCCCCACCTGAACCCAGTCACCACGTGCTGGTCGGATTGACAGAGCAATTCTCTTTGATTCCTTCCAGAGAGGACTGAACTGTCATCAGGTGTTAACCAACTTACAGGGACATGAGGATTTGAACCAATAGCTGCTTCTTTGGACAGCTTCATATCACGTTTGTGCTGTGGAAATTTAGTCCAGGATACCAGACTGAATTTATTCTGAAGAAAAATCTCCAAAGGGCATGTAGTGTGAATGCAGAGGCCTCAGCACCAACTTTTTCAGTCAGCTAATCTGCCTCTATTGCCTTGATTTATTTGCTAATGTAGCGATAGCATAGGAGATCTCATGGTGAACATCAGAAAATACTATCAAATCACAAATGTTTCCTGAAATTAAAAGCAATAAAAAGAGAGCAATTTGCAAGATGAATTGAAAGAAAACAGGAAGGACTCAGCAGTAAGTTCATGAAATTATTGAGCTTACATTTCTTCACAATGGTTTCTTGGTCAGGGCAGGAATTAATATCTCCTGTGTTAGTACAAAGACAGTGAGATTCCAGTCACTTTTATGTGATAGTAAGTAATCTTTTCATAGAAAGACACCTTGCAGCAAATTAATTTCACAAAGGGTTTTACCAGTGGAGAGGCTGCAAAACCAAATTCTGTATCTGAGAGACGGGAAATGCCAGCACTCTAATAGTATTTTCCTATAAATGTTCTTTTAAAAGTTAACATAGTAACTATGAATTCAGCTTAGTGTTTTTAAAGTGACCTCATATAGTAGTGTCTTGGCCTGGAAAAAACTATGATGTCATATGTAAACTATTCATTATAAATCCACTAATTGAAACCTTACCAAAATCCTTTGGAGCCATATTTTAATAATGTCAACATTTCTGTAAGCAAAGAAAAGTAAAGATGAAAAGAAGTTGTCATTCAGCTCTGAGCCAAAACATTACTATTACAGTCAAGTCTACCACAAAAGGAAGACTATGTTTTTAAGACATAAGAGAAGTCTGCGGAAGTCTGCAAAATTATCAGCTGAGATCCTGACATAAATGTGAGATCAAATGCATGAGATGTTGCAGACTTCTTAGCTACATCCAGAATTTTCAGTGTAGATATAATGAGATACACCATGGTGGGTCTTGCTGTAACACAATCCTGATGTTCACAGGCAGAGCACTGGGACCCCTGTGGACACCAGTGGGGAGCAGAAGGAGTGCAGCAGTCAAGCTGTAGGGAAGAGAGTCTTTGACAGTTCAGCCATCCAAGGAGTTTGATTACGGCTCATCATGCAAATCCTGAAAACCTTATGCTACTAAATTAATTCCTAAACCTCAGTTTCTGCACTGATCAGAAGAGAAGTTTTCACCTGAAGATACTTTTCTCTGGAGTTTTCCCAGCTAGTGGGACTGTGGAACAAAGGGATGGAAGCCATGGAAAAGCTGAACATCCATAACAGTTCTTTTATTTCTGTAGGTCTCGTCTCTTGTCTTTGATAAGTGAGCAGCCAGAAATTTCAGCTGAACATCTATTATACCAGAAATGTGGTGGTTTGCTTTCTCAGACCTAAACCAGGAGTTTCACAGAGAATGTGTACGCACAGGCTCATTCTAGCTATTGTTGGATACTTAGTGAGGAAAAGGTATCTCCTTCAAAATCAACCCCACTGCTATCATTATGTGCTTTTTTCTACACATAGATTTGAACACCTAGATTCTACACAAGGATTTGAACCAACAGTTACTTTCTCAGTTTTCTGTTTACCATACTACAACAAATAGAGAGAGAATTTTTAAAATTAAGCTAGAATTCAGCAGGTTTTCTCATTAAAAGGGATCTTTTTTTCTTTGAAAACTTACATGGCTGCCCCATAGTTAGATAAAAAGCTGCCTAAATTATAAATTTATCTCTTCAGGCAGGATAAGTTCAGCATGTAATCCTTCATGGTGACCCAACTCTTTACAAAGAGAACAGCAAAATGCCTAGGTAACACTGAAGTACTATTTTAAGAAATTCAGTTCTGAGCAAGCTTGGAAAAATCTCGTACACCAGGGTAGGCTACCCCAGAACCTTACTGTTTCAGAAGATAAATCTTCAAGTGTTAAAAAGGCATTTTGAGGCATTTAAGAACACAACACCCAGAAGCATTGAAGGAAGCAAAAATCTCCCTGCCTCAGGGTTTAATCCCACCTTCAGTCTGAAGTACAGCTTTGGCAAATAGATGCCATTAATTCACCCATTAACAAGATTCTATAAAATCCATTGAACTATATGTATATCAAAGTTAAATGTAACCTTTAATTCCCTGGGGAGCAGATAGGTCTGCACTGTGAGGTGAAGTTGCTAATGTGACCCTTTGGCCCACTAATCTTCTATAACCATTAAAACTGTAGCTTAACACCAGGCAATCATATCATTTGTATAATGATTTTTGTAGTTACTTTGTGCCATTTCAAATAGAAACCAGGCTTTTCTCCTGCCATACCTTCTAAAATATTAAAACGCAACTGTTTAAGCCCAACAACCAATAGATCCACAGAAGCATTTGGGGTGGGAAGTGGAGGGGGAGAAGAAGGAAGTAGAAAAGAGACCTCCAGAAGGATTATGAATAAAAAGGTTCTAATGAGCTTAGCAGTCCTGTATCTCAGGGCCGGAAGACTTTATGGTTTCCTGTGGAGTGTCATGTCACCTTCCAGAATCCCATAATTCTCCAAGCGCATACTGGAGGAAATTCTAGGTTGAGATAGCCGGAATGAGTATTTCAGCTAAAGCTTTAATATTAGCTACCAGAAACTTGGGTCCTTTCCTAAGTGTTTATGAAAACATGAGCAAGTGCTCTTGAGAGTATTCCAAGTTCAAGTTTATTTGCTTTACTGATTAGAATTAGATGTGCAGAGAATGGTTCTTGCACGATGGGGGTGGGGGCATGGTGTTATAAAACAGAACAGCTTTTTAGCCTTTACACATCAAACATGAGGGCTGAATCCATAACAAGCCTGTCTAAACTCCTAAAAACAGTGTTTGGTGAGCCTGTAGCATTCCAGATCTCCAGCTCATGCTCTCGCCTTAAGTAATTGGTCAACACTAAACTATGAAGTCTCCAATTATTCTAAATATGCTTTGTTCTTGACAAGGTGCAATATATTATTCAAGGATTACAGGCTTTTCATATTAAGAAACTGCAAACTTCTGAGATTTCAAAGCTTATCATTCTAATTGTGCGCAGAGGCAGACTGGATCTGGGTAGCGTTCTTTTGAGAAACCTGTGTAGTCAGTTGTAACTGGTGGGTGTTTGTTCCTGGAGACAATTTAACACATAGCATATTAAGGCAGACTGTTAAAATAATGAACAGAGAATAAAATGGGCTTTTAAAGAAGTTGCTAGCAGATATAAGGAAACTCTAGTTAGGAGTACCTTTCATGACCTAGTTCACAATTTAAGAGATACAAATGTTGATGAAATCTTCATAACTGTGAAAAAATTATCTAAACACTAATCTCCTTTATGTGTGAAAGGAAAAATCAATTCATTTTCCTCTGTGTGACAGATAATCAGTAAGATGAGAAGATCCTACATTGCAAATTATTAAGTGTACCTATATGTTAGACAATTATACGAAGTATAGCATTAAAATTTGTTAAAAATGAAAGACAAGAACCTGGAAGTTCCAACACAGAACTGGATCACTGAAAATACAATATTCAGTATATGAGGTGGTGAAGCATCTGCAGAAAATCTCTTACCTTTCTGAATAGGGAGAATTCTGACAAAAAAATAATAACTCACTGATGTGGATTCTAAGAGATACTAATACTAATTCTCACCTTATTTTAAGAGCAGAAGGTTAAAACTTAAAAATTAGAGAATTTTCCTGAACATATGGATCTGAAAAAGTAAAGCCAAATAAACTTTTCACTTGTTTGTACACTTTAATTACTTGTTATTGTATTTTTGTACATTTCACTAACCTTTATAAACTTGAGGGAAAGGTGCCATTTTATTGTAATGATATGACTGACTTCAATTCAGAAATACATGCATTTCACACAACCCATCGTTCAGTCACATTAAGAAGGTGTTCCAGAGGTAGTATGAATAAATTATCACATGCAGTTGCCCTGGTAACTCCTAATTTGTACAGCATAACAGAATTACCTGCGTTTAAATGCCTATAAAACTTTCCTTGAGGCTGTTATAAAAAAATACATTTGTCATTTCCTCTTACTTTTCAAATTGAATACATATATCTGTGTGTGTAGATGTATGTGTCTGTATATGCATGTATTAAATAAGAAATATGCTTTTCTAGCTTAAATTTACCTTTCTTATAGTTACACATCCTCAGGCACTCATCATGGAAAGCATCTTCTCCATTCAAAGGAAATGATGGTCCTTGTTGCTCTGGAAGAGAAGTTCTCCAGAACAAGCAGTTCCCCTCTTCGGGCACTAGCTTCATAAAACAGCTAATAAGACTTCTTAATATTCCACTTTACTAATTGCTATTAGACATCAGGAAGAAAATATAAAGCAAATGTAGGATTTTTATCCCACTTATCGTAATTCTGATAGAAAACTGAAATGATTCAACAAACCTATTAAGTGAAATAAATGGTCTTATTCTTATCACTCACTGACTGTGAATAAGACTTTTTAAACATTTGTTTCATGGTTTAAAATAAACAGTAATAGGTAAAACTAATTTAAAATACATGTACACCTCCTTATAAAAAAAAAAAAAAACACCAAAAAACCACCTTTAAAGTTGCTTCTTTCAATGCTTCTTAACAGAAAAACCTAAAACCGAGAAAATGTTTTCATCAAATTTAACAAATAAAAAAGAACCTAATTTTAATCCAGTGACAATCTCAGAGTCTAACAATGAAGTAAAGCATCCATAATTCTATTTAACTCTGCTTGATGTGAAGGTTTTATTTTGTGATCATTTTAGTGCGTAAACCCTGATGAATAATGGAATTTTAGAAAAAGAACCCCTATTGAGTCAAGCTTCATTGACATCTGACTGGTAGTCTAAAAGCCTGCAGAGAGGGTCCAAAGCAATGCATCATAGCCTCCCAGCAGGTCATTAAGGCATTACCCAATTAGAAAGCAAGGCTACGGAGCGACATTGTTCACAGCAGAGCAAACATAATTGATTTTTATTTCAACAGGGGGGAGAACCTCCTTACTAAAGAGCTTTAGCATAATTTCTTATTTAGGAGAAGTTTAAAGAGATTTGTGCTGGAGTATTTAATTCCAAACCCTGGGACAGTCTCTGGCAATGTGTATAAATTAAGGGGCAGTTGACTTCACTCATTCATATTCAAAATAGAGACTCGCTTGTTGCTCAAAAGTAGCATGAAGATTTCTGAGCAATGGCATCCAACACCAGCTGTGCAGGGGCATGGAGCTTGGACCCTCACAACCTTTATACAGCTCATGTAGCTATCAGCAAGCCACTTTCCTGCTTTAAGTCTTCTCTCCTCGGCATTTTACCCTGCCAATGCACTGTATGTAGTCAACAGCTCTTTAAGAGCACCGTGCAGATGAAATTCACTCCCAAGACGTCTTCATAATCATCAATCTACTTCTCATTTTATTGTTTCCCCAACTGGTTATTTTTGATCCCACTGTTGATTGGCACCACTGGTTGGGGAACTTTAATTGACAGCCTGTAGCAAGAACAGCCCCTAATGAATGACAGCTTGGATTTTCCCAATTTACTGTATTACAGTAACACAGTGGAAAATGTTACTCCTGTTACCTCCCATAAGAAACCTGTGTTTCCTTTTACATGCTATTAACATGATGCCTTTTCTCATTGCAAGCTATGCCAGCTAAAGAAAATAAATAAAATTAAGTCCTTTTGCAAGCACCACACTCCAGCTTTGAAAGCAATCAAATCATAAATTATACAAAGAATGTTTATTTTAATTTACTAGCAGTCAGTGTTTCAGTGGCATACAAGTAACTTTTCAGAAGAGGTTTTTTCTGTAGTCTTTTCATTTAAGGTCCACTGGAGAACAGATAACTGGAAAATGCTATAAAGTACTGCCTTTTTACAAGACCCAAAGCAACACAACAAAAATTTTTACTGGAAATATTTGTAGATTACTATCTCCAAACTATGTATACAGTGGACTTGAAAAAAATGTATTTTCCTCTGTTCCTTTTACTTCAGTGTGGCAAATTAATCACTTTAAAAATAAATAAATAATTTAAAGGATTTCTCAGCTGCAAAGGCAGGAGTCCAAGCAGTGAACTTCATATGCTGGGTCTTTACCTAAGAACCGTGTGACTCATCTGTCTCTAATTTTCTTTTTTCCATCATGTTTCCAACAAAAATAATTATCATTTTAAACTTGACTTACGTCTTAAACATTATTTTTTTATTCTTAAGGAAAAACAGGGAAAAAAAATCTACATGGCAATTCCATTTGAAAGTCTGCCAGTAATACAGTGACAATTTTATTCCCCTTAGTTGTTCACAGGCCTACTTCTCTACCTTGGTTAAGTGCTGTCCTGAAATACAAAGATAGCAAAGATGCGGTGTAAATAACTTTTATAAACACTTATGTACTCAGATATACCACAAAGCTAGCAGCCGCAAGGGCAATTTAACAGTCATTTGTCTCACCATGGCACTTGCAAGCCCCAGGCACAGATTGCTATCCGTTAGTCGCAATACCAACACACATCAAAGATGCAATCGTTGCCCCTGAAAACTTCTGTAAAATTTACAGCCAAACCCAGGTGTTGATGGGTTTATCCATATATTCCCAATTTTTTTCCCATTTTTTAATGTTAGGATCAAAATCACTACTTACTGTTGTGCAGATCAACAGAAGTATAAAATTTTGGCGGCAATATGTTTTCTACTGCTGCTTAGTCAAGTAGTGATGGAGCTAGTAAGTTTTTCTGAGGGCTGCCAAGACACATCCAGTGCCCATTTCATGAGAGGACCAGCATTCTCTCTTTTTCTTCTGTTAGGACTACAGCTAAAATCAGCTTCTATGGACCCTTTACCATAGATAAATTTACTGTCAACTGTCAGTTGACACATCATTTTAGGCAGTGGTATAGACTAGAGCCAGAAATCAAAGTGATTAAGAGTAGTGCGAGTGATAATGATTGTTACCAGAAGCATGAGAATTTGTCCCTGAAAGGCTCTTTTTGAGCACCTTGTATTGGTGGTTAACAGCGTTCAAGTGAATATTATTTCAGAAAGACAAATTTTGCACTGAAGGTAATGTCTTCTGTTGGACTGGCT
>JAOXJM010000071.1:32220643-32240038 GCA_026413425.1 Tringa solitaria | reverse complement strand
ATTTATAAAGTGTAGTATTCTTATTTCAGTGGCACAATAATGTTCTTAGCAGTGTCAGTGTGCCATCAGATTATTCAAATCCACACATATTCAACTGACTAAAGGATCTGCTCCTTTGATCACGTCAATGCTTAAAAAAAACAACTTTTAAACTAATTGTGACAGAAACCATGAGTACACGAAGCGGTGTGGTCATTATTAGTTGCTACTACAGACTTCCTACCTGTGCTGCAAACTCTTTCAACTGCAGTAGTTCCTGGGAAAACATCCATGTTCACAAAAAAGCTTCCACTACCTAAAAAACTGTAAAGCCATCAGTAAAACACATTGTTTCTAAGAAATAAGCTAGATCCATAAACAGACAAAAATGGTTCAGGATTAAGCCAATCCTTTCTTTGAAGACAGATTATCTGAGTCAGGGGTTCTCTACCTTTCTCCATTTAAGAAC
Organism: Tringa solitaria; assembly: GCA_026413425.1. NCBI lineage: Eukaryota > Metazoa > Chordata > Aves > Charadriiformes > Scolopacidae > Tringa > Tringa solitaria. Next base: position 32,239,590 of record JAOXJM010000071.1, on the reverse strand, counting down.
ATCTAATTTTTTTCTAGCTGTAACGAACAGCCTGTATCATATAATAATAATCTTTCTTTTTTTTTAGGCTTGTTGTAAGTGTCATGTACCTCTCAAAAGCAGCCATTGACAGGGGTTTGCAGCCCTAAGTTTAGCAATCACAGGTCAGGTAGCACACTTAAAATATGGAAAGTGAGCACATATTGATCAAATATCTTGAAAGCACATTGCAAAAGTTTAAAAACTCTGAACTAGCTGAACTCCTCACCGGCAGACATGCCTTTGCTGTGCACCAGCTGCACGACAAACCTTCAGGGGTGCACCGTGCAATAGTCAGGCCAAGGAACACGGGAGAAAGATCACGTGCCAAAAGCCAGACACAGGTACAGGAAAATACCCTTTCCAGCTTCGAGAAGGATAAGTGGAATGGTTTACATCTGGAATTAATAGGTTTTTGTGACCTAATGAAAATAGGCAATTCTTGGTTTTGTATGCTAGGTTAGAGTGTTTTGATTTGTAATGAGGAAAGAAAGTGTAGAGTACACTGTACATGGCCATGTTCTCCCACAGGTGTGTGCTGTGTGGGCTGGAGAAAATGGGCTAATTTTAGAACTTTCACCTTGTTAAATGTTTCTGGAGTTTAACTTTGTAATAGGAGACATGCTGATATTACAGTCCTTGAACATTCCTCACCAGTGAGAAAACAGAGGGAAATGGTCTGAAAATTCAGTGCTTAAAATGATAACTATAAATTATACTGTAACTCCAGTGCTTTTAAAACGCTTATTTTACTGGAGGATGTTGAGCAGGGCTGTGTTTTTCTCCAAGGAAGAAATGCTGTAGTTCACCACAGAAAATCCATATACTGCACTTAAGTTCATGAACAACCATTATTTAGTCCATAAAATCCTTCTCTAATATTCAGTAAATGGTATGTTGGTGAATTCTTAAAAAGAAATCTTGGAAAACCACCAGAATTCTCCTATTTTACATATTATCTTATACACTAGTTTGTCTTCTATAATCTTTCTTTATGTGTTCAGTGGTGAGCTGTATGTTCAATGTTTAACATGAAAGGACATAGTGTAGTTGCACACATTGTGTGTAGTATGTTTGTTTGTGTCTATACTAATTAGAGAGATTAATTTCCAGAAAGAGAGACAAGAGCACGAAGAGTCACTTGAACATGAAAACGCTCTAAGGATTGTTGGCCAGGAAAGAGGAAATCTCTGAATGTTAGAAGAACTCGTGAAGGTTCACGCCTAACAGAGCCCCTCTGTCTAGTGCTTCAAGAGCAACGCTGGAGGCAGAAAGCCAGAGCCAGGGACCTGAGTTATAGTACACTCCTTTAAAAGGCCACAAAATTGCTTCATGTATTTGCAGTAGTTTGGGTAAGCATTTTCCCTGAAATAAAAAAAGCAACCCACAATTCTTCAAATCAAAGCTGACATTGCCCTGAAGTTTCTCCTGATCTAAACATGTCTGTAGGGGAACCAAAGTCTATCCAGTTTTCTTCTCTGGAAATCAGAGTAATAGGTAGGACTTCTGATCATAGACCAAGGTCCTTTTATAATAGATGCTATACTGATACAGAACTAAAACGGCTTATGACATAAATAATAGGACAATTCGGAAAATATCTCCTAAGCAGAATCTTAACTTTCCTTCTGTGTCCTTCAAAATGCCAATGAAAACTCACCAAACGAGCCAGCAAGAAAAGTGACAGGAAAAATAAATTCATCGGGTTGAAGGCTGTGCGCTTAATTGGTCTTACTAGATCATAAAGCTTTTAAGAAAAATTACTGTCACCCCCCTTTCTCCTTCTCCAGTACATCTTCCCCTAGCGATGATGCAAGCATGAATTTTCTGTTAATTTTGGTTATGGAGTAGGGTGGGGAGTGGATGTCCCTGTTATTTTTGGAGACCTTTCTAATAGCAAAAAAAATGCCACCAGAAATTTTTGGTTTGTTTGATCACTTCAAAACTTTGTAATAATTCTTTGAATGAATAAAACTGGAAGCAAGCAAATGCTAAGGTGGAAAAAAGCACTATTTGATGGCTGAAAAAAAGCACTGATGGCTACTAACTCCCTTCCACAGGCACTGCATCCTCAGATTTCCCACCTCCCAAAAATCATGAAGTGGCATTTTACACGTGAAGAAATGAAATTTAATGAAACAAGTACAATCCTATATTACATGAGAACAAATATATACTCTGTTTTTCAAAACAAAACAGGACTAGATTTTAAGGAGCAGAAGTAAATGGATTTTCTAATAAAATTCCATACTAAAGGTAAATACAGTAATCTGACTGCCTTAACTCATATTTTTAGGGGTTTTAAAGTAATCCATATTCAAAGACACACACAGTACAGCAGAGACTTCTTCAATGCATATCTACTAGCTTTGGCAAACTGTCAGTTTATTTCATGGTGAGCTTCCCCTGAACTGGAGTACAAAACAGAAGAAGTAAATATGCAGTATGTTGGGAAGTTTCTGTATCAATGCTAGCATCGCAACAAACCAATCCACAATAAGTTTTTTATCTCTGAACAAGTTATCAGGCTATCAATACTTTCATCATCCAGGGCTTAATGTTTTGACTTCAAGTAGTTATCCAGATTTGTGATGGTTACATCCACAGATACCAGTACAAGGAAGCGTTAAGGTTCATTTATTTATACAGTGTTTCATGACTGAAATCTTGGTGCTGAACCATTCAAACTTTACTGATTTAGAAGATGCAGTGTCCAATACCTTCATATAAAGCAAGAAACTGCAAGCGATGTTGACTGTTTAACTCCACATTAAGACAAGGTGCAAATAATGACGTCTAAACATGCAATACAAGCAGTAATAAATGGAAAATCTTTAATTTCTTTAGCTTGGTACAGTATAGTCAGAGATACGTGTCACTGAGTTCTGGTCATGCAGTCCAAGTCCCTTTAAATGCTACCATAAGGTCTATCCCACAGCCCCATGGAAAGCAGATGGCACGCTAATGACCCAGGCCTGCAAGCGTTTGAACCTGCAGTGCCATGTTCAAAGTTCATTGATGTCAAGGCACATCTGTCATGTGCCCTGACTTTAAACGAGGTCCATAAAAAACATCAAGCATGAAAGTGGTCGGGAGTCAGATGGGGCCTTCCTTGAGAATGAAGATAGTCAAGAATATGTTTGCCTGAAATAATTTCAAGCCTGAGTTCATGGAAAGAGGCCAGACTTTACTAAAGCGTTTATCAGAAAATGGTGCACCAGTCTTAGCATCTCTAAGCATGTGCATTAATACATCCTCAGAAGCTGGCATACTATACCAAATTTTATCTAAAAGCAGAAGAGGGAGAAAGCAAGGCAGAAAACTTAAATTTTCCACATTCCTAACTCTTCCTAAGTTTTCACATTATAGTTTTGCAACTTCTTCCTGTATATAGTTTATATAACTACATAAACATTTTAATCATTTACAACTGTAAAGAGATGGCCATAAACAGTCATTTTTATTTGTGCAACATTTTTTCCATCTTATGCCTTCCATATGCCCCCAGAGGTTTCAGGAATACACAGGAGGGAATATCTGGGGGCATAGGTTTTAACAAACTAAGAACTGTGAAAAATGTTACACATTTTTCAACTTTTAAGTACAGAGAGTGAGTTATGCCTCTCTGATGAGAAATACTCCATGTCCCTGAGAGATCTATTCATTTACACCCCAAGAAGTACTGAAAAAATATCTTTAAGCTATAAATACCTACAAAGACATTCATGAAACTTGCTACTGTGTCTGGGCAATTTACTGAAACTCATATATTTCAATAAATTATTCATAAGGATTTATTTTCCATAACTAAATATCACACATAAGTTACTGATAAGTGATAGTGAAATCTGACAGCTGAAAACATCTGTCCTCCTATGCTTATACATCTTAATTTTCCTTCCTTCAGCTTGTCTTTATTTCTCAAAATTAACTATGCCAAACAGCTTAAGGATGCAGTATATTTGATTGATGCCATACAAAACGGAGCTGTATGGCATACTATACACTTAGAAAGGATACAGAACATCATTCCCAACGCTGGAATTGTCTCAGTAAGAACACCAGCTTTTTATGCCTATGGCTAATGAATTTATCTTCTGAAATAAATGTATCTTTTGGACTTGGATCAATGCATGCCTTAATTAAAACCATGTTTCTGTATAAGCATCTAACAAGAGCACATGAAGGCCCTATTTAAATTGGAAGAGATCGGTATAAACTGGTATGGCTTTTAAAGCTAACTGCTTCCAGGTGCACAGAGAATGGAAGTTTAGTGCCATTTCCAACTTAATGCTTGGATGCCTTTGTTCTTGAAAGTGTAAGGTTTCCCTCATTCGCAGTTTTATGACTGCAGGTTTCTATGTTGCATAACACCCTATAACAGAGCACCAAAGGGCTTAGTTTTATTGTTTTGTTTCACTTTATTGACTGCATGTTTTATTCAGCTAATATGTGCCATAGAGGCAGGCAGTAACATCTCAATTACAACACCAGTGCTCTTCCTTCTCTGTAAATGACCAGCTTCAGTCTGCACTTTATTATATTCACATGCAGATGTTAAAACACAAGAGAGGAGGGGCAAGGGAAGTCAGAGTGGAAACAGAACTTTTAAGGCATTACAACTGGAAAAGTTTTTTTCCCAGGTAATCTTCTAAAGCTAAACACATTTCAGTATATGATATTTATGCTGTGGCAAGCCACCAAGCACCAGCAACTATTGCATAGAAATGGGTGTGAGAAAGTTCAAATCTAAATAAAAACTCCTCCAGAGTTTGATCAGAGCTGGATCTGGTATTTCACTTTACTCATTTCTGCTATTGTGCATCCCTGTTGGAGAGCCAAAGAGACTTTGGCAAGGCAACAAGTATACAAGCAAGAAATTGGCACTCACTACAGCTTATTCAATGTCCTGAATATTAAAGCTTATTTTACTAAGAAGGGGAATGCTGAACAGGATGACATTAGGAGTCCTCATGGTTCCTTTTGTAATGCCATTGGATTTTTTCATTCTCAGAAGGGCAAAGACCAGGTTAACATTAGAGACAGATAGTCTTTTCCTGATAATCAAAAGTATGCTGAGCTGGCAGAGAAATGGGTGGGAGTTTGGGGGAACAGGGGGGAGAAAAATGAGGAAAAGAAATCCAAAATTTCATTAATAAAAGAAAAACAAGGCATTCCTTTGCAGCTGTAATTGAAGTGAGTCCAAAAAAAACCCTCCCTTATTTTTTCTGAAGGATGCCAACTCTGATAATACAGCAGCATCAATCAGTTCAGCACATGAGCCCAAGACCTGCTAACAGCCTTGAAAGTTTAATGTCTGGTTTTCTGGCCATTGATAAATAGCCAGATACCAACAACTACCAGAAATCACTGTCCTTGTAACCAGCAGATACTGGATACTGAATGCTGTAAGGAACAGCTCTTTCTCTGCCTTCCCATAGGGAGTGCCTGTAAACCAGCAATGTTTTGTTCCTGTGGAGGCAGAAGCAATGACTATAGCATTTTCTAGCTACAGACCAGGAAATAATTTTTACAGTGTTTCAGAGATTATTAAGAAATACTTTACTTTAGCGGAATTGTTTATACTGCATTGTGAGCCTTCTGGAAAATGATGATAATTTAATCTTGTGTTTATAAAGAACTCAAGTATTCAATATGTAGCTCAGTTAAAGGCAACTGGAAACAGCTAGATGTATTCACAGCGATACTTCATGCCAATTTGACAATAAGAAAGAATGATTTCTTTTTAGTCTAGTATAAAGGGTAGCTTATTACACAGACATTCCCCTGTCTTCAAAGGGCAAAAACCTGGCTCAGCTTTTTCACATTTCTCCCACACCCTGATTTCAGCATATGTCATTCTTATCCTACATCGGTCATTTTTGTCAAATTCTTGTTTCCAAATACGTGACCAGCTCAAGATCATAGTTACGTGACCTTGCAACTAAGAAAGTCCAAACACCAACATACATCCCCCTATATAGGGCTCCTCAAGCCTGTTTCTCCACTCACTGACTACCATCCATCGGATTTACTGGATGAGGAAAGGGAAGAGACATTGCAGACCAGTCCTGCAAGATGTGTGTGTTTCCTGCAAGGTGCTACTGGCCTTTGCCCCTGTGGTGACAGCAGGAATGAACATTTGGGCTGCCACCTTACAGGACCAGAGTATTTCCTGATGTTCTTACCCCCACACACCAACCGAGCAGTCCCAGGGTTGATGCTTAAGTCTGAGGAGCAGCTAAGATGGGAAAATTTTGTAGCTTGTAACAGCTTCAATTTGTTATGTGATACTAAGCTTGAGAAATTTTCCACATAAACTTCCAGTTCTTTCTTTCTTAATTCACATCAAGTACATTGACATCTACCCATGGTGACAGCACTGCTGAATGGTCAATGTTTCTCTACAGCACCCTCCATTCTGAAAGCCGTTCTGCTCCTCATACCCATGCGAGCGAGACAGTGATCCCAGCTGGTTTGGCTCAAAAAACATTCAACTTCAGGTGCAGGATGAGCAGCCTGGCCCCAGAAGGGACAGCTCAAAATTGCTTTTAGCAGCAGGCAGAAAGCAATCTCTTCCTTTAAGCTGGGGACAAAGCCCCTGCAGATCCAGACAGAGGCCAGCAGCTGCTCCTGTGGTCCATAGGCAGTATGTACAGGAGCAGCAGCCAGGAGAAATGCAGCAGCACTGGGAACCAGCATGAAGTGGGTCTCATCATCCAAGCCCCCTCCAGAACAGCTGTGTAGATCACGTTACTCTGATTTTATTGTTATTTTCAATTATTTATTGAGCATCAACAGCGTGCTTGTAACTATACGTTACACAAATAGAGAGAGTCCCTTCCCAAAAATCAAAACATTTAGGCTTTGTGTTGGAATCCTGAAGTCCACTCAAATTACAACGCTTCAGTCTCAAGGGCTGTTAATGCAGCACGTATCATGAGCAATAAATCCACTTGGAAAAAGTTTTAGAAATCAGTGTCTGTTTGGTCTTTCACAGCTTGTTCTGAACCAGAAGTTAGAAGTCAAACAATGAAAAATAAACCCGCTCTTCTCTCACTCTCCCAGTTTCTTTTTTGTCAAATTATATTAAAATACAGTCAATACCTTTGATATTCTGGCATGATTTCTTCCATGAATTTTAGGGCCATATAAAGATACTATCTTTTACAGTTGGTCCAGCTGCTTTCCTGATGTAAATCAGTGTCACACACTAAAGCCGATGTAACTACATAGAGTGAAACCATGGAATGATATGGACCTATATGTATATTTGTTTTGTGAACGGGGAACAGGGTAACAAGGCTTAATGATCCAGCACATTTATTTCCTGCTGAGAGATAGAAAAAACCTATCATTCTAACTGTATATAGTACATATTAAATTATCGTTATTGAACTTTCATGTTAAATCCCCAGTAATCCGAGTTCTGCTCTGTAGTGAAAACTATACTGCAGCTCTGCTACTGATAACATCATAAATACAACATTACAATAACTAATGCTGCCCTTCTATGACACACTGCAAATTAAGAACATTATTAACAAAACCTGAAGTGGCTGCAGATGTCAACTCTTGCTAGATTAAAATTATTTTTTCACTGTTTTACTCCCTTGACTATATCACAAAATCACCATTTTTCAGCTCTGTACAACCCTACTGTATATTTTTAATATTATACTAATTGAAAAACTGTTACTGTATCCTAGTCGTTGTACACAGAAAATCTCTTTAACAGCCACAGAATTTACTATATAGGGTATGATTTGAGAACAAAAAAAAAAATTCTTTGTTAATATTCCGCTCTAAATGTGGGTTCCTTTATGTGGGTTTCATGGAGCAAATTACCTTTAAACAAGAAAAGCTCCAGTGCATGTTTGGTGATCCCCCTGCTTCTGCCAGAAGAATCTCTTCCAGTCAATCTTCATGCCCAATTACAAGGAAATAAAAGACCAAAGCCACAAACCCAACTTTCTCATACCACAGGAGCCCACATGCAGCTGTAGTGTGAACGAATATTAAACCTGCATTGCTTTAAGAATCAACAAGGCACGCAATTTATAGCCAGGGAAAAGGGAATCTGTCATTCTGTCCCATGACCACAGCAGTACCAACATCACTTCCCTGCATGTGAGCACAATGTGGGCATTTAACATCCAGAAACAACCCCACACGTTCATTTATACCACCATGGAGTTTTGTTTTACTCTGTCAAAAGCAAGCAAAGAAAATTGTATTGCCAAAGGACTTCCAACTTACTGACATTCAAACATGAGAAGGAGAAGTCACCCTTGGAAGAAGCATCAACAGAAAGTTAAAGCTTCTCTCACTTTGGAACCTCCTTTGTTTGTACAAAGCACACTAGCAAGTATTGCTTTCATGAGCTAACCACAAAACTACCTGGCTTATTTGGCAAGATCAAGCAAAAGCTGGTTTTGTGGGAGTTTAATCTGTTGGAACTGAAGCCCAATGGACAATGATCACTGCTTGAACATGTAAACAACCTACATGTGGAGGGCATCCATAATGCCCTTCGGGAAGGGATCTGCACAGGCACAGTTTATATGCATCTTTACACGCGTGTGAGGCTATCTTGAGAATGAGGCTACAATACACTTTTGTGGTGAAATCAGTGCATTCAGTTTTGTTGCTTTAAAACATTTTTTTTTTCTCTCTGCACTGGCTACTCCACTGCTGTAACAAGCAATATCCCTACAAGCAAGCAGCCAAGAGCCCTGCAAGAGCTAACACTCCCAGGTTCTGGGAGCAGCAATTGCACGGTTCCCACTCCAGACTGTGTTTCATTCATTTCTGCTGAATTCTCTTGTCTTCCCTCCTAAGACCTCGATGAACAGTCACAAGTAGAAAACGGGCTGGGACTTAGGGAGACAGATAAGTCCCCTGGGGGGCCCAGCAGCAAGTAAAGGTGTATGAGAATCCCTCTACCGTGAGAGCAGTTTGGGCCAAAATAATTATTAATGCCTACCTCAGGTACTCTCCCCCTCCACCTCACCCCACAAATTATATTTTGTATGTTCCCAGTCTGACTTTTTTTAATTTACTAATGAGGTCAATAGTTCTTTTCTTAATGACGCCTTGGCAAGCAAGCAGACAAAAAGTGTTGCGTCTGGAGAGCACTTTTTTATCATAGAACTGTCTTACCGTGAGGTTTGTAACTCTGCATGGGGGCAGTAGGTACCAGCCAGCCAAGAAACATGGATCCATTAACCAGCCTGGTTAAAGAAGTCACAGCAACAGTTAATCCCAGTGACTAAGGCCAGAGCAGAAACGTAGTGGAGCTGATTCTAAGCCTTCCTTTGGCCCAGGAAAAAGAAATAAATGCTGGGATGAGGCTTTCCCCTCTTGCAAGAGATACATTTATTTTACCTTACAGACACTGGCTGGTACCTGCAGGGCCTCTTTATATCTATTACCTGAAAGAAACACACACAACCACCAATTCCCCTTCTGTAATTAGTTATACATGCCCTTAAGTAGTCAGAAAAACAGCAGTGCAGCAGAGACCCCTCAAATGCATCATGTGAATAGCTAGGGCTGTGAGCTTAATAAAAGCTCTTTACTACCACAAAGCATAGCTTTTGGCATAGTGTTGAAAGTATTTCTCCATGTATACTTTGGGTGAATTCCTGGTCCCACCAAAGACAGTGGGAATTTTGCCCTTCACTTCAGAGGGATGCGTTTCACCTTTTGTATTTAATTGCCAGTTATTAGAAAAAGGAATAAATTACATTCTGTTAAAACCAGGCACAGTAGTAATAACCAAAAAATTCTCTTTTAAAAAAAGAAATGCTACCATGAGACCCCTTTATACCTAGCTGAAGTCTTTCTTAGAGAGTTCTTTGTAAGCGTTCTGAAAGTTATTTTCTGATACTTTTTTGTATTCCTGGATGGTTTCACTGTATTTGCATCAAACCAACTGGATCAACAAGAAAAAACAAATAAGGAAAAGCCGTTAAGGGACAAACCCCAAGATTTAAAAACCTTTCACAACCATCCACTTAGAAGACTGCACTGTTTAGCTAGCTTGTCCAAATTTACAGTGTAGCAAGAGCAATAATCTCTGTCAGTACTGGTTATAGCCCCTGCCAAGCTGAGAGCAATGTTCCCATTGACTTCTGTATGCAGATCAGATCCTGGAGAAGAGAGGTTGTATGCGAGAGTCAGAATAGTTAGACAAATGAATATAAGCTCTGAGATGGAGATATCCTTTCTCTTAATTTTTTTTTGCCGTGAAGAGGACATTTAAAGTCTGTAACTCTATGGTATTGAGACAACCCATCTGTGTTTTAAAGCAGATTAGAGTGCATTGGGAAGCAAATGACACGTTGCATTACTTAAGCCAAATGTTCAAAATTCCACTTGCTATTGGTACAGGCTACACACACTGTATCTTCAGTCATGTGTCTGAACACATTCCCAGTGAGCTTAAGCAGAGTATAGCTAATTGAATCAGCCTATGGAAACCTCCAGCACCACTGCAAACTGAAGTTGCTATTTCTTTTTTAGAAGCCTTTGAGTAATTTGCTTCAAGATCCTCTGGTTTCTCCTCTCCCTCTCTGCACTATCTGTAAGGATTACACCTTACTGGCCCACCACAGTATCTTTATCTTCATTTAGTTATCTTCATTTTGTCGTTGTCCTTTAGAGCATTAAAAATGCTTCTGTTCTATCATCTCAGTGTTATGAAACTTGTCTGTGTCGATGCAATAGTCACCGATCCAATACACAAAAATACAAGTACAAAATATTGCTGTAATCCATTCTTCCCAGGTTGCCTCTCTGCTACCTCTTCTCAAGAGCCTTACCATCCAGGTAGCAGTAACATAGAACTGCCAGAGGCTTTCCTGCCATCCCACCCTTGAACATTCCTGCTGCTGCCTTATGGCCTTCTCCAGGCCACCTGAGAGCTAGTTTTCTAGAGTCTACAGATTTTATCAGTGAAAGCAACATATGCCATCAGCAAGAGAGAGGCTGGAAACGTGGCATTCCCTCATCAGTCAGCACTGATGCTCAGAATAATCATTCAACATGTTATTCATGTTTAACACATCAGTTCATTGAGCTGGCACTCTCATCCCACTTACAAAGGTAAATGAAGGCTAGAAGGGGTCTGTGAAACTCTAGAGCTAATGAAAACGATGCAGCTGGCTCCAAGCTGTAATTCTGGCTCCGAGGTGCAAGATCTTGGCACCATCTGCTCCTTCCAGAGAGCTAATATTAATGAAAAACTCATCACACCCCTGCTGAGTGAGGAATGCTAGCACACAGCTTCCAATAGACGCACACAGCTTTCAGCCATATTTTAGCACTGCTGATACATGGTTTCTGCCACCTCTCTGGGGTATGGAAAGTTGAGGCGTAGCATCCATGTGAGTTCAGGTTGGTAGGCCTGGGTTGCAGCATCTCTGACCAGGACATCCCGGGGAGTAACATGTCTAGATGCTCTGAGCAGAGCAAGCCCAGCAGGATGGGTAGCTGGGCCATGTCAAGCTGCTTGGGCACATTATATGTGCAGGGTACTGCGTCTTCAGGATTTCCAGATATTTAAAACATGCAAAAAAAAATAATTGCCAAAATCCCCAAATTCCAGACAGAATTTTCAGATGGAAAAAGAAGGTGCAGGTAGGTCAGGTAGATGGTAGTCCTTTGTTGACTATAAAATAATACATCTGTTTTGAACCAGGTTTCACAGTCAAAAACATGTCTGATCTCCTGCCTACCCCATATCCCTTTTGATTCTATCCAAACGATGCCTCATGGCCTTGTCAACCTATGCATACTCATCTTCCTGCCCTTCTTTAAGAGATGCAAGACCCAGAAAGACATGAGAGTCTGCTGAACACAAAATAGTTCTTCCATGCCTCTAAACACCCAGTTATAGAGTACTGCCTTTAGTGTACACAGGGAAAAGAAATGGTTTGTAGTAACATCCAAAAATACAGAGGCAAGTAATTCCTGCCTCTCCTACAATCTCCTACAAAACTCCTACAATCCAGGGCTTCCCACCAATATTTTTTTCCACATAAAAATTTTAAAGTATGTATCATATTCTGCATGCCACTAAAACAAACAGCATTTTACTATTTCACTCAAAAAATATTTGCATGATTATTGTACTTTGAAACTCTCTGTAACCAGACTGCCCAGCTATTTGCTTAGTTGCACAAGAGAACTCATGCTGCTAAACCCTCTTCAGAATTATCTTGTCTCTACCCCACTCCTCAGAAGACACTTCCAAAATAAAATAAATCATTGATCCAGTGTCAGGAAAGCTGCCTTCTCAGTATTATCCAGTCCCAGAGTATTCTCTGAAGGACTGTTTCCTACAGATAATAGGGGTAACCCTGAGGCATTTTGTGGATCCGTATACTTTAAATTTTACACATAGCCTTTTGCACTAACATCCCCAGTATCAAAGACATGGGATCCCATGTCTGCTGGAATTCCCAACAGACTGACAGTAATGAAATTGTATGGAAAATTTAGTTTTCCATACCAAAAGTGCTGCAGAAATTCTAAGATATATGCAGTTGATGCTTCAGTTGCCCAATTTAGAAAACATATACTTTGCACAATAAAACTACCCTGTAAGAACATTAAGGTTGCAAAGTAAAGTACTCAGAATTTCAGACAGGTCAGAATTAGAATTTCCTGGCACGTAGTTTATCCACCCTGTCCATCCCTTCAATAAGGCATAACCTCTGGAGGGCTGACTTCAGTTAGGTCTAGAGTAACCAGTGTGGCTGAAATTGCTTCTGGTTTTAGCTGCTAAATACACCAAAGCTGTCCCTATGGGACACATGCAAATTGTAAGCCATGGAAATCCCTACAATTTAGCCAAACATTCATAGATTAGAAATGGTTAGTTTTATATCCCTAGGTAAAAGCCAGACAATCCTCCGCCCACAGAATTTCAGGTCCTTGCTTCAAAGCATTGAGATATTTTAACTTCTCAAAGCTCACCACATCTTTTTGCCAGTGTATTGTTCTTAGGAATCATTTTGGCTGAAATTTTCCTAAAGAGTTTAGGGAGATACCCAGCACAGAAAATTCCCTCCAAAATTTAGTTCAAAATGGATGAAGTCTGGCAAAGAGAACGCCAATCAAAACAGGGGCTTGTAAGAGGCAACATTACACAATCTTCACAGCAAGAGACACCAGCAGCTCCGCCTGTAATATTTTTGCCACTTACAATTAATAGTCTGGAAAAAGGCATCTTGAGAAAGTAAAATAAGTAGCACAAAGAGGAGGAGGGTTTCCAAGCAACTGCTTCATTTTCATTTTGAGCCCTTTCTGCAGAAGTGTTAGCTGCAACTTAAGCGGCGTCTCATCCCCAACCTGCAGGAGAGTGAAGAAACTAGGTTATAAACAGTAATTTCTTGCATATAACCTCAGATTAACAGGGGGGTTCAAAAGGAACAATATTTTAAATCATTGTGCCCATAGTTAATTTCTATATGCAATACATGACACAGGCAGAAAATGTATTTGTATGGCCAAGTCACATTCCCGCTGCTTTTTGCAAGTGCTCTGGTCCCCAGATCTTAAATTAATAAGGAGGAAAATTATAAAGAAAAAGCAAGCATAAATACTGCTCTGTTTTAGCAGCTCCTCCTGAAAAGCTCCCTTCCAAACCCTCTTTCCACTGGTGCTGGCTCAGCGTGCCACCTTATGCTGCCCAAGCTTAGCTTGCACAGTCATTGCTTACTTTTTTCTTGACCTTTTTGCTAAACTGTGTCTTGGAATTATCACAAGCCCAAGTCCCAGCCTGCCATATTTCAAAATCAGGCACCTAAACAAATGATCTGATTTCCAGGAGCTGCTGAGTATCGTCAGCAAGACAAGAGGACTTGCAGGCGCCCTGAATGTCCTGGAAATCAGGCCACTTGCTTTCTTCTATGCTCCTACTTTCAGCTTTTTCTGTTTTTTCTCCACCCAGTGGCCACTACCAGAAACAAATCACCTCATAAAAATACACTGCACTACCATCCTATTTACTGAAATACTCTATTAACGTGGCACTAGTGCTTGATTGCTACTTACAAAATATCACCTTGTGCCTGTGATATTGCATCAAGTACAGGATTACTGAGGATGTGCTACATTATGGAAGACATAGGGATGGCATGTAAGTGATAGAAAGACATCCTGCATGAAACCGCACTGTGTGTGGGGGTGGGAGCTAATGCAGGACCTGCCAAAAATATTATATCCCCACAAGACCTAGAAATATAGCTGCGGTCAACAAAAGAAATTGCTGCCACTGACAGGAGTAGAAAAAAGGTCAAAATAAATTGAAAACTATTGCCACAATCCAAAGCACAGAAATCTACATTCTTTCATATAAATCAACCAACTGAGGAAACCTCCTAACCAGTTTCCTGCTGGTACTGGAAAAATACAGATTTCTTGACAGTTGTCTGCCCCACCTGAGCAGACGCAATGGGCTGCGGATCCAGGATGAGGAGTGGAGCCCCTGCAGGACACTCGAGAGGGAGGAGTCCTCTTTGGTTTGGCTACAGACTGCCATGAAGCCCTCTGGTAATTATAATTTAATCTTTAATTTTAATATTCAGCCAGAGATTTGAAAAATGCTTTGCTTCTGTAAATGATGAAAGCATGTTACCTTAGCCAGCTGGCAGAATTGTAAAGTTACATTTATGCTTCATTACTAATAGCTATTGAATTAACTCTGTAATTGATTCTTTAAAAGTATTTGCAAGATATATTCTGTATAGTATGCTACAAAACATTAGCGAGGCGAGACCAAAATATAAACACATATATGCAGATTTACATGCGTGTGCATAAACGTTTACACACACCACCACCACCTCCTCCCATATACGCTGGATAGACAACTCCAGGAGGACTCAGGCCTATAAGAAGAGCTACCCATTTAGACAAATTACAGTCTAAGATAAGAAAACCTAAGGAAATTCTGAAAAGTATACTACATTATTGTTTGCTTATGGAAAAATAATATTTAATTTATTTTTAAATTTATTCAGTGTTTGCCCTACATCTATTTGACTGCTTTACCTATGCAGGACCGCTCACTCTCTGACCACAACACTAGGGAGCTGCTCCCCACGGCACACCATTTTCTTGCTCTTTACGGTCAGTCCCTTCTTCCACTTTTTGATCAAAGAGGATGTTTCAGCTGGAGACCTGACCACACCAGCTACAAATGCACACTTAGCCTTGCACCATGAAGGCAGCACATTTCCAGAGCTCACAGCACTTCCCACTTTTGCCAGGACCTTTGAAGACTCCATTTGCAGAAGATGAGCTTGCTGAAAAGCCTAGCTGCCCCAGAGCATTAAAAGTAAATAAGGACTGGAAATACCATCCCACAGATTAAACCTTTTTTCTGTTTAAAAGAATGATTGGGAAGAGTTGCTGGAGTATTTGCCCAGCTCTGCCCATAAAGATTTAAACTTGTTTGCTATTTTCCCCTCACCTTGAGTCTGTAGTTTATGATGAGAAGGGAGGGTGGGGGCAGCCAAGTAACTCGATGGTCCTCAGAGGGCTTTAAGGCAACATCATAAAAGGGATCAGGGACAGAGCTCTTAGCCATGACCCCTTCTCTGCAAACAAAGCAGGAATTACTGGGCAACAGTGCCGTTCACAATATTTTCCCCTTGAAAGCACCTCTGCCCGAGCCATCGCGCCGGGCAGCGGCAGGCAGCTGTGTGTGTCCTCCAAGTAAATGAGCACGGCCATGGGTTTGCACGGCTCCATGTCTGACCTGGCACCATCACACTGGCCTGTGGAGCTGCAGACCTGCCACAGAGATTCATGAATTATGTTGATTGAGCAATTTTCAGTATTTCTCTGGCTGACAGCAGCAGTGGTGCTCTGTCTGCCAGCTCTTGGCTAGACAAAGCAGATTTAGTGTCCCCCATCTGGTAGTTGAACTCTGCGTGCAATCTGCACACAGCCACAGCCAACGCTCAAACTGGGACCTCATGGGGCATTGGCAGAGCTGGTACCAGGTAAGCCAACATAAAAAGTGCTGCGGTAAACCTGCCTCGCTGGGAAGTGACTCTTTGCATCTGCGAGGAGCAGGAGTGGTGACAGAAATATAACTCTAAAATACAGCTAGCCAGGACTGCAAAAAAGGAGCTTTAACAACTATGCAGATTAGAGAAAACCCACAGAGCTGGCAACACTTCTGAGACTTGTTTACACTTAATAGCGAATGCTCGTTACTACCAATATCTTGTTTAAAATACAAGGCTATTTAATAGGCCGCTATTGATAGTTTACTATCCTAATGTGAAGGCATTATTGCCAGAATTTTGCATTTAAATAGGCCATCACACCCCATAAAAATCACAGCTTTTGCCTCTAGGCTGTTGATTTGAATCCAGCTCAAATCAGTAATGACCAAAACCAGTCATTCTGCAAGGATGCTCGGTGACCCGTACACACCGAGCTCACAGGTACAGCCTCACTGCAGTTCTGCACACCTTGCCATGTGGCTGCTGCCCAGCTCCATGGTTGTCCTTAAACCAGGCGTGTCACTCCACCATCCCAGTGCCCAGGACATGCTTGTTAGCCTGATGTCACCTTCGCCCTGTGTGCTTGAGTCTGAAATGACCCAAAACTGGTTTTTATCAAAGTAACAAGTCCCTTTCCTCCTCCCCGCTCTCCCACCTCTTCTTTTCCCAGGCCAAACGTTTCATTCATCCTCCTCTAGTGTGTGGTGTGCCCAGGCCAAGGCAGTGCCCTTGGTCCACACCAGCACCTCTCTCTGCCACCAACACAACCTTCACCTGCCAACTCCCTGCCAATTGGGTCTCACCAGGACCCACTTTCACACAGTTGGGACTAGATGCTGTCCTGACATTGAAGTGAATTAATCTGATTTTGGACTATGGCCCCTTCTCCGACAAAGCTGTTACAAAATACTGAACACGAATTTCCTCAGAAAGTCTTCTCCCTGCTCCCACATCTCGCCCCAGTGTTTTGTGCTATGAGTTCAGTTTGGTTTCAGTCTGTGCAACGACTCATGAATCTATATAATGCTGCCCCAGCAAAACCAGTGTAGCAGGGCTCTTCCCGAATCTTTCAAAAGCAGCCTGAACACCCACAGATGTGCTTTTCCCCTACGTTTCCACCCTGGCCGCTGTGCTCGGTGAGTGGTGTGGCTTTCCCTGTTCGTGTTCAGCAGTACAGGGCAGCGAGATGTGCAGGTTACCGACATGAGGGAGATCCCTTCCAGCTGCTTATCATTTATCTTTGCTTCATTCAGGCCTTCTCAGAGAGCACGTGCAACCTGTACTCATCAAATGTGGTGTTACAGTTAGAGGAAAAGAATTGCAGATCCTCTCATTTCAGCCCTCTTTCAGCTTTTCCAATTAATTAATGATTTTTCTTAAATTCATCACTGGCATATTCTACTTGGATACACTGTTAGATTGAAACAACATTGGTATAGTTGTAGAAGAATGTGCTGTCCTCCCTAATCAGTACACCGATGTGCACAGCCATGGCCGGGTGGCACAGGAGGACAAGGCTGGTGCACACACAGCACGGCTGTACTCCAAACTCCTCTTTCATCTCCAGGGTCTCCTTCAGAGTCAGTAATAGCCTGAGATCTAAACACATCCACAGAAACAAGCCATCAGAAGCTTGGGCATGTGAGTGACTGGATTCCCACTACACAGGAGCTCAGTTACATCTCCAAAGATTTACTGTCGCCCTGTTTAACTCTGCCCCACCCCGAGTTTAAAGAAGCGGGTGATATTTATGACATTTGCACATATGTGTGCACACACTACAAAACACTACATTTTATTTTCTGTTCTTCTAGCTGAGAGAAGCTCTTCCTCTACTTACAAAGAGGCAGAGGTAGGAGGCCAAGGTCCCCACGAGCCGGAGAAATGCCAGGCAGCAGCCACCCTGCAGCCTCTGTGCCCTGGCTCTGCCAGCACGCTGGGACCACGCTGCCATTGGCACACGCCAGCAGCTGCAGTGCCAGGCTCTGAAAATCTACCATCCAATTTTATTTTCCATGAGGTACCAAGCAGCTCTCTCTGTGCCACGGAGGAAGCCCACCAGACAGGCAGGCAGAGAAGGAGGCAGCACTAGATCCTCCACCACTTCTTATCCCTAATTAGCTGTGGGATGATGGCTGCCCTGTCTCTGCTGACTCTTCATTAGTATCTTCAGGCTTTAAATAGATGCTGTCTGTCTGCCATGCCTATATGGTTTTAAGCCAGCAATAAAAATGCAGGTATGAAAAACATACCGATAAAAATCTGTGCAGGATTCATAATAATAACAAAAAATTAAAACCAAAACACCAAGTGCTCCAGTACGCTACAGTCAGCACTTGTTCACTTGTTTCTTAATGTGAAACAATCAAACATTTAAAATATGCAGGGACACACACACAATTTGTATGTATAAACATACATTATTTAGACCAGCTGAATTCTCAAGAGCTGCAAATAGTCCATGAATTATTCTGTAATTTATACTTCCCCCATCTGAGAATATGCTTCCACCAAAAGATTTTTTTTTTTCAATTAAAATTCATTATGTTAGCATCCCAACCAAGCAGACAAAACAACACAGAGGGAACGCAAGTTATGACCCACGGGCTTTGCATGTCAGTCTGCTCCCAGACATCATTTTCCCCATAAGCCCCCCAAGGCATAAGTCGAATGCGGGCTCTGAGCCAGATGAGCCATTTTGCTTGCACACATCTCCCAGCCAACACCTTTTCAGGAGGCACCTCGAACACAAGAGTAGATTGGGACCAGCAAGAGCCTCCTGGGTGCACACCATACAGTTGATCCAAAAACGAGCGGTGAGTCAGACCGACTGCTCCCCACACGCCTGACAGAATCACAGAATCCTCTAGGTTGGAAGGGACCTTCAAGATCATCTTGTCC
>JAOXJM010000071.1:32203212-32213507 GCA_026413425.1 Tringa solitaria | reverse complement strand
TGGACTCTATGATCTCAGAGGTCCCTTCCAACCATGATGATTCTGTGATTCTGTATTGCCAGTGCAGGGCATTTTTTATCCTTTTCAGCTTTGAAACAAGCCATATATTACTTCAGGTGTGTTCAATGTTCCCAAAACCAGGAGGACATGAAAGCCAGCCCTGAAAGAGGGAAACCTGACTCAGGCAGAAGCTAGCAGTAATGAATGACAGGCCTAGAAAATGCACGAGGATTTTTTAAAGAAAGCAAACAGCAGCAGCCTCTGAGAGAGAAGGGATGGGTTTGCCATCATGAAAATGTGGTCTCCTTTAGCTAGGGCAACCAGCTTTGTTAAGCAAAGAGGGACCATCCAGAAGGACTCACACGTGACCAGGTGGCCACTTTCCATGTTTTGACATGCACATTGCACCCTTTCCAACAGATAAAATGGGAATTCACTCTTCTGGAAGGAATCACATGCAAACCCTGGCCCCAGTTTAGCCCTGTATGCCCCTCCTGCTTAAATATCTGTTCTGGGTGGACTCACAGGCAATGGGCAAACTCCAGTTTAATCCACATGCAGAGAGTTTGGATGAATACTGTTCTGCTACCCGAGTAGTAGAGGGGAAGAGCTCCTGGTAAGTCAAGATGATAAAAGCATACACCCAGGAGAAGCTGGGCAGGGAAACCAGCTTTAACTGCAGACTCCGTGCTTTACACACAGCCAGCAAATGGACTGTTAGGGGCTTACAGCACCATAAGAAAGCTGTTCAGTTTCCTGTTTGGACGGATACATGGCTTGGTACCTAAGTACCAATCCAGGACTAACTTCAATGAAGTTTTGTTTCAGAAACAGGATGAAGTCATAGTTATCAGAAGAAACAGAGATTGCTGCACAGGGGCTCTGCACCAGTACGACAGTGTAGGATAAAGCTGCAGTTTGCTTTCTAAAACGGTGTCTAGACTGTTACCATTGCTACTAACCCAAATATGCAACCAGTTTCAACAGCATAAGGATGTCTTAAGCCAGTATTAAGTTTCTTCTCCGCTTGGGAACATACCAGAATGTTACAATCAGGTCTATGATAGAGTGATACGGTGCTACTGGCATTACAGAGGATGTCAGAGCAAAACTGAGCATGTCAGTACCCACATTCAAACCGCTTTCGAAAAAAATGAGCTACTAGTTCACCTTCTTTGTACAAAAAAAAAAAAAAAAAAAAATCAAGAAAGGGTAGTTGAAGGACTGCAATAAAAGTGAGATGCAGCCACCACCTCAGTGGTTTGTAATGATCGTGCCTATTGTAGGTCTCTGCGGGTTGCCCAGCCTGAGGCATGCACTGGGGAGCGCAGCCCATCCCACTCGCACACGTCGGGGGCTCTGACCACATGCTGAGGCTCCCTCCAGGGGAGCAGAGTACTGCAGATCCAGCATTAGAGCAAGCAGGAAAACCTGAACAAGTCACACACTGCTTTTCCAAGCCAAGACAGAAAAATAAGTCCTTGCTTAATCACAACAGTCAAAACAATGAACAAGAACAAGTAAACAGGGTTGTTAATTAGTCATTGACTTGACCGAGCAACCACTGTAAGTAATAGGAACTCAAGTGATGTTCTATGTAGATAATCAATTGTCTCTTGTTGAGCAAATGAGATTGAGGAGCTGGTGAAAATACGTATGTATTTCATTCCTGCTTGAGTAATGCATGGCTTGAGGAAGACTCCTGCCAAACTGTAGCGTATGTAGTCTAAGATCTGCCTCTTCCATCAAATTTGAGCATGAACAATGGGAGCTCAAACCTCTGGGTGGATGGAAGTTATGAACTATGGCTCAGAACAGACAATAAGTCTGTGACATACCACATATTTTCTCACTGGATCCACAGCAAGTTTTCCCTAACGCACTGTTGCTAGGTAGTTAATCAAGATGTAGTCTAAAAAAGTTAAATGATTCTATAGTTCACAGTTATTGGCTAAAATGTGTTTTCAGTAATCTGGCTATTTGCCTGGTTCATGCTTTTTTTTTTTCCTGAGATTCAGTCCGTCAGGCTGTAACGAAGCCAAGAGTTAGAAGAGATGTCCTCTGTTTTTAGTAGAGGAGGAGGAACACACTTCCCTGCCCACCCACCCCTCACCCCCCCTTACCTTAACTCCCAATTACCTCAACTTGCAGAAGGTTGGTCCATATGGTGAACACAAGACTGCAGGCAAGCATGCCTCAAATGAATTCTCAGTGTGGAAGGGTGGAATAAGCCATATGTTTTCACAAATTAGGGGTGACTCTCTAACGCCTGAGTGATGAAGCAGATCCAAGAGTAAGTTATGCATGATCCTCTCCGATGAGTGAAGAGTAATGTTTTATTCAGTGCCTCATGCTGCGAGCTATATTTATACCAAATGTATCTCTTTGTACGTTTTAAAATGTTATCTATTAAGAGGATATTGCAACTGCAACCGTTGTGCACCGTCATTTAAAACCCAAGAGCTATGGGAAGGCTATATGTGGCACTGACACCATCCAGCTGTGAAGTTACTTGTCCAGGTGACTCAGAAAGGCCAAAGACCTTAAAATCCAGCCAGCAAACTGCCTTGGAGAAAGCCTTTTCACTCTATGCACAAGGTACGAAACCTCTGCAATCCTTTGACTAGATGAAAACACAGCTAGCACTTTGTTTTCCATTCTTTGTTATGGTAACTACCCAATAGCACAATGTTTGAGACTTTTTTTAAAAAATAATAATTCCTAGCTTCTGGAATCCTTGGATTACGTTAGTACCTTACATTTTTTTCTTCTTTTGCTTAATTTTCTCTTTCTGGGAGATTTTAGGCATCGAATTAAAATTATCATTCTTTTCATCTCAGAATCATTGCAGAGAATTTCTAAGCCTCCGCTAACGGAGAAGGCTGCTCAGGGAGAGCAGCAGGAGGGAGGCAGCCCTTCACTTGCCCCACAGCCCCCAAGGAGCAGCACCCCCAGGGGGCTCAGCCCACACAGGGGTCCGACCCATCCGCCTCCCCGGGAGCTGCCCCTCTGCCTTCGGAGGCAGCTCACTGCAGAGAGGAGACTCAGCCAAACATCTGTGCTCATGCAAGAAGACTATATTTCAGATGGAAAGAGAATAATGGTAGAAACAAAAGCAAAGATCATTCTGACTGAAAATCCATAGCTACTCTTAAACATAATAACTGCAATCGCATTTATTGACCAAGTTGCAGAGTTAGAGCCCATAGGCAAGATCATCGGCTAAGATGAATCGCCATAGCACCATTAACATTACCACTCTGTGCTTGATCTCACCCACTGTGCTCCCAAAATGGCCGTGGTATTTTTTTTTCCTTTTATTGTGCAAAAACGCCAACCATTTTAAAAAGCGTGTTTGCTGTACAGCTTCAATTTCACTTATTTTACACCTCACTGTAATTCATTCTCCATATGTATCTAAAGATATGCAGCAATGCAGTCTACCGGTATCCCGTTTATGAAATTCATGAACTCAAAAGACCATAGGAAAATTTTTGAAGCTATCTCCTGACCTTTTAATCAGTTGTTACCTTCTGCAACAGAATTTCTCAAAGCTCAGCTGCTCTGAATTCTTGCCTGTCTCATGTAATGAGCAGATGTGGCAAAGTAAGGATTTGTAACATGATGAAAGTTATGATGACAGGTCTTTCTCTGCCAGATTTTTATGTTTTTACAGGCTAACACTGAACTGCAGCACTTTTTTTTTTAATTCAGCTTCTGACAAGAACACATAAAAAGCATATCAAAGGCAACAATAAATCCACTAAAATACTTCTCTCGATTCAAACAGATCTGCACTTTACAGGACCACACATATCATACTCAGTTTGAATTTAGTCATAAATATCAACCCCAGCATCTCAAGACTCACAATGCCCTGCATGTCCCTCTTACTGCCTAAAAATAACCCCATGTGTTACTTAGTGAGGGAAATCGAGATGATGATATGTAGAAATATTTAACTAGAAGAAGGAAAAACCAAACCCAACGCCAAAGACAATGATAAAAGGAAAACAGTCCTCTCTCTCCCCTGGGCAGTAAAGCAATTACGAGCGAGAGAGCTGCTCCGTGGTTATTATTGCAGGCTGAAGTGGTAGCATTCTCCATGATTATCACAAATGCCTCCACTGGGAGAAGAGAAGTGGGAGGATTTACCAAGCAGCAAACCCTCCATTTCCCTCCCCCTGTTCCCAGCAACTCCTGATGAACTGAGCCCTGACAACAGAGGTTCAGCCTTAGAAAACTCCAGCAAATTTACACCCATCTCCTAGCAGAGCCAGACAAGGACAGGGCACCCAAGGGCATCAGCATTGAGCATCACCTTACCAGGCTCATCCAGAGCAACTGAGAGCCTCCAAGGGTCTCACAATGCCTCTGCCTCAAAATCGGAGCATCTTGGTATCCTTTCTAATATTCTTACAGTGTCTTTTGTCCCTTTTGCTTTGATTCAGGACATTTTTGAGAAGAAATAACTCAATTTTCATTTCATAATTATTTTTTTCTGTCAAAAAAGTTAAAATGCTTCATCTTAGTGTCAACATTTCTAAGTCCTGTTACACAACTAAAACTTTGCTCAAAATATTTTGATGATAACAACACAAAAATGGTAAGAGTGAAATGAAACATGTTGATAACTTCTCTCTGGAGAAAGAAAAGAAATAATAATTGAAGTTTCCATCTAGCTGCAAAATTAACCAACAGTTCTGACACCTACCAGACTCCCCAAACAAACAGGCTGATAACTTCCAGGCTGGTCCCTACGTGAAATGGGCTGATAACTTTGGCTACCATGGGTACACCTGTGCAATTGTTTGCAGGCCAATACAGCCTTGTTCTGCCAGTGTCACAAACAAAAAGTAACCCAAAAAGCAATAAAGCAAATAGTTTGGCAGGATGCTGAGCCCAAGCCAATGTATGTCGCCACTTGGGCCATGTATGAGGTCAGGGCTGGCCCCACACTAGAACCACTTCACAACTGCTGCCCCACGAGGGTTACAGCACTGTTAACTCGTGAACGCCTGCTTTGCAAAACACTCCAGAAACTTACTTTTAAATGTCTACAATATAATTAGATGAACAATAAGGCCCACAAAGTTTAAAATACGTCATCATCCCTAGGACTACTTCCTCTAGAAGTGAAGTGTATTATTAGTCGGATAGAAGGGGAAATGGTCTGCATTGTCTAAGCAGTACCTGGTCCATTAAGGGAAAATCTGCCTACTGGCCTGCTGCTTTAGTATTTTCCTGGCTAAACCAACATATGGTTCATTATTATTTTGCATTACGATAGCCCCTAAGGAACCCAGCTATATCAGGGCCTCAGTCTGCTAAGCACTTGTACAAACACAGGAAAAGAGCCCCTCCTCTGAAGAGCTTGCTGTCTAAACAGAGGAGACAGACAAAGGGCTGAGATGCTGTGTGAGGGTTTGCAAAACTCATCTTACATTTGGGGTTTTTTTTTCCCTCCAATTTGTTTTTCATATTGGTGAAAAATGGATTTTATTTTTCAAGTTGTGAAGAAACCACAAAATATATAATCGTAAGTGACTTTTCACCCACCCCGTTTCTGTCCACCTCTTTTCCCAGTCAAAAACTTTGGACTTATCTGTAGAATATTTTTCAAAAAGAGAAGTGCCTGTAAGTACTTTACCTCAAGTTAAAACAATTAGAGCAGATGCTTTTATACTAAGCTAGAAGAGGAGGCGCAGCTTTTTTCCCATTGAGCAAACTCACTTTTAAACAAGTTTAATGCATAATCCTTGCATTTTCTGCAGTTTCAGGGTATGGTCATCAGCAAGTTATGATGATGTAAAGAGAAGAATTTGCAACTTTCAACTATTTCTAGTTATTCCCTGCGTGATTTGTCTTTACCTATTGTAAACTGGTGTAGCGTTGTCTTCTTACATCGATTGATCGTTAGCGTGTGTACTGTGGAATAAGAGTGGGTGTAGAAGCAGTTACTGGTGAGTGGCCAGTGTTCTGTGAGGTCATATGGCAGCCTGTCTTGCAAGAAGATGTTCAGATGGTTTTAATTTGGACGAGGTTCCGTGGGTACTATAGGGATATTTCCTTTTGAGGTTGCCGTGCCATACTAATACAGGCTGTTATCCCAGCAAGTCAACCATATGAACCTTTTAGAATTAATTTTACTCTTCTTTAATGCACAGTATTCAGTTCATTTTTTTTCCCCGTTTGAGAGCAGGTCTCTCTCTTGTGTAAACGATTTCCTTTCATTGGTACTTTTTGCAGTTGTCACATCTTGGTTTTGAAATGTTGAACATTCTGAGAACATTTTGATGATCTTAGAACTATAGGAACTGCAGCTAGACCATAGCTTTAGGTGGCCCGGGTTAAGAGATCTTCACTGGTGCTCTTGTGGTGTGTCAGTGGAAGGCTCATGTGAACAAGAAAGCTCATGTGTGACTGTGAAATAAAGGAAATATAAACAGTAAAATGTAGGAAATTGACTTTGATCGTAGTTTGCAAACTGTTATACAGTTCTGGGAATATCTGATCAGAACCACTTCCCTACCTTTTTGGATTTAACTGAAAGAAATTTAATGGTAAATTGAAAAAGTTAATTGCAAGCCTTTTTCTAGACCTAAGTTGCTTTCTGTAGAACTGCCTTTGTCCTGTAGCTTCTCTCTTTTCTCTGCTTCTATTATATTGAATAATGATAATGAGCTTTTGTGGTTCAGAATAAGCCATTTAACCCCTTCCCTGAAGCATAAAAATCTATATTACAAGGTGAAGATACTTTGTGGAAAAATTCTGACTTACTATTTTTCTTCTGTATTTTAAGATGGCTATTTATACTGCTAGGTGTCTAACTTAGGTGGGTTAGTTCAAGCTCTAACACCTGCTTCACTGCGTCAACTCCATGGGAAACTCAACCCTTAACCACCCAGCTAAAAATGCCTTGAAACCAGCTTGGATGCACGAAGGACTCTAAAATAAAAAGCCTAACCACACTTCTCCCCATCCAGCTAACTATTATGTATCATAACTGTAATTCTAAACTTTAAATTTGCCCTACATATGCATAGCAAATGCAGATTGTATCAAGCAGACTAGATAATCTTGGCCAAGAGAAAATGAAAGATCTTGAGTCAGTGTAGTGCCTTGTGCCATGACATTTCATTGTGATCTGATGAGACAATATTATGACGCAGGCGACTTGACTTTTAAGTTTCACCTGCAGGGCAAACTCAACATGGTACAACTTCCCCTCCCACACATCTAACGGTAGTTGCAGGAGACAGTCACCCAAACTCCATAAAGCCAAAGGCTATGCTGGCAGTGCTCCAGGAAACCAGAGCGCTGCAGCTCATGCTTGTATCTCCAGCCTGCAACTGTGAGTGCTACAGCGTCTGACTTTTGGGTTGAATTCCTAGGCTTTCTTCTTTCCTAACCCTACCTTACCATGGAGATTGGGACGTGAAGTTAGTATTTGAGGGACACGTCACAGCTGTTGAGCCTGCTTAATAGAAAATAATAGTTGAGAATCCAAACATTTTCTTCCTTTTCAGTATGTGTGTGAACATGAACGATATTGTCTTTTATCTTCTATGATAGGTGATTTCGGCTAATTTTTTGACTATTCATAGGGTTAAAAGAACCAGAAAAGATTAAATAGACGTGTTCTTGAGTTACCAGAGGGCACAGGAAGTTGGTTGCATTGACTTTCTGTGGATTCTTTCTTTTTTAGGAGAACAGTGGGTACTTCAGGAGGGGATGTTTTTTGTTTTGGTTTGGGCTTTTTGTATTTTTTATGGAGTCATTAGTGACAAAAAAACAGATGAGCCATAGACTGATGCCATTCAGTGATGGCATCGTGCTGTCTCATGGAGTTACAAGAAATAACCATATTAAATAAAACCTTAACAATTCCACCTATTTGGCACACTTGTTGGCAAACTTGGCGGAAAAGAGGAAGAAGAAAATGAGCTAAGGATACTGTGTTGTGTCCTCCCCTTAGTTGCTCTCCTTCAAAGACGCTTACTACCTGAAATTATACTGGTGTTGGGTTGGTTCTTCTGCGTGAGTAACAAGGAGAATTTAATTCTTTAATGCTTTCAAGAATTCAGCAAAACCAAACTATTAACTGTGATCTTATTTAGTAATTATCTAAGCCTACTGAAGTCAATGGAAGTCAGTGAACTTTGGATTAGAAGCCCAGAATATCTCCTGCTGAAACTCTCATGTTGCAAGAAGGGCTCCAATATCGTTTAAACTGTTTAAGCTTTTTCCCCTCTTTGGAAGTGTTTTCTCTATGTTGAAAACTGTCTTCTCTATGAGTCTTCAGACAGTGCAGAGCTTAGGAAGTAATTACATTATAACTCTGTAAAGCCTGCTGTGGGGAAGCTCTGGTTTGGTGAGGTGGACAGACTTGATGGATGATGCTAAAGCATAATACTCAATAGTAAAAATAATACCGTGTGTAAATTTTCAAACCTGACCAGTTCCAGCCAGTAGAGTTCTGAGGCAATTTCTGGACAACTGCACTATAGAAAAATACATAAATGCAAATAATGTACTAGGCAAGACCTTGAGCAAGAAAGCTTCGAATGGAGCAGGGGTGCGCAATTTTAGTTGTAAACAACACGGGCTAATTTTGCCTTGGCCGGATTCAGCCAAGATGAGCTGTAGTTAAAAGGATTTGGTGTGCCTTTCGGTACAGATAGCTAACAGTTTGGTGGTTTGCAAGGTTTCCTTTAATGTGGTTACGTGCAGACTGTGTATCGGACAGCTTCAGACTATTAAATTACACTCTTCTTGCTAGCACTCACTTTGCAGCGGCTAGAATATTTTCCTTTCTGTTTGTGTATTAGTTAAACACCGTCTCAGCGATTCAGATGCCAAAGTGAACCGTCTTCCAAAATGATTTCAGGAGAAGGAAACTTTAATCCAGCGGTATAATCACAAGTAGTTAAATGTTTCATTTTGATTTCTCTTGAAAATTTTTCTTCTGTTTGGTCTCTCTCTCGTTGTGCAGCGCAGAAAGTCCCGGTGGCGTGTGTGTTGAGGCTTATATATTCTTTGCTCAGTATCTGCCAGCTGCAAAACTTCCCGCTCTGATCCGCCCGATCCTATCCATACTGGAAGCAACAGAGCCCACTGGTTGAATGGCCACCTTCTCCTTTCAGGCAGTTCTGGGAAAGAAGATCGGAGAGTTCTGGTTTCTTGTAAGGCTGTTCCCTTGTTTGAACACTAAATCATCAGGACAGCTTGGAAAGCCCTACATCCTCACTCTTGTGCCGACACATGCGTGTTGGGGGACTGTGGTGGCACACACGGTGCTGCTATGTACAGGCACAGAGTAACGTTTCCACCTAAAAGTACAAAGAATAGTTTGTGGCAGGGTAACACTTCCACCTGAAAGTATAAAGAATAGAATGCAAATAGCTTGGTTTCACCCTCAGAGAAAAGGAGAAAAAGAAGGAAAAACCACCCACAAAAACCACCTAGAACCTCACAGATAAGAAAAAAGAAAAACCTAAGGTGATGCTGATTAAGTGTTTGGGAAGGATTTAGTGGTTTAAAAGGCTGTGTCCAGTTTCCAGGTGAAGCTGACGGGCATAATGAAGCCATTTCAACTTGCAGTGCAACTCAGAAACATAACTATTTACTTTTCCTTGAAATTGGACTTGGTCTCCCACATGTTTTAAATGTTCAAATGTTACACTCTAATAGTTTTTTAGTATTTATTTCAAGCAAAGTGCAACCCTGCATGTCTTCCACTTACATTAGAAAAATAAACAAAACCAATACTGTTAAATGTATATTTTAAAAAACGTTTTAAAATCAGCACTATTCTAAAAAGCTGTTCTTGTCACTTTACTAATTAGCCAGTAATAGCTTATATTCTGGACTGCAGCAACGTTTTAGGTCTATGGTATTCCTTCACGTGGAAGAGACAACTGGTCACCTAAGCCCGGTATCGCCCAGTATTTTTATTTAAAGCCAGGTGCAGTGACCTTGTGAAGTGCAAACTCAGACTGGGATTCTGTGCACTGGATCTGGTATCGGCAAACTGTAAAAGCATTTCTTGCCTCAGAGACCATAGAGTAAAAGTAGTCTGACAGTAAATGTGAGCCAGGGGGCAGAAGAAGAGTGGGGACCTGAATTTAGATCACCTCGACCTCGCTCCCCTATTCTAGCCAACACAGTGCATTTCCAGATACAGTTTTGAACCTCACAGCTTGGGCCCACACCTAATTAAGTTTGAATGTGGCAGAGTAAATTAGTGTGTGGGTGTATATTGTCACGTGTGTACCAGGGGCATCGCTCCGTGC
>JAOXJM010000071.1:32169758-32202050 GCA_026413425.1 Tringa solitaria | reverse complement strand
TGGTGAAAAATGGATTTTATTTTTCAAGAGACAAAGGAAAATGAAGAGAGGGACATAAAAAAGGCCGAGGGGTTGAATGAACAGCATGAAAATCAGGAACAGAGAGGTTAATGAGAAGAAACTGAAACATGAATAAATACAATTTTTACATTTCTAAGAGGAAGGGGAGCGTCTTTTCACCACATGTGCAGCAGATAAGGCAAAGAGTAATGGGTTCATACGGCAGGAAATACATTAGATATTACAGAAAAAAGTTTCATGGAAGTAAGGAAACCCAGGGACAGACTGCTGGGAAACCTGGAGAGACACCAACATTAGACAGCCTCAAAAATACATGGAAGATTTACCAGGAATGACCTAGACATAAGTGACACTCCCCAGGGCTGAAGGCTGAGCTCCCTGCCCTTGCAACCACTCTCCCATCCCTGTTGTTCCCGGAGTCTCACCTCTTTCACATACTTTTGGGCTAAGATCACTGCTCTGCTGTGGTGGCTGTCGGTGCAAAATGAGCAAGTTTAAGCTCACTCAGAAATACAACCAGAAATAAAACCACCTCTTTACCCATCTTCTCATTCATTTTTGTATTCATATCTCACCAGACATCTGCTATCTTGAGACATCCATAAAGAGGGATCATATACACAACAAAATGTATCCAAAAGGGGAAAAGAAAGCCCAGTCTTTCCAACTTCATATAAAAAGCTCAGCAGTTGCTAGAGTCTGATTGGTATTTCCTGAGAAATGCTAAAGATGCCACAAGTCCACTTTATATCCTGCAGCTCATGAGCATGGAGACAGCTCTCCAGAGGGCTAGACAGGAAGAAGGAATAGCAGATGACAGCAGTGCCAGACCAGAGGAAAGCCTTTCCTAATTCCTTGAAATGGATCTGTGACACATTAGGTAGGGCTGATGTCCTACGCAATTCCCTTGATTTGTGAAAGGTCCCTTTCTACCCCTTCAGTGAGGACAAAGTGAGCACTTAAGATAACCAGAGCTGGAAGCACTCAGAGTTTATGAGTGGGGGAAAAAAAAAAAAGACAACTGATGAGTATCCAAGTGTCTTCCTTGTCTGGTGAGGCAGCAGTGATATCTAATAGTAGGAGACAGTCCCATCTGCTAGATTCTGCTCTCTACTTCTCCTCCACAAAATGATATTTTACTTCAGGAAAAGAACAGTGATGCCTTCTTCCTGGTTCACATTCTGGATGATCCAAAAATGCCCTGTTGACTCCCTCTGCCCTCTGCTGTTGAAGGGGACAGATCAGGTGACTCAGAGACAAGAATGCAGAGCAGTACCCACTTATTCACCACTCCCCACGATCACAAACAAGTGCAAATTTAAGTAAGGTCCTACAGGGCAAGGGTGATGATGCACTGCTTGCATTTTGGATAAGGATACAAGCAAAGGATAATGCTGTGTTTCTGCATTGCTACTGACTTTCTAACAAGGGAGCTGCACCCATAAGATGTGCTCATCTGAAACACCTTTATTTTCCTATTTTGACCATAGAATATGTTCCTTCTCCCCTCTTTTGAAAACCTGTTGATAAAGAGACCATTATCTTGAGCGGAGAAAAGGCTAGTATGAAGCCTTTTCTAGTCTCTAGTAGGAGTCCTTCCACAGTCAGGATCAGCCTTCTGCAGAAATAAACAGAAGTTAAGAGCCCTCTGTATCTGCTTTCAGCATCACGGATGCTATTGTTAACAGAGCAGCACTTGGAATGAGTGAAGTGCTCCAGAAGTGCTTATCTTTATGACCTGCCTCTAGCAGAGAAATGAGCTCATTATCGTTATCTTAAAATATTATTATATTAACAATGAAACAATATTATTATGTTTTTAGATCACAAGAACTTTGGTCTTACTCCGAGTGGTGGGTTTCTCATCAGGTTGTTCCAAACACCTAGAAAAAGGCAGCTCACGTTTTACTGAGCCTAGTTGAATTTCAGAGCTCTAGTGATTCAATTTGCTTCTGCAGCCTGGAGGAAGCATTCACAAAGATCCTCTCTACCAAACCCAGCTTTCCCCCCTTCACCACCTCCCCAGCTCCACCAGAGTAATTAGCCTCAATATTTAAAGAGAAAGGGAAAAAAACCCCACCAAACTAACACTCAAAAGCATATAACCTGGAATCCTTATTCTGAACATTTTCCCTTCACTGGCTCATCTGCCTGCAGGGAATTCAGTTAGTTACATTGCTAGACTGAAAAACCCTGAAGCCGTCCTTGAAATGAATGGGTCCATTCATTTAAGTGGGAGTGTGTTCTGGTTTTATTACCTGACCCCGTATTTCTACCACAGAATCACAGGGCGAGTAAGTAAAATAACCTGTTCTGAACTGTTGCTGCCTGGTTATATCCTCCTATTACATTAATTTTTGTTATTTTTCTAGGATTAATTCAGTGCACTAGGAAAGGATAACATCCCCCACCTCCCCATGAAAACACAGTTTTCAAATAACTTCTGAATGATTTAGTGCCACTCAGCCCATCGAATTTCTGTCTCAGCAATTAAAAGTAAAACCAAGAGAATTAATTAATAAACTAGGGGGGGAAGTCTTCTAAAATAACCATTAGAAAAAATCACTATAAGCAACAGCAGTCTTTCCGTCATCTTGAATCAGATCCAAACAGCATTTCAAATGAAATACAACTGTTAAAACGCAACCCAAAAAGAGCCCCAACAGCAATCACGCAAACGAGGGCTGGTCTCCCTAACCTTTTCATCATCCTTTTACAAGGTTTTCAGGAGTGCGTCTCTGGAAAGGCCCCTTCCCGAAACCTCTCTGCAAGAAACCACCGCTCGGACGTGTCTGTGCAGGACTGCGCCCACGCTCCAACCCTGCCGCTCGAGCGGACGCCCCCGATGTGGGCTCCGACCCCAGCCCCAAGAGCTCCACTCATCCCAGACCAGGGCTGGTCCATGCCAGCTGCTGGCAGCAGGGGTGGGGTGGTGCACCCATGGGTGCTCCCACTAGAGCATCCCCCAAGCGGCACCCCCGGGCGTGCTGCTGGGCGCCCCCCTGCACACAGAAATAATCAGTCTCATAATTTTGGCCCTATATGCAAATAGGTCTTTATCATTACCAAGGTCTGTAACAGATAAATATACCTTATAGACTAAATCATTATCTAACTGCCTTTTTTTTTTTTTTTTTTTTTAATGGAGCTGGGCAATTATTTTTAAACCCTGCTATGAGGAATAATAGCCGACTTCACAGGGCTGGCTGTGAACGGCCCATAATGCTTGGGGAAAGTCCAGGCTGAAATGCTCTGTAGTTTAATGACATGTTACATAGGGAGAAAAATGTATTTGGAAGGAAATACCATTAAAAGAGTAAGAAATAAAATGCTGTATTGTAAAATGCTTGTAAGAGGGGAAAAAAATACCTGACTATTCAATTTTCAGGAGATTTCAGCCCTATGACAAGTAAACTAAAGAAAAATATCCTGGTTCTGGATGGAGTTGAAGATGACCTTACAGGACCTTTTTTGTTCTGAGAGACAAACTAAGGAAGGTAAAACAGGTGCTATTGTTAAAAAAAGGGATATTCAGCCCTAGGATGATTATGATTCTTCAAGCTGTAGAAATGCAATCAGAAAAATCTGCAGCAGCTTTAACTTCTATTAATAGTACAGAAGCATGTTCTGGCATTAAAATAATGAGGAATGCTAATTCCAGATCCCTTTTGATCCCATCTCTCTTTTCCTTTTTTTTAAATGACATATCTATTCTTTTTATTTTAATGTATCTGATTATTCTGGAGATAATTATTCATAAATAGTTTCCAGTAAAACCTGTTTAATAACTCATTTTCATTTGGCATCCCCAAGCAACACAAAATTTCTAATTACTGACATCAATAGTCACCTCTCAAAGATGACAGCGACCTCCCAGAAACAATCCCATTACAAATGTGCTCACTGGATTCCTGGGCTCGTAAGTCACAATCTGCCTATTTTATATGTACAGTTTCTACAGAACCCATTTGGTGGCTAGAAGCCATAGAACACTGACATTTCCAAAGCGGTCTGATTAGATACCCATTTCCTGACTATCCTTAAAGGAGAGTTTTGCAGCTGGAAAATTCAATTTCTTTAAAAATTCTATCTGTGTAATTGTTATTTTTTTTTTTAAAGCAGATAACAGATATTTCATCTGCAATCAGAAAGGTTACATAAATAGATAACGCAGTACCAAGAGCTCATTCAAACAATTAAAAAAGTCTTGATTGGCCATTCATATATCAAGAGACCTATGAAACAAGAGTGCTGTGATGTATACCCAGTAGCTCCTGTAAAATATAAGCTTGAGACCCACACTGCAGCCAGCACCCTATAAACGAACAGAAGAAAGAAGCCTCAGCCCCAGAAAGTTCTCAGTCTGTGTTAGGAGAGATGTAACAAATATTTTATCTTGTAAGTCGTCCTGAGCTGCACTATTGCCTGTCTTTACAGTATAGCAGACACTGGTCCATGGGTAGGGTACTTAGGCACTGCCAAAAAAAGGGAAAAATTAAAAATAAAATAAAAAAGAGAAAGAAAAATTAAAAAAAAAATTAAATAAAGTAAGTACATATAAAATAAGAAAGAGGTAGCAAAAAGAAAATACACCAGTAAATCTGGTTTAATTTGTTTGGAGAGGTAGTCTTGGTGATCTGGCTACTAGCTACCAGCTAAGTGTGATTTAATTAAGTAAATATGACTTGTTAATGGGAATTCCTTTCCAGTGTTGCCTTTCTGAAGAGAAAAATAGAAGATGACAGCCAAACACCTGCCAGCCAACGCAAGGAGGGAGCCACCGCTCAATTGCGTGGCTGTTCCCTTCTCATCATGATGTTATCAAAGCAGCAAGCAAGGCGCAGGCTGGTGCACAGCTCCTCTCCTCAGGCACTTATCAATGTCAATCTTTATCTGCCTGACTGTGACCACAAATAATGAATGCTAATGGAAGAGCATGTGTTCCTGTGTCAAGTATGGCATGTCTCATTTTGTGACTTGGGCTAGAAGCATTATTGATACAGTGCACCAGTGTAAACACCAGCTCACAGCAGACAGGTAAATAATGACAAGAAATTCCTCTACTTCAAGGAGCTCGCAACACAAAGGTACTCTGGGTACGACAACGAGAAGAGAATGACAGTGCTTGATAGTCACAGTAATTTGGAGGGTGACAGGGAGCTCTTCTGGAAGCGGCAAGGGAGGAAGTTCAATACAGCATCATGCAGTATCCTTAACTACTTGCCCCATGTAGGCAAAGGGGCTGGAAGACACCAGGGGGCCAAAAAGTTTAAAAAAGCAGCAGAACAGAACAAAGAGATTTCTGAAGGGATGACAAGGTGAGAGAAAACATTGCTGTCCAGATGGAGGCAAGCAGGAAATTCAAGGGCAAAGATAATAAAGAACAGGCTATACTGATTGCCCCCTCTTCACCCTATATGTGCCACCACCCTGTGGGCAGATATGGGCAGCTTCAAGTTCACTTAAAACACACAGAGAATAACCAACTGTGGTGAAGGCAAGGGCAGCTCTGGATGTGTCTCCTGGTAGCTGCTTCCCTAGAGAGATCAAAGATGCCTCCTGTTTGACTCGACAAAAGTCTGCTTATTTCCACAAGGAAGTAAGGTCTGCTCCCACCCACATGGGTAAGAGCCTGACTGAATGGATTTCCAGGGCATCTCAGCTTTCCTGGAAGAGACTCTGGGATGGGATTCAGCAAGAAGTATCTATCAGAGGGAACTTCTAAAGCTTAATATGGAAGATAAGATAGTAACATTGGGAATAATCAATAGAAGTAGATCACTGGTACCTGTCAGCCAAAGTCCCAATCTTTACCCTGGCTCACCGGCCCAAGAGCAGCCAGAGACGAAAGCTGTGCTCAGCAAGGACCAGTCCCAAAACCAGCCCAACAGTCTCTAACAAAAGGTTATTTACTGCGACTCAGTAAAATATATACCACATGTGTGCTGTGTAGCACAATCAGATACCCACTTTTCAAGTCCATCTGACAGCTGGAGAGAGGACTCCCCTGTGAGACACAGACACTGTATCTCTGAGCACCAGGTTGGCATCACGCAGGGCTTTACTAAGCACACAGTCAGTCTCTCTGGATGTATTTCAAATGACAAGCTATATACAGCGGAAGACTAAAGCCTCTAAATGAAGATTAGTCATTGCAATTCTTTGTTAGCAGGTACTGTAAGTAAAAGTGTGTTTCCAGTTTAGTGAAGCAAGTGCATATTGCTTTTAACTTACCCTCTGAAGTGCTGTCACCTGTCAAACTCTCTTCACTAAGTCGTGATACCACACTTCAGAAGTATTGCAGATGCAGACACAGTGCCTCGTGGCAAAGAGTTGACATTTATTTCTTGGTGAGGACCCACAACCTCTACTTCTGCAATAGCAACATCCTGCCAGAAAAATCACTACAGCAACTCTTTGAGGAAAAAAATCCTGGAAACAAGAATAAAGAACAACTGAAAACTATGTCCTCAGAGGTATACTACAGCCTGGATAAAGGCATAAAGATCATGCCAAATCTCTTTTAAAATCAGCTGAACCATAGAGCCCTAAGAGGAAGGAAGACTAAAAGGAGATGAGGTGGAGGTGGGCAAGGAAAGAAAAAAAAAAAAAAAAACAACCCCAAAATACACCCCACCCTACACCCTATAACTATACCACCCACCCATCAAGCACTGGGAGGACCCAATCGCTTTATAGGCTCGTTAGCAGATTCCCAGCTGAAGCACACCAAGCCATGGGGCTTCTATTGATCACCTTCATCTGCCACATGGCCCCTTGGTATTCAGCTGCATAAAACAGCAATTGGAGTCAAGCATGAGCACTCTGTGATATTGAATGAATACTGAAAAATAGCATAAACAGCTTTATTATTCAGTACCACTAGGCTAAACTTGCCTGCTAGCTTGCAAGTCATTTTTAAGTAGTTAATTGAGTCTGTTGAAGCAGATGCCACTAAGAAGCTATTTGACTGCTGGCTAGAGATGCTAAAATCCAACATGTGACCAACTCCTCCTTCCTTTAGCTCTGCCCTCACAGCTCAGGCGACAACAGGAAAAATACCTGCCTTTATAACATATGTAGATTCATGCATAACTAGTAATAACTTAAACTAGGCATACACCTGCACACTGTAACTCCCATAGATGTTATCAAAGCTAGTTTTAAACCAGCTCTGAAACTGATGGTAATAACACAAGTTAATCACCAAAGTTTTTAGCCGGCTTAGCTTCTTGAGTGGGTTTTACAGCTGCAGTGAACTCATTGTCAAAATATCTCTATTAAAGCTCATGAATATGTGTCTGAGGCAACCACTGAAGCACAGGCACACCCCTTTGGTTACACCAAAGTAACAGAGCAGGAGCTGGTCTCCACTAGTCACCTTCACAGAAAATAAATGAAGGTATCACCATCCATCACAATTCAGTAGCAAGCCGGGACAGTGACAGATCTATTATTTTGTTTTTACCAAACGTGGCAGGGACCGTGTCTCTTTGTTCCATTTTTTGATGCGTCTGTATTTTCCTCCCTTTTCCCTTTGCCAGTCATTCTTGCAGGACGGATTTCGATCGAGCCGAGGTAGCGCGGGGAACCGGTTAGGTCCCAGGCACACCAACACTGCTAAGAACATTATTGTGCCACTGAAATAAGAATACTACACTTTATAAATGGATCCTCTTGGTCTAGGGTTGAAGTATCAGCCTTATGTGTCTACAGCTGTGACCATGGATTTTTACTGTATGAGCCAGTCCAACAGAAGACATTACCTTCAGTGCAAAATTTGTCTTTCTGAAATAACATTCACTTGAACGCTGTTAACCACCAATACAAGGTGCTCAAAAAAGAGCCTTTCAGGGACAAATTCTCATGCTTCTGGTAACAATCATTATCACCCACACTACTCTTAATCACATTGATTTCTGGGTCTAGTCTATATCACTGCCTAAAGCACTATTTTTGTGACTAACAGCTTTCAAGCGTTTTTGTGGGGCTACTAGCAGAATAGAGTGCTATTCAGTGAGAGCAAAGACATCAGATTTGGTTCGGATACTGATATTCAAGATATGTGGCACCATTCCCAGAGGCATTAGAAGAAATTCTTTAAAAAATAACATGAGAAATGGATCGTCCCTTTTCTTCATCTTCTGGTTTCCGATCCACTATGAAGAACTGACGTTAGAAAGCACCTGTGGAAATAGAGTAATTGGGTAACTTGTCCTCTGCCTGCCGAAGAAATAAGCGTTTGAGAAGTACAAAAAGCTGACTGAACTACAGAGAGCTTTTGAATTTAAAAAATAATAATAATTTAGTGCATTTAGCAATAGGATATGTTCTTCTGCTGCCTTTTCGTGTGTTCTTCACCTGCAGGATACTACTAAAACAGTCCATAGCCATATGCACAAGGGCAAATCGACCTGCACATACTGCAGCCCCTCTGTTTTTGAAAACCTGTAGCCACTTACCTCTTTTCTTAAGATCCTTACCACACACAAGGGCATGTCAGCGAGCTTTTGCACCTGAGCTTAGAAGAGCCAGAACCTGAAAACCCAGGTAAATTTCTCTCAACGTTACCACTGACTACAGATATTGTTAGTGGGTTTTTTTTTTGCTTGTATTGCTACAGAATACATATTAATAGGATTATATAGACACTTTAAATAATTTCAGTAAGCAGCAGGCTGCTACAAAAGGTGTCAATGAGCTGGTGACAGGTACAGAGCAGAAAGCAGGATGGCACTCGTTAGCTGTGATGCACGGTGATGTGAACTTGCAGGAACAGCCTGATCAGCCTTCCAGGCTTAGAGATTGTCTCCCCCTGTGCAACCGCTGGCAAAGTCTCCCTGCACATTAGCATATCAAAGCGTGTACCACCAACAAAATTAACAAAACACGAAGAATGAAGGAGACACGGTGAAATTGAATTGAGAAACCAGACCATAAGCACACCCGCCAGCGCTGCACTCCTGTGCGCTTTCAGCTGAATATAAGCAGCCCCACAGAAGGTAAAATTGGGCTGGTTTGGGCCTGATTCTGCCTGAGAGAGATTTTGTAATTCCACAGGTGACAGAGTGAATCTGTAAATGAATATCTGCCTGCACACTGAGGACGTATTGCTGTTGCAATTCTTAAAGCCTGTGTCTTCCACTCACAGGCTGGACGGGTGTTGTTCATCCCATTGCACACCGCTAGGGAATAACGAGGGACCTGGCAGTGCTCAATTAGCCTGCTGCTTGCCTCAAATGGCAGCCTGTGAACAGTTTAAGTACATTAACCAATCTAATTCCGTAAATGTGCATAATATATTGGCTAACTAATAATCTAATTGCTACTTACTGTGTGTTTATCCTAACAGTGATGGGTATCAAAATTCTAGGAACGTCAAAGTGATGCTTATACAGTTCTTTCAGGTTTTTTGTATCTTGATTTACTGAAACCTCACTGCTCCCCGTCCAAGCCCAAGTGTACGTGATGTTACATCTCTGCTAAGAATTAGTGCTCTATTAGAGAATCCTCTATCATGTTAGCATCTTTCTAATCCTACAGGCAAATAAATAATCTATTAATAAAGCATTTTCAAGTTCAAAATGGAATTGTGCTGTATACATTGTTCTTCTCTTAATCCAAATGAAAACCCTGAAAGGCCTATTCACCCCTTACAAAGGTTTCCGAAAGGATGAAAAAAAAATTCTGCTGTATCAAAATAATTATATAAAACATTAGTCTCAGAAGAAAAAGCTGGGATCACAAAACCCATTCAGCTCTCAGATGTAATCATTTTAATATGAGGCTAGATTAAACAACGTGATGTGAAAGGGGTTAAGTGTAAATCCATATAGATGCCCAAAGTATTTACAGTGTGCATTAAATAAATCATTTCATGTGAAAGGACAGTTATTGTTACTGGAAAGGTTTCCTAATTCACTTTCAGATAAAAATAAAGAGGGCTGCATTTAGAAGCTTTGTACACTTTTTCCCTTCTGACAGCTTTCAAGTGGCAGCATATTATTTGGTCGCTGCTACATACAAAGTGTCTTAATTAAAGGTTGTCTAAAAATACAGAACATTTTCACAACCACATCTGCCATTAACTCTTCTGACATTCTGGTGGCATTAAGTACCAGAAAATTCTCCTCGTATTAAATCGCGTTCCGCCTCACAGCAATCCTAACAAATCCTAACAGCATGTTGCAGTCGGTACGCACCATCGCGAGGGAGGTCGGCACAGCCTGTTCTCCGGCACAGCAGAAATGGCTGTTCTTCCACCAGATCCAGGCTCCGCTCCTTGCAGGGAGACGGCAACCCCATGCCGTGCCTGAAACCTGGGAGACTGAGACCGCCTGGCAGCTGTGGACCGTGTCCTAAAAGAGGAGCACCTTGTCCTGCTCGCCATCCCGGGGCTGCGGCACCATCCTGAGCCCACCTCAGTCTGGCCGGGGTTTCGCCGACAGCTTCTACGCTACCCACGGCGTCAGGCAGTGACCCAAAACTGCTCCCAGCCAGCCCTGCCACCAACGCGGCCCTCGGCCACGTGCAAAGGGAAGAGCTGTGGCCGCATCCTGACCCAGCTGGCTCAGAGGATGGGAGGCGTTGCGAGACCTCTCCACCTTGTATTCGGAGAAAATTGATGCCAAAAAGACCAAAGCAGAGGAAATCCAGGAGTTAGGGTAGGATACAACTAGGTTATTTATCCCGAGGGGACTTACTGAGAAATGAAATCACCGAGGTTATACCATAAGAGAAAGATCAAACCACTTTGCTTTTTCATGCAGAGGAATCAGTCCACAGGCAGAAGTTAGGAAATCTGGTTTCATTCAGTTATGTCTTCTGTGTGCGTGGCGGAGGGCTGGATTCTCGGGTGTCTAATAAAGCAACTGAGCTAATTCTGCAGTATTTTCCCTAAAGGGAGCACTGATTTGTTTTCCCTCTGCCGGACTGCCTCTTCTTGTGAAATTTGGAGAACTGCAATATCCTTCAGCCCTTCATCACACAGTCAAATTTGATTCAAATCAGCCTTTCTCCACCAAGTTATATCACGGGGGAGAAGCACTGGCACTGACCAGCAAAGTGGGAGCGTATACTTCATTTCCTCAAGAAGTTTGGCTAAAACAGGTCTAGTTCAATTCATTTAACATCAGGTACATTTAAACTAGAGGGAAATACATACTGCCCGCAGAATTCCTCCCTCATTCTGGCTACTTAGTCAAGCACTGTGGCTTGCTACATGTAAGCCATATTTGCAATTATCTACAGTGAGTACAGTTCATGGTTTACGGAAAGGGACCAACTCCAAAGTGAAATTAGGGAGTACTCTTCTTCCAAGTGCCATTCCTGTCCCCACATGCAATGCTAAACAGAATGAACTAGAGATTTTTAATGCAGAAGACATTTCACTTCCTCCAGAGGCTCAGCTTTGCCTGGTGCCCAAGGACAGTGACTTTTTAGACCAGAACTGTGCTGCTCTCTAGCAAACGCTACACTCCCCAGAAGCACCCAGTAGAACAGAGCTTAATTTATTACACATCATGCAGGCAGTTTGTTGTTATTTAGGGTTTTCTGTTGGATTTTTTTGTGCTTTTTTTTTTCTTAAAACCTAGAATGCGTAAGCCACTTATATTGATTTTTTCAAAGGTTAAAATACCTCTGGTGGATGTGTCCTAATGGAGCATTCGAGCTCAAAGAACAAGCTGTGTGACTCACCAGCTGTTAAGCAACCTTTAATGCACATGATTCTGAGAACTGCAAAGAATATAGCACTACAAAGTACCTAAGGCTCCCTGGGAAGATCCTGATAATAAAAACTACATTCTCACATTATTCCACTAGACAGATATGTTGATTGGTGGGATATCTGGAGTCTTTGGGGAAAAGGTGTTCCCACATAAGTGGAACATCAAACTAGACTCCTTTCTCATTCTGAAAGGGTTTCAAGGTAATTTATTCTAGTGTGAAAACTCACTGGAAAATTATTGTAAAGCTTACTTATGTTACAGACCTTCAGAGGCAGGACTTATCGCTGCTCTGTGTTTGTACATCACCTAGCACAAAAATGTCCCATCCCCAATTAGCGTATTTCAAGTATTTATACTAATATAATGCACTAATAAAATGCCCATGCATTTTCTTCACTCACCACTTCCTCCTGAGAGACAACACTAACAGGAATTCAGAAATAAACTTTGACTTTTACTGACAATAATTCAGAGCTTCAAGAAGTTTAACAATTCTGAAAAACGCAACTGACATGGAATTAACAATCCCTCTGTGGAATTACAATAGAGAAGGTGAAATTCATACATGTAAAATGTACAGTGGTATGATTTGTGACACTATATGCTTAAAGACAGTCATGGCAAAGGGAAAATTTGCACTGGAGAGAAAGAGGAGCCTGGGATCGAAGCCAAAAAGTGAGGAAGTGTTCGTGCTGTGAGGTTCAGCTTAGCGTGCCTGTATCGCAAATGCTTCATGAAGATGCTGTAGGTAAAAACTGTATATCACTGTTTAACCCACCTGTTCAGAAACAGACACTTTGTGAAGCAAGTTTCCCCTCACGTCCTTCACCCCTTAAAAAAGACTGCTTTTCTTACGGTTTCAATGGGGTGACTGTGCACCTTGTCTCCGACAAGAGTGGCAGAACAGTGTAAGCAGAAGTACGTTATATCTGAGTTCATTATTTTGAAAAGCAG
Organism: Tringa solitaria; assembly: GCA_026413425.1. Taxonomy (NCBI): domain Eukaryota; kingdom Metazoa; phylum Chordata; class Aves; order Charadriiformes; family Scolopacidae; genus Tringa; species Tringa solitaria. The sequence goes on along the minus strand of JAOXJM010000071.1, from coordinate 32,189,346 downwards.
AGAAGGGAGAAATTCCTGAACCTTCACATCTCCTTGCTCTGTTATTAATGTTTTTCAGCTGGTTTAAATTAAGATAAATGTCTGAAATACAATGGCATTATGTTTGAACTCCATTCAGTTCAATATAAGTAGATTTTAAACAGGAAACTGATGGTCCTTTTGAATGTGAAACTCTGTATTAGAACCAAATGTAGCTCTTTAATCTCATTTGGTACATATACTAAAGTCATTATTACTTTATGAAACCTTTTTAAAGATTTATATATTCCATTGACTTGGACTTATATGGCAACTGCTTTTTCTTTTAGGTTTAAAATTAAAACAGGAAAAAAATCTTCAGCAGTCTCAGAACTGTTTTATTTCTTTCTTGGCACAGAAAGCTGTTAAATGAAGTCATTTTCTCCATTGTGCAGCAAAGCTACAGCTACTTGTATGTCAGTCAAAATATACTTTACCCAGAAAACTCATAGCTGCTTTGTTACTGTAAAACTGAGGTTAGCCTCATTGTTCCAGTCACACAGTCACCAGATACAACCTCTGAAAGGGAAAAATAAAGTGCATATGAGCTGTTAACTAGATTCTCTTACTCATGCTGAAAGTCTGGCAAATCGCAGTGGCATTGAGCGTGGAGTAACGTGGCTGTCACAGTCTGAACAGAGGGCTGGGGGAAGGTATTTCATCTTATCTGAGAGAGGAAAAACTATGCAAGAATTTTAATACATTCAATGCCCGAAGTAGGTATTTGTAAAGGCTATGGATTATTACATGAGAAGCAACAAGAATAAAGCACTATCCATCTCACGACTCAGAACACACGTCCTGATTTCCTAAGAAAAACATAATGTCATAAAGAAGCTAAATAAATATTCCTAGAGGTATAAAGTAAATCAAACAAAGAATACACCATAGTAAAATCCAATGAAGAGAGAAACCTCACAGGCATATTGTTTGAATAGTTGTTTCTGTTTCAGTTAACTGATTGTCTGCGTTATTATTACTGGAGCCTGCAGAGACCTCAAGCAAGATCCTATCACCGTCATGCTGGGTAACTGGTGAACAAAGAGAAGCCCTGCTTCAAAAGACGGCCAACAGAAAGCACAGCCATCGGTCAAAGCAGAAGCACTGCTCCCTCCATTTGACCAAACTAGAAAGGGAGACACGGAGGCGTTAAGTGACCTGCATAAAATTACAGATGATGGTTGTAGCAGATCTGGGACCTGAAAGCATGTCTGTCACAGCCCAGTTAAGTGCCTGCTCCAGAAACCACACTTTCACTGGCTTTTCGCTTTTGTTTTTCCTCATGTGATTATGTACAGCTTAAATTGAGCCATGGCCAAGCGTATTCCCAGCTCAGTCAGCTTATCTGGAAAGAACAGAAAGAAATGCCAGAAGCTGAACCATACAGAGAGTCCCTCCACCAACAGCCAGATTTGGCTCAGAGAAGGTATAACAGGGTCAGGCTCTTTCCTGGCACCACTCACAGTTAATTGAGGGATTGTGAAGGAAAGGTGATTTCTAGAGACCAAGTGTGGGCAGCAAGGTCAGAAAGCTCCCAATGGGGAAACCAGAGCAAGAAGGTTTTGCATAGATGCCAGTGCTGATCATCTCTGAGAGGAAGGAGGGACATGCAGTCTCCAGAGAGGGAAAGGAAAAGTCACATTTCTCACAAAGAAACTGAAAACACAACAAACCAGGCTCTGATCTCTTACTTGGGCAACTTCCTTTCACTTCAAATAGAGCAGATAGTTTAAACATCAGCTTAAAAGCTCTTCTATAGGTAAATAGCCAAGCCAAAATTGTTCTTAGAGAATTCATTTTTGTTCAGTATGGCTGGTGAATCCTCTTTCACAGAGGATAGTCTGCTGTTTCCTAAGATCAGTTGAGATCAGCATGTTGTTTTTCAGAGGCAAGTTCAGAAAACTTTACTGATGTCAAGTAGACCCCCAGAAACAGGCAGAACAGCTCTACTGGAGCAAGGTACTACTCAGCAGATGGGTGGAGGAAGCTGTCTTCTATATGGCTCAGCTACTGTCATTAATGATCACTGCATTCTCCTGGGTGAAAAAGACAATATGGAAGCCAATACCACCCTGGACTATTAAAACACATAATCAAGACCTTCTCTATCAATTGCTTGCCCTGCAGTTGTTTCTTGTGACACAAAGAGAAAGCAGTCACCAGAAGTCCTCCCCAGCTCTCACGTGACCATGAGAAAAGACTAACACCTCCAAGCAGTTACCGCCTTCGCCATGATTTCCCCTTTTCCTCTCTAGATTTGAACAAGAGCAGCCATGTGACATGCACCTGGGTAATCCTCCCTAGGAGGAATATAAGGAGAAATTTCTCCTGCAGTCACTGCTTTTCTTTTTTTTTTTTTTTTAAAAAAAAAAAAAAAAAAACAAACACACCAAACTAACACCAAACTCAGGGTTAAATACCTTTTAACAAATCCACATATGGAACGGTTTGCCAAAGCTGCAGCAACAGAAAATCCTGAAGCCACCTGTTGAGTTACTGCTAGCAGTAATGAATCATGAACAGCACGGAAAGTGCCTTAAGAGCAATTCTAGAACAACAGCTTTCCCCCGTGGACTCTCCCAGCCCATGGTGCAGCAGCAGATGACCATGGCAGCTCATGCTCACCTTCAGGTCCTGGCTGACAGAGCGCTGAAGGGAGAAACCACAGAGAAACACAGCATCAGGGGCACACTCAGGTGGGTTAAAAATCCTGTACCAATATTGCCAGCTTTTCTATTTGTTCTATATTGTCTTTTATGCAGAAAAGAGACCTACCTCTCCTGATATAAATATAAAAATTGGGGAATACCAATGAAAATTAATGCTCTGTTTTTTTAGTACTGATAGATCGTTATTCCACAAAACACGGATTACCCTTTTATGACAATCAAATTTAAGTGCAGCCATTTATTATAATGAAATTAGCCTCTCTACCCCTTTGATACTTCACAATTGAACCCACTTAAAGTTAGTTCTTGATTAAACACCATTTATCCATCATCTTACTTTTAATGACTTTCCATTTTTGAGAAAATGAAGAATAACACGCCAGGCTTAGTGTTCCTGTGTGGGATATCCATTCCCTCAGCTCTGGGCACCAGTTTAGGTACAATTCAAAGGGTTACAAATTGGTACTCGGGCACCCTGAAGAGCCAGGAGAGAAGGCAAGCACCAGCTCACAGTCATGAGAGGGAAAAGTTCCTTCTCTCTACTCCTTGTGGGTGTCCAGGGAAAGAGTTTTATTCACATCCAGCCAAGGAAATCCTCTGCTCAAACAGATTTTCTTACACTGCTAAGTTACTATAGTGCCTACCATGCTCCTTTTCAGCTCTCCAAGCTGCAGACACCACAGACCTATGCAAAATGTATAGTTCCCAGTATAGTTGTTCAGGCAGAAAATGTTCACCTGTTCTCATACATCTTTCAGCAATCCATTTTGTTAAAGGGGGAAATTATATCATACTAAGCTAAACTGATACCATGAGAAACACATCATTAATCTGATTTTTTTTTTTTCACAGCTTCTGCTAGTCAGAACTGAAAATACAATCTGTGTTAAGGAAAAACTAAATTATGGTAAAACATGAGCCAACCTGGGACCTGTTTACAGCCATTGGTATAGCTATACTAGCAGAAAACATCGCTGGCTGGCAGCAAAGCTGTTACTTGCTCACAGGAAAAGAAAAAGCACCTCTAGCCCAAACTACTACAGGCTTCCTGATTTTAAGAAACCCCGTCAATCCCAGAAGAGATTAAAATTATGAGACAGCGTCTCTAATTGATGCTGCACCCTGAAGAGTTGTAAGTTCATAAATTCAAGAGTCCCCCAGCAGTTCCCAGCCAGTTCCCGGGATGCTACACCCTCCCTCCCCCCGCAGTGCGGATGCAGAACAGGTACAAAGCAGGCTGGTAACGATGCTTCTCTTAGCAAGCAGCAACTGGAGACTCCCTTGGCCATCTTCACCCATCTAAAGTATGCCTGGTACTGGTTCCAGTCCTGAAGTGAGTGACCAGCTGCATTCAGACAAGTACCTTTCATGGACCAGGCCCTAGAAAGGCATCATTCAAGTGAAAGCAAATTACATGAATGAAAGCAGAGTCGAGTCACTCTGGCCTTAGAAGAAATATGCCAGTCTCTTTCCACCTGGCCCTGTCCACAAATGTTTGTGTGACCATCAGTTTCCCATTTGAATTATAGGAATCATAATTCCCATAAATTCAGTTGTCATATTAATTACTAGAGGGGCAAATGCAGCTGAAACAGCATGGAGAGAAGGACAGCCTGAACACATAACATAGAGAAAGGAGGTGAAGAGAAGGAAGAGTCCCTTTCAGAGCCAGAGGTTTCTAGAAGGAGGCAGAGGGAAGACAGAGCTGGCTGGAGGAAGCCTTTAAGGCTCATTTAGAATTCAGCAGAGATTTTAACAGTTGGCTCCAGGGAACGCAACCAGATCTAACGTTAACTCAGATATTAACCTACCATTTCAGGTGAGCTCATTCTTCTCTAGCTTGTTGTACTGGAAACATCTGCAGGTATCTTTTCAGAATTAACTTGCATCCAGTTATGTAAAGAAACCTAACCCCAAACCAATCACTTCCCCACAATTAAGTTGCAAGTGCAATTTGAGGCTCCCCACACACAGCCACAACCGGTCCACACCCCACACATGCCTTTACAGTACCTGCCAGGCTGCCCCTGGATGTGCTGAGCTCCTGCTCTGCTCAGGCTGGGGTCACCAGGGGCTTTATGCCCTGGAAAACTGAACCTCAGGGAGCTGCGCCGGCAACCTGAGGAGATGCTAAACCTGCTTTTATGGTATTACACAACGTTGTGACCACTGGATGGGAAGCGCCGGGCCAATGCAAATTCACTTTGCAGACTTGTTTTAAATTTTTTAATGGGGCAACTCTGTACTGGAAGACTTCACACCAGATCAGCTGCTAACCTTGTCTGGCTCGCTGTCAACCAGCCTCCCACAGCAAGCATAAAGCTCATCTGAAAACATAAAGCTGCACAAACTTTGCATAATTCACCCTGGCTAATTTGACAGAAGTGTGATTGCGCTGTGCCTCTTGATTCAGATCAAATTTATATTACCAGGTGATAACCCGCACTGTGAACAGCCCCTTATTAATGATCACAGCACCTGTGAAAATGTACCTGTGCTGTGCACCACTGCTGCCTTGCATCCATTTTCTTCAAAACCTAAGGAATTTCCTGGACCCTAATCACATTTTATGCCAAAAAAACCCAAAACAAAAGAAACAAACAAACAAATTAAATTACAGCATGAAAATTGCCTGGTTTTGTGCCATCTAAAGAATTATTGATCTGATAGGGGATTTCCCCTCAACTTCCAATAAGCCAGTAGCTTTTAGAGGGCAGTGCTAGTGGTTCTCAGTGCAGTCACTACATTGCTGTGACTTCTCCAAGAAGAGCCCTTTCTCTGTCTCTACCCTACATTTGTCTTTTCCCTCTGTGCTTCTTTCCCAGCGTACCTTCATTTTCCTCTGTTTTGCTATGTCTGTTACATTTGTGCTTCTAAAGCCAGCCTCCCCCTTTCCCATTTGCATGCACAAGAGTGTCTCCAGACTGGTTTGTTCTGGTAGGTTTTCCCTCAAAATTAAACTATTTTAATTTAGAAGGTTTAGCAGCACCTGTCTATATAGGCACCAGCTGAGGATCCGGGTGATTGCAAATGCTCATTTCCCTGAAATAAACCACATCTCACAGTGTGACTGGAACGTCTGGATTCAAAACCTTTATTCCACCTGTTTGCTTTCCCTGTCTTTCGCTTCTCACTTTGTGCGTGCAAGTGCTCGGCACGCTCAAGTAGTTGCTTGTGGTGAGATAAGTCCATGTTTATCTGCAGCTTGGCCTTGTGTCTCTGGTGTTATTTGCTGTTTCCCACCGAAATCTCTAATTCCTAGCTTTCTTTCGGCTGTTTATGTGACGTAGCAAAGGAGGAGAAATCCCTTCAGCCCTCTTTGCCCTCCACACACACTGCAGTCTGGTCTCTGAGGACTGTAGTTTTATGGTCTTTACATCTCCATTCCTCAAGCAGAACATTTTAAAAGGATGTGTAGTGGGCTGCAGCTTGGAGTCCACTCTCTAAACCATCTTCATCTTGCTCAGTCAAGGTTAGCATCGCAACTTTGCACGAAAACACGATCTGAAGCAAAATTGTCACATCAGACCATGCTTTCACCCCTGGGCATCCCTGCCAGGAGGCAGCTTTTTCCAAAGCTCCTCGCCAGTATGCCACCCACATCATGCCTATTCTCCCTTCCACTGTAGAGGTCTGAAGGCACATCGTCCCCTCCGGGACCAAGGGCAGCTCATGCGTGCATCACCTTTTAGCCAGAGCACAGCTGAAGGTGCTCTGTACAACAAAGGTCCCTGCAGCAGGAGCCAGAGCTTTAGGACAGCACTGGAGGGGGTCATTCCCAAACCCCAGAGCACCCTTCTCACTTTCATCTTTGATTCTTCCATTTTGCAGGGCGCTCTCAGCTACGGGAGTGGGAGAATCCAGTAGCCAGACTGCTCCAGCCCTACAGCACAAATAAGCCCTATTGTAACAGGTTAGTTTTATTGCTTTCCAAAATATTTTCATTTAAGTGTGTGACAAGTAGTAAAAGAAAAAAAATAAAGCAGATATATAAATAACATAAAATAATACAAGCAATAATTGAAAATGGACTAGTTTTTCTAAACATTCCCATAGCAATGAAAAAAGTCAGGTAAATCAGTCAGGTCTGTAAATGGAACAGTTTTGCTATATTTTGGTGTCAGTAAGGCAAAAAGAAAGAGCCTGGAGTCTTCAATGTTAACAGAAAATCCCAAATCCAAAAAAGTAATTTGTACAGATAAATGGGTTGGAAACATTGTTTTTCAGGGATAAGTACCAACACCATGGGTTTCCATACTGATACAAGAGAACAAAAAGAGCAAGACAACATGAAAAAAACATGACTTATAATTTCCAAGTCCTGGCATATACCTAAAGGTAGTGAAGAGGAAATGAATAAATAACTAAGCTTTTAATAAGTGCATCAGTGCAGGAGAGACGTGCCAGGGTCTAATGCAAAGAGGAGCTGCTGTGAGACAGCCTGGCTTCTGCATCAGAACCAAAAAATCCAGTAGCACATTGAAACAAAACTTGCATCCAGCAGTAAGACCAAAGCCGGACTCTAACTGCCTGCAAGAAAGAAGCAAGCAGGGGAAAAAAAAAAAAAAAAAAAAAAAAAGAGATAGAAAAGAATGTAAATAGTGGTGCATCACACTGAAGAGAGGCAGAAAAGAATCTGGAGGAGCTTCTTCAAAGAGCACAAATCCCTTTTCTTTTCCAGCTCATGATATTATATACAGATAATTTGAACAGCCTTCACAACAGGAAAAGCATGTTTCTGAGTAGAGACAACACACATTCCCAAAGTTATCAGGCACACAAAACATACCTCCTCTGTGAAGCCTTATGTGCGTGATCACACAGGCAAAGAAACCTCTACTTGCTGTCCAGGCAGCAAATGTACAGGGCAGGAAAATCCTAGATCCACTGAGGTCAGAAAGAAAGCTCACGTTGATTTGAGCAGCTCAGGATTCACCAGGACTTTCGATACTCTGATTGCTTCAGTGCATCAGGTCAAATCCTCCGTCTCCTTGCCCAACTCACCTACTGCAGCTTGTCTGTGAACTGCCATGACCTGAGAAGTGAAAGGCAGGAGAGAGGCTGGGTAAAGAAGAACAGGAGCTTTCTATATGACACTCTGCTAAATAAAAGTGTTACCTGTGAAAACACCTAAAAAACAACGACAAAAAAGAATTTTGCAATTACTATCTGAGTAACAGTAATTCATTACAACAGGTCTAAAAGTCAATATATTGAGTCTGCTGGTAAATATTATTGAAAATAACACTAGTCAAGTTACTCAACTTTTCAATAACCCAGCATGCAAGATTTGCTCATCTTGCACAAATTGTCATGCAGTTTTCCAGACACATAGAAGAGCATCTCTGGTAGAGCGTGGATGTTGGTATGCAGTACGTGTTGCTGACATCAGGAAAGCAATCCTAGAGTGATTGGTATGTCTCCTAATACAATGCCATGTAGCTATTCAGTTCCTGGAATTCAGTTTTATGCGATTCAATCAGCTCTAACAAGAAGAAATAGTAACACATTAAGCAAAGTTCTGAGAGACCAACAAATCAAAATGCTGTTTCACTGCAGCCACCGCCAGCCTAGCTGTGGCACGTCTCTTATTGGCCCTGTTTTTCTATCCCTGTACAGAGAAATTATTGTCGAACACTAGGGATTAACCATGCTTGCTAATTCCACAGCTTCTAACATAACAAGATGCTTCGCATTTCCATTGTGCTCTCCAATCCAGAATTTTGTTTTAATAGAAGTTAACCTACCTTCACAGCACCCTAATACAGCAAGGCAAGACTGTCTCCCTGTTTAATAACTAAATTGAGAGGAGAAATCCAGTGATTTACTTGCACCAGAAGGCACAGCTGCAAACCCAACTCTAACTCTCTCTCCTGTGTACATCCCACAACACCATAGCTAATGTTTTTGCCTGATATAATATTCTCAGAAATGCTTGCAAGCACCCCAAGGATCATTTTTAGGCTCAGTAATGCCATCAATCCATTAAAATAGCTTGAGCTGTCTTCTGCTCCAAGAATGGCTGACCCATCCATCAGGAGTGGACATATGAGTGCCCTTCACCATGCTGAAGAAATGCTACACATCTTAGTATTTCTGATTGCTTTACACTATTGAAATAAAAGGCATTTTTGCCATAGAGAGCACTGGGCCATGCTTCATCAAAAATACTATTCAAGCCACAGCGCTAAGCTGGTCAGATTCAGCTTTCATTTACAGCAGCGTCAGGCAAGGGATAATTCATATCACTCGCGTGAGTTTGCTCTGCTTTCAGAGACTCCCCCTCTGAGGAATCTGACCAAACAGGTCTGATTTTTCTCTCAAATACACAGACTTCAGATATGTGCAATTACAGTGATGTCACTAGTGTTAACTGCAATTTACGCTTGCTTGAGATCAAAATTAGATGCAGCGCACTTATAAGGAGAGAAGAGAAATTTAACAGTAAAATACGAAGGGTCAGTTCTGCTCTCGCAAATTATGGGTCTCACAAATCCCCATTTATCAATGAAAAACATAATCACCATGCATTTGCAGGTGTTAACAAGAAGATTCACCTGTTTTTCTGATTTTCCATTATTTTACTACCACTAGATCATTATCTTAGCCTCAGACATCAAGTCTTTCTGAGCCTCTTGACTAGTTCCCTTAAAGAGATAATGAATTCTTATTTAAGTTAGCAAATTTAGCAAATAAACTGGAATTCCAACCTATAATAGAACTCCCTTCCAAAACCAACACAGGACTCTCGTGATTACTGGGTTTTGATGTTTACAGCAAATTAGAGTTTAGATAGTAAACTGATATTAGCTATATATTCTTGCGCAGCAATACAGTAATCCTCTCTTAAATACTTCCCTCCATTTCTGATGTGCTTAAGAATCTGAATCATGCAAAACCCTGCAGTTCAGAAGAAGAGAGGTGACAGGGGTAGCAGAGGAGATTACAGAGGGTGTCTTTACTGTAGGTTGATCCCATAACTACAGGAAACCCAGCAACTGCAGGGAAATAGCACTAGTGATCAGGCAGAGCCAGGCTATTCACAAACCCACTCTGACACAAACCAGCCCCTCTGATCAGAGCAGAAAGAGGGTGGATTTTAACTCTTTCACAAGGCGGGAAGATGGCCCTGAATGACTTGACCACAGATGAGACTGGTACAGCCATACCTCACAGGGTGTTGGAGGTGCCAAGCCTCACTGCAGGGAGCTGCTATGTGCGAGCGGTCATCTCCCTCCTCCACAGACGTGTGGTAACGGCTGCTCAGGTGGAAGTGGAGAGGTGCAGGGTAGAGCTGGGTCCCCCTACAGCACAGACAATAAGCCACAGACCTGGGTCTCACCAGGCCAGGATGGAGATCACCGGTGTGGCTCTGACCTTAATGCCCTATAGAAAGCTCACCTAGAAGTCCTGCAGTGACTGGGAGACAGCAGGCTCTGGTGACTCCCATGACAGAGCTTCCAAGTTCCTACAGGCTGAGCAAAGATTCCTTTTTCATCCCTCTCCAGGCCAGAAATGACAAACCAAGAAGCTGCAATGATACCTGAAGCTTTATGGTGAGCATGAGTTCCAGGAAAGTCAACAGGACCAAGCCCTGATAGGTGAAGCCCTAAATTTAGCTAAGTTTTTTTCATGTGTTGAAAGGATACTCACTGATGCTGCTGTTGGTTTAGCAGGGGGAAAGGATTAAATCAGTGTGGATCACTCAGTCTGAAGACACAGTTGTGCTATTACTGTAATTAGCAGCGGCATTGTAGAGGAACTGATAAGAGCCAGCTGACATAAACCACTGTCAGCTGAAAACCAACCTCGGCAACTGGGGCTTTGGAACCGAAACTTTTTACCTCTGGGAGAAAAAGAGAACAAATGGCATTTTGGTGGTGTCACATCTTTTTGCTCTCTACTTAGAAAAGTCACAGCCAGCATCTTAAAAAACTAATTTTACCAGCACTTAGCCTTTAATATATGCCAGCAGTAGTTGATACTTTAAAAGAGAGAAAACTTTTTAAAAGACAGTAACGCATGAAGGGAGATGCACGCAAAGAAAGACGATCTTAAGCAATACTAAAAATAAATGTAGCTTAAAAAGATCCCTTAAAAACAGCTGTTGACATTAGAGATTTAATTAAAAAGTAATTAGTTATACATTCTCCTTTGAATTGAACAAGTATATTACAGCCTCCATATACAATGAATTGCCTTTTACATTCATACCTTGCTTTTGCCTGTAAAAAAAGGCAAGTTTTTACAGGAAGTGTTGTAAAGATAGGATAGTTCTACCTAAAATTTTACAGCCAGAGAAAACATAAAGTGATTTTTTTTTAACCTACTGGTACAAAGCCATAATCATTGTGCTTGCAATGTTCATAAGATACGTCACAAGTGTTCTTAAATGCACAAAATAGAAGAAAAGATAGAGATAAAGAGATGAGGGATGGTGCTTGCAATAAATTAGCATTCTGAAATAGGTCTCTAAGAACTAAATCAATCTGACACCTTAATTGTCATTTACCTGAAAAAGAAATGCACCGTAAACTGCTCACCCTGCGTGGATCTGTGCAGGCAATATGCAACCAATAGCTTTCCCTGGGGCTCATGCTTTATGGAAGCACCATTGACCTGGTTTTCTATGGAAACTACACGGATGTTTTCAATTCCAGCGTGGAACTGCAGCCTCGGTCATAGCCATCAAACTCCGCATTAGACATTCATGCGGCATTAGGCGTCCCGTAGCTGCCAAGGGCCACACAATGAGACATTGTCTGACCCAAAAGTCATATAATTAGGCTGATGGGAACAACACCAGCGGATGGTGCATTGAGCATATCCTAATTCTGGATAGGCCGTTCTTTGGCTGTCTGACTACCAGTTAGCTGGGGAAGAAGTGAAGCCTGCTATTATTGACAGACAACTTTGCTGCTAAGCCAGAGTGATGATGAAAGGGCCGTTTGGCTTCAAAATCACCATTGGGGAAAGGAAGTGCAGCCACATAGCAGAGACACACTCAGAGACAAAGAGGAGACCCTACTTTTAATTACTTTTTATGTTTGCAGAGTCGGTGACCCTACCTTCTGGAAGCCATCTCTTTAGCTAGAGTTACAGCGTTTTGCTACACCGGCTCCGTAATGGCCCAGCATCTATTATAACATCTAATACCAAAAGGCTTTAGGAGACAGCACTCGGCAGGGTGAACGCAGAGCAGAGAAGTGTGAAATTCCTCTCATTAGCAGTGCTGCACGTTTGTGCACAGGCTCTCTCCTTAAAAGACTGACCTCCTGCCCAGCCAAGAGGGAGCTTTCCAAGAACCATGTGACTCCAAAGATTGAGGACATTTTCTGCTGGAGTGGGTTTTTAATTCAAATTACTCATAGAAAGTTACATTTTTGTGGCCTGAAAACATCTTCAACTGCGTCAAACACAAAGCAGTTTCATAATTGCATGTGATTGACTTCTTTTTTTTTTTTTAAAGAAATGACATAAGGAGAAAGAAATATGAATGTTTGTGAAGCTTTAAACCTCCCGCCTGCCCTTGTGCAACAGTTGCAAATAATTCCAAAAAATATCTTGTGACTTACATTTGCAACAACAGAAAGTGTATTGTGTCATTTAGGAATGTGGTTGGTCTCTGGAAAGCAATACAGCCAGCACGTACATTCACCTCACTGTCAACTGTGTAGTCTACATTATGAAAAATTAGGTATACATTTCATAGTATTTAATTACAGCAAGGCTCAGATGAATTTCACTGTTTCCAGCTATTCATGCCATTTTAAAACATGTGGTCTAAGACCTGCACAGCTGTAGCCATATCATTATGCAAACAGCATCCCAGCCATGAGTAGTAAGAATAGATCTTATTATCCATATAAATTACGAACAATTTCACATCAGTTTCCTTCCAATGCTTCATGATGTAAAACATCACTCCTCTTATCCTCATTTCTTCAGGAAAAGCTCTGTTGGGTAATACCCAGCCACACACATGGGGGTTACTAGATCAGTGCCATACGCTTCTTTGTAACATTAAAGTTTTCATCTCCATTTAAAAAAGGCATCCCATTTTCAAGCATTAGCGATGTTACACCAGAGGAGGCAGGAAAATTTCTAGCCAAAGTTGCCTTTCAGTATCCTCAACGGAAGCCCACCAGGGCTATATGGATAACACTGGGATCAAGTATTTCTCCTTAGTCAAGCCCACCACACCTGTAAGTGCCCCAGCGGGAAGGGAGATCCTTACACTCACTGTATAAGATTGATCAAGTAACATATAAAAACAGAAATCTGAAAAAAAAAATAATCCACAACTCCACAGATTTCAAATATAATCCAGTTCTGTGTTTGTTTGCTCTAGACCAATATGATTACCACACGCTGGCTACTGTGAACTGATTAATTAGGAAGTATCAGTGATAATATTTTGTACTTACATTAGGACTTCCACCTCAGGATACTTCAATAATGTCAATTAATTAATCTTCACAATACTGCCTGTAAGTAGGTGTCATTAGTTCATTCACAGATGGAAATCCTGAAGCATATAAAAGGTGAAATTAATTAGCCGAGATGATACAATGACTCAGTAGCAGAACTAAAGGCCCTGAAAAACACTCTTTTTTTCTGACTCTTAAAGGGGCATGATTTACTTGCCCTTTGCAGTTAAATCGTGGAAATAATTTCCAAACGTGTAACAGAAACTTTTGTGACTCTATCAAAACCACTGTTTACAGGTCATGCTCTCATTGAAATTTTCTTTTGATTAAAATAGCTTCTGCTGTTTAGTACACCCATCAAAACATAAAGAACATCCAAATCAAATAAACCCTGCCACTACATCTATAATGAAATGGAGCATCGCTACTGTTTTCCCAGATCTAAATTAAGGCTCTTTTGTAGAGGGTAAAAGTGAATAAAACATAAAGACAAAGGACAAAATAGGAGACGACAGACTATTCACCCATTCATGGCAGTCACATTTACAAGGCAATTGCCATCCATGCTAATGTAAAGTGGGCCACACAATGCTACCAGGTATGAAAGGCAGAAGAGCCCTTATACATAAGAAGAAAAAGCACTTTACTGTATTTTATCTCAGCCACAAGTGGAAAACCAGTAACGAGGAACACCAAAAATCTCTTTTTGTTCTCCATTTAAAGCTAACAAGGCACTTCTCTTGGTGCAATCTTATCAAAGGCTATAAATTTCTCGAGACAGCTAATCAATCATCCTCATAGTGGTAAAGGTATAAGATGCATTTAGTATGAATGTATTTAACTGACTGATTTTCTTCACCAATAATCTTCTTACCAGTGGAGAGCTCCAAGTTGTTACAAAAAGGGCAAAAACTCCCTTACCAAAAAAACCCAACAAACCCACATTAGGGAGAAACATTATCTATGCGCCTTGGGGTAAGGTTTTATATGCAAACCCACCCTATTTGCCAGAGTTTAATTTATGGGGACAATTAAATCCTGATCAAGGGTAACTTCTGCTATTGATTTCATGGAGGCCAAAACTGAGGAAAAAAAAATTGCTGCCCAGGATGGACACAAGTGGTTTCTGGAGCCACAGCCCCACCTGATACTCCTTGAGGCCACAAATTCAATGTCACACAATAGAGGCTATTTACCAAAACTGCAGAGATCTTAATAGATCAGGGCTACATAGTACTCACGATATTGTACATATATGCATGTTTGTACCTAGGCGACTGTCACAGTTGCGCATGCTATACATGTACAGATAGCGTTAAAGAATAATCCATATACCAAATGCTTAAATGGTTTTGATACAGCTTCATCACTATATAAGCACATCATGACACAACCTAATTCACTAAAACTAAGCCAGAATAAGCCTTTTACTTTTTAATCAAAGTTAGAAATTAGATTAGATGTGATTATTTTACATATCCAACTGTGGAAGCCTCATTAAAATCCTTAATATTGAGTAATAAAATGACAATAAAACTTTTTATTGTATTACAGTGGTTTTCTGTAAACATTTATACACTGAAAAAGTAAAGACTTTCTAATCTGTGTTTTTCTGGAGGATTTTTAGCAGCCACCAGTTTACACAAGTATATATCGAATATATGGTCACGTACATTTATATATATATTTTTTTTCTGAGGTGGAAGCAGGAGAACACAGTAGTTAGGAGTGTCTTCCCACGTCGCTCACCATTGGATAGAGCACTTCGCCACCTGCAAACTGGAGCCCTTTGGCATTAGCCAGGTAGACCATCATCAAAGGGTAAATCAGAAATTCAAATGATTATACAGACTGAAGCATCCCTTAACTACCTTGGATGTAAAATAGTCTTTGTTCTCTAATTAAATCATCTCTACTAGAGAGACAACAGGTACAGGAAACACAAATAAGCAGAGGCAGGGTGAATAATTACTTTTTGCTATTTCTAGATCAATTAAACGCAATACTCACCAGCTTGCTCCTCCAGCGGCAGAATTCCCAATCACTTCGGTGACAGCAAAGCATCATTTCGATTTCCAAAATGGCAAGACAAGGAGAATGGAGAAAAAGAGACAGGTGAAGGGGTTGGCAGAGAAGAGTGAGAAAGATCAAACAAAAAGCAATCTAATTTAAATACCTTACTGTACTAGATTCTAACTACTAAATTTAAACTTTGCTTTTAACTCTCATTTCAATCGATTTGCAGAAAAAAAATTAAATATCTAAAGAGTAAATTTAGATTAAATTGATCATTATAATTTATCTGGCAACAAAATAATATAGTGGAAAGACCTTTCTTCCAGTAAAGGGCTCTGGCTTTGATGTCTGATTGTTATGCAAATTCTGTGGAGTACAAGATATGGACAGAGGAATAATTAAGCTCAGGACTTTGTGTATAATAATTCTTACAAATGTAAATGTATCCTTTTTGGAGATAATTATGTGTATACACAGTGGGAACCCTACACGTACGTTAGCGAAGCCAGGAGAACACCCCGAAGGTGCAGGTCCTGGCTGATCCCCCAGCACCAGGAGCATCCACCCCCAGCAGTTCCCGAGGCTGCAGAGAAACCTCTCCTGGTGGAGACCCTGCGTACAGTTTTCAGCCCCAACACACAAACATTTGAAAAACAAAGTCATCTTTGTTCTGGAAGATAAACATTGACCATATACATCTATATATTTCAAAGCACTCAATTAGAAACTGAACTTTGCCCCTTTCTCAGGCTTTGAAATATTCCTGCACCAAACACAGGCCTTTATTCTCCTTTCCCGCGGGCATCCCTCTCCTGCTCCCGCACACCATATGGCCCCAGGCCCCGGGGCAAATTCTGCGCTGATTTATGGCCTCTGCAGTCCAAGGGGCTGAGCCACGGCATAAATCCGGGGGGGCAGCTCTCATGTGTAGCCTGCATGTTCCTCCTCATGCTGTCGCTGCCCTCGTGCGCTCGTCTCCACCAGCCGAAGACAAGGGATTGACACTCCCCCACCAGGAGCGGATTTGGTTTCGGGGTTCAGGACACATCACCGCACAGCCAGCAAGCAAGGAGACGCCACGCAACAGCCACCGCACGTGCCGGTACACCTTGTGAAACAGATGGGGACACACCGGCCCCGGGGTGCCCAGAGGGACTGGGCGGTGGAAGTGCCTTGGGGTGGATGGCTGCTGACCCCACCGGTGTGCTGGCCACCACCAGCAGCGGACACGCACGTTTGGAAGTAAGGGCAAAAGGCACTCGCTGCATCAGTGGACACCAAAGCAAGAGTAATCCAGACCGGTCCCGCTGCGGGTGAAATAATTTCCAAAGAAGAATGACCACAGTCAGGTTTTTAAGGAGCTGCAGCCCATCTTCCCATCTCCGAACAATACGCACGCGGAGCACGTGCAGGGGGAGAAACAGCGTACGGGGGCCAAAAAGGCATCCGGGGGCCACAGAGAGAGAGAGGTGATTGCCTTTGTTTCAGTCACAGTTTGGTGAAGAAAATACCAAGCTAGGTCCATGGACGATGAAGCCAGTTACATGTAATGAGGGACTCGGCGGCCGAGCCCCACCACATTGCCCAGGTCAGGTCACGCTGCTGCAGGAGCGCTGGTGGGTACAGGGACCGGGGCTGCTCGCTCTGCCATCCCGCTGCGAGTGACAGCGTGCAGACACTCAGCAGCGTACGTATGTTAAGGGGAAAAAAAAAAAAAACCGCAGGAGAATTTATTTTTCACTTTTTGTCCATCCTATTTACCTTTCAGTTTCACTAGGCTTGGAAAATTAAGCAAAGTGATCAAATTCACTTTTTTTTTTTATTTATAGCCATTTTCACAACTCTTCCCAGACACCAGGACAGGATGTTTACACTGAAACAAGAAATTGATTGACGCATTTTGAGTACATTTCCTAAACACCCATCATTGAGAAAATATACACGTGGACTTAAACTTCCTGATCCCTTCAAAGTAACCAATTCTGCCAAGGTTTTTTTCAATGTCCGTACCACTTCTGCATATAAGCACATCTTCTCTGCCACTCTCTGGATTCAGGGTTTTTTTTTTTCCCCCCACCATTCAAAATGACAAGTTTCCTGAGGCAAATGCAACGCTCAGTGAGGGATTTTAACTCAATAAATCAGATGATACCACAATCACAGTTCAATGAAAGAAGCAGAAATCAAATCAAATCAAACAAAGAGATCCCATCATCCCCTGCCGCATCCTCCCTCCTCCCCCTTCCCACCCAACCAGCGGCGCCGGAGTCCATAAAGGAGAGCGGAGCGGAGAGCTCTGGCACACACCGCTAAGCACAAAGTCAAACACATGAAATATGCTACACGGTTTGGGTTTGTTTCATTGTTTTCACTCGCCCGCCGAAAAGTGCACCGGCGCACTCGAAAGGAAACGCTTCAAGTGCTCTGCAGCTGCCTTCCGAAATCTGCTCCGACACGCTTTAGCCAGCAAGTTCACTCAAACACAGTGGCTACCATCAGCACGAGAAGCACTGCAGGGTTTGCCCGGTGGCTTCGCAGGCTCCTTAGAAAGCGCCTGCGCTTCCTTCGCCCCAACACCACTGCGGGCACCATCAAAAGCAAACAAACTTTACACGGCAATAAATTTTTTATTCAAATAAGCTTGTCAACACCAATTACCCGAACCACAACTGCCAAATACCAAGCAGCACTTTCAAGAACTCAGGCAGGATTACTGGAGCCTTTGTTCCACTCTAGAAAACACTGAGTTTGGGATGTGGTTCCGAGGTCTCTGGGCATGGCAGAGCCAGGACCCGCAGGAGGACATGGAAGGACTCTCCCCTGCTATCTGCGCTAAGAACAGAAAGCTGAGAGAGCTGTCGCTGTTCCTTACATATGCCTTAATTGCTAAAAGCAGCAAATAATACAAAACCAACTATTGTTTCGCGACTAAAAATTCTGAAAAAAATAGTATTTTTAGATGTGAAATAACCCCACCGATATGCCACATATTAAAAAAAATACATTTTTTTTCCTTTAAAAACATGTTATAAGCTACGAGCGCTGACAGGATTATTCTGGAAGCCTTCACAAGCTAAAGAGTTCCAGCAACATTAACATGACACAGTTTAAACCCCCAACGTTTCACTGCTACAAGTAGGTAACAAAAAAATCCAGCAGAAACTCTCAGCGCATCAAATCAAATCACCACACGGCACACTTTTTTTTTCTGTAATATTTTATTTTATTTATATAGAAATACTTAAAAAAACATGAAGTAGCACCATTACTTAAGTTTTACTTTTATTATGTAGAACTTTAAATGTCAGAAAAATAAAACTCTTGATACAATTTCAAATCTTGTTTCAGCAAATATAATATTAGTATTTGACCATGAGGTTAAAGGCCCTTTATCATAAAATAAAATATACTTTGTTTTTAAACTTTGCTCAGTAAAGTACATTTAAGCTCAAGTAACGTCACCTACATATACATAAACAAGTGGTAAACAAATGTATTAAAATAGAAATACTAAAACTATAGTGGTGCAACAGAATTTTTGTAATTTCCACTGAATTCTATTTATACAAATGTTAGAAAGCTTCAACAGTTCCTTTTGACATATGTTTATACATTTCCATTTTTGTAATAATATAGAATAAAATATGCTTTATATCACTGAATAGAAAATATGCTGGGTGAAGCAGATTTAAAAGATTTTTTTCTGAACCTATAAAATCTCCATCCCAACAGAATACTGTTCAAAGCATTACACATTTTATGGTTTGTAATTCCGTTCACAATTGTGTGATATTAAAATAATACAGTGTTCTTTGCCATAAGGCCATACTAAAATAAAAAAGATTTAACCCAGCTACAAAAAGTTCACTGAACTTAAATTAAAATACTTGTAAACATCTTTGCAATATGAAATATAATTTTTCAAGTCAAAAAAGAATAAAATACTTCAATCTGTATTAATGCAATTTTATCTTTAAAACCTTTAAACGTTTTTAATATATATAAGAGATATGTTACAGTTTGTTTTTTTTTTTTCTTTTTTAAACTTTGATAAAGCTGCAGTATCATGGTTTTTCACAGGAACTTCTTGCCCTTTCAAGAACATTCAGAAAAGTATCCACCCATAGATTTAATTATTTCATAATAAGCATCCTAGGAACTACCAGCACGTTTTACTAACAGTCCACACACCATTGTCATCATCATAAGCATCTTCTACTTTCAATATTTTTTTTCCTATTTTTTTTCTTGTTTTTTTTTTTTTTTTTTAAAAAAAGGGGGAGTTTTGGAAGCTTCGTAGTAAAGTACAGTGTAAAAACTAGCCTAGCACTAGAATGGAGTCGCCCGTTATTATGTATAGCATGCACCCGCTGCCACCACCACCACCGCCACCGCCACCGCCACCACCACCCCCCAGCCCTCCCCCGGCCGCGCCGCGCTGCCAGCCCGCACCCC
>JAOXJM010000071.1:32126663-32142040 GCA_026413425.1 Tringa solitaria | reverse complement strand
GGGACACCTCCCACTAGACCAGGTTGCTCAAAGCCCCATCCAGCCTGGCTTTGAAAACCTCCAGGGATGGAGCATACCTCTGGGCAACCCGGGCCAGTGTCTCACCACCCTCAGAGTGAAAAATTTCCTGAATCATCATCTTTATGCTGTTTGAGATGCAATCCAAATATACGCCATAACAGAATATCAAAGTTATTGTTAAATCTTTTTAAATCTGTGTTAATGCTCTTTCTGCTTACTCAAATATAGCAGATTACAGTTAACAATTCTGCAGTCATAACAATGACCAACCTGTCCATCTCTACATCATCTATTCAAGCACCTTTGTAACTGTGGGACAGACATCCCTCACGTCATCTTGGATTCAGCGAGCAGGGTAGCTCTCTTAGCCAAGATCTCGTTACAAACATGTATGTCTCGACTGTTTTTTGCAGGCTGCAGTAAGTTTCCATGCCTTCCACAGCGATACCAGCTTGCAGTGCCCAAACTACCTCAGTATGTTTGTCCAAGCTCTAACAAGGCTGCTGTGCTGACACCCCTTGCAAAACAACAGCAATTTATGGAACGACCTTCTAAGGAAGGCAAACATTTAATTTCCTTGAATAATTCATAAATACAATCTGAAAAGGAAACATTTCCATAATGAAAGCAAACAAGCTGGAAAAGAAAAGGTATTTAAAATAAAAGTTAAGCATTCAAAATCATTCCATTTGTGATACAAGTATCAGTTTTACTTCTTACAGGAAAGAAAACGGTCACAAGTAACTTCTGCCTGCTTCATTCACTGACACACACACAAAATATTTACTCAGAAACACCAAGTAGGTGCCAAGGGAGAGTACAAGGCAATCACAAATTAAAGAAATGGTTATATTTTGGCAAGAAAAAGACAATCCGTTTGCATGGGCATTTGAAACAGAACTCATTGCAATTAGCAAAGACAAAAGGTAGCAGAAAGTCAGCTGGCATAAGATTTAAGGACTTCCCATTCGTTTAACTAAGTACAGAAGCTCTTTCAAGGACACCTATCTATTCAGTCTTAGCCTTCTAGAATTCTTGTCCTTTCCTTTTACAAACCTAAGCAGCCAAACAAGAAGATAATTCATGCATCATGTTTCTCCTCTTCTATCCAAGGTTTCCATTTTTATTAACTAAAACTTATGCCCTCTGAGGACTTTTTTCCTGTTAGTCTTGGTCTGAATCATTTTGGACCCTCCTGCATCCCAGACACCTGCAAACAGCAAGACATTTTGTATATTTTTGCAAGTGCTTCCCTTCAACAAATTCAAGACAACAGGATAAATGGGGAAAAATTTCTGCAAGAGTCTGTAAACACTCACACAGGATTGGCAGAGGTAGCTGTGTGCCTAATTCAGAGATGGCAGCTCTGATTAGGATAATCATATGAACTTTTTAATAAGGTGTGTTCTAAGGAGGGAAAAGAGACTAATCTTGCTAGGTTTGCAGTGCTTAGTCTTCCAGATGTTCTATTTCTGCCCTCTGATTTAAAGAAGATACATTACTGATTCAGATGACTGCTTACATGAGGCACAGAGTAAAATCAATAGTTTAGAAACTCCTAATAGGCTTACATCTATTTGCATATAGGTAACTATGGAAAGTACTGGTGACTAACAAATACATTACAGAAATTAAAATAAATTTTAAAAAACAGAGTCAAAAACATTAAGGATCTAAATTCAGTGCATAGTTTAATTGCAACAAACTAGCTAACCAGCTCTAACTGTAATTACGTGTGACAAATCAGAAAGAAACAAATTAAATTAGGAGTTCCTAATCCTGTGACAGAAAGTTCAATAGGGCAGTAAATTTTAAAAATTGAGACCAAATGCAATGAATATACCCATATTTTATTTAAATGTTTTCTCTGTATAAAAGCTGAAAAGGCTTAAGTTTATTAAAACATAAGCCACAGACATTGTAGCATGTAAGAAAAGTGGTGTCAAAGAACAAAGTCCAGATGAAACTTTGAATCTGCTGCATAGAAAATAATCCACCCGCACTTAGCTGAGTCAGGAGAGAAAGGAAGCAGACACAGCTACTTATTTCTACTGAGAGTTCTTTGCTTTTCAGCATGCTCCACAATTTTTTCTTCTACATAAAGTCCCTTTCGCTTTCTTACTGCATTCATGTACTTGCGGGCCTGGTTCTCTGAGTCTGCCTTTTCCCCAAAGTGCAAATATTCTTCCTCAGTGGTCGGTACCCAGAACGGGTCACTTGAAATGATCTATAAAGAAAAAAAAACAACAAAACAGTGAAGTTGTACAAACGTTTATTAGTACATTTCAGGTAATCAATCTCTGAAGTAGAGCAATATGAAAGTAGAGCAGATAGAGATTTCTGGAAAGCCTGCAATTAGCTATTTAAGAAGAAAACAAGAGTTAAGATACACTATGTAGCCTTAAGAAGCCCACAATAGCTTTTAAAATTCAGTTGCATTTATCTGCATATAATTTTTTCTAAAAGCAAATTTAATTGCCAGTCAGCAAACAAGGCCAAATAACGTTCAGAAAATTCTCAGTTTTCAAGATGGAATTCCTTATTTTTAATATTATCTAACTATGATTTTATCAGAACTTATAAGATCTGAGGGTTTCTGCTCATTTCTGTGCCCTGTGTTCTTCAGTCCCTATGAGTTGGGCAGATGGTTTAAAAAAAAAAATCATTGTTTCTGGTGCTAACACATTTAGTAGAGCTGTTCTTGCAGCTTAATATCTCAGGCACCCTCTCTGAAAGAGATTTCAGATTTAACATGATCAGAGAATAACTGGATGTGTCTTTATCCCCAGTTCATCGTATATACCCCACACTTCTCAGACTACCACAGAGCGTATGCCAAAGATGTAGTTATCTTACAAAGTCTTTAAAAGCTTTCCTCATTTCATCCTGCACAGCAAAGCTACACCACCTTTAATTCTCCAAGAAAGTCTGAAGAGATATTTACTCTCTACCTTTCGACTACGTAGATTTTACACAAATTCTAGGCTTAATGCTTAATTAGCTAGACAAGGATAACAATTTATGCTGTTACTGTTAGTGACTCTCATATTACTTTAAGAAGTTTTAGGTTTTCAAGTAAACGTTTTAAGACCTAAAGTAAAAGGAGGACCTCCTTTCAATTCTAAGCTCCAAAGAACCCACCTCAGTTCTACTCATATGTTAATCTGTTCAGGCATCAGAAATTATTCCTAAATCATTAAAAGTGATCGTCAAGTCTTAAGCTCATATAACCTATACCTGTAATCAAATCTGGGGAATTCTCCCTGGTGAACTGATGTATGGGTGACCAACCAGAACTGTATAAGGTTATAGTCCCAAGATTTAACTTTCCTTCCCATTAGCGGACAATTAACCATAAAACAGAGTGAAACACACTGCGGCTAATGAGCATTAACAACAAGATCACCATCCAAGAATGGTGATTAGAACACGAGCATTAGGAAGGGATAAAAATGTCCACATCATTATGTTACTTGGGTTCTGTTGCAAAAATCAAAAATACTTATTTCACTTAAATGATTGTAGATTTTCTCACCAGATGTAGTTACAGGTAATATATTTTTACTAAAAAAACTGCAAAGTTAATACTGTATGCATTTCTTAAATTAAATCCTCATGAAAAAAAAAGAGTGGGATAAGTATTATTTACTGTAAGAATTGTGATAGTTATGGCAATAATTGAGGACATCAACTCTGTAATCGTTTCTGAAATATATAATATTAGCACTAACATTAATGACTAACAAGGAGAGAACAAACTTCTCTAAACTACCAATTTTAGCTTATAGACCTTTTCTAGTGTTACAAACTTTTTCTTCTAACAAACACTTTTTATTATCATATTGTATTTCAAACCAAGCTAAATTTCCTAAAGCTTAGTTAAGTTGTCCAAGCTAGCAAGAAAAGGAATTTTAATACGATGGCTTAAGATGGACAATTGTCCCCGAAACATCAACAACTGTAAAGTCCTAATTTAATAGCTCATGTTAAATAACACCTAACACAATCAAACCAATTACTCTTTATGGGGAGTTAGGAAAATGACTATGGCAGAAGATGGCTATTAGGTAACATCATAGGTTCAATCTTGCAAAATAGTATGGTTAAGTCCCTAAACCAACAAAACCAGTTCTACTTTGTTACAGTTAACTAAATATATAGTCCTGATAAATTAAGTGGAATATTACTCATGTGCTGAAAGTGACACTCAATCTCAATTATTTAGGTGGTAAATGACTACGCATAGGGCTGTCTGGCTGAAAACCAAAAGCAAGCAGAGCTCAGAAATAAACAGTATGAAACTCAGCTTTCCAAATGTTTCTACATTTATATTTAACATCAAAGAATCTGCGTGAGTCATACCCATTCTGATGACTTGTACAAGGCCTTATAACCAATGCCTAAATACATAAAGGTGATTCCTTGTCCCCTTCTTGGAGAGCTTGACAGTTTTACTATTATTTCATGCACTAGAAATAAAGAAAAGGGGCAGTGAAGACTACTCGTGTTTTCCCAATGTTTGGGCAAAAATTCCCTATTGACTTGATGAAGTTGTAGTGATGTTCATACTGAACATCTTAATGATGGAAAAGCACCAGGGACTTCCCCATTCACCATCTGCCTAAAGAGCTGAACAAACAAAAATTTCAAAGTCCAAGAACATATGAATAAGAAAAGGTGATTCATGCTCAGTGGATTTGCTCCAGACTGTACTGCTGAGGGAGATTATACTGCTACAAACTATGATAACTTAAAAGGCTGTTACTATGCCCTTTGATGAAGTTGTATTTTTTTTTTTTTACATTAGCAAGAGATCTGACACCCAGAAGTTATGCCCAGAGAGAAACTGTGAAACAGTGATTCCTGAAGAATGAATACAACAAAGGAGTCTAAAAGTATACAAAACTGAACTTAGAGATCTAATCTACCTGTAAATATTTAGAGACTGTAGTGATGGATGCGTAAGAAAATCCCCAGGTTTGACAGACTGGCTCTTTTAATGATTTATGAAAGACTTGTTTTATTAATGTTAACTGAAGTTTTGTACTGGATGCTTCTTCCGCTGATAATAATTCTTTATGCGTCAGCAGGTATCTCTAGCTCTCAGGAAAGCTGATGTAATAGGAGGCTCAAATGTATGTACTATTTAGCATTTAGTAGCCAGCAAGGGTGAATTTGCAAACAGGGCTACAGAATCCTGGGTAACCCATGTACTACTATGTGATGCACAGCAGCACTGTAAAGAGACAATAAATTAGGTTTCAAAAGCCACATCAGTACCCGCAGGAGCTAGTTTTGGTTCTCAACCTGTCTAAATAACTCAGGCACTACATACTGCTTCTAGAGCAAGTTATGGTTGCATTTGAGAATTTCTGTTAGAGGACCATGCCTATCTGAATGGTGCAGACGCACTGCAAAAGATGAGCTTAATTAGAACACACTATCTGCATCACCACACCACGGTAAGTAATGAGAAAGAAGAAGCCAACCGACTGAGTCAGCTGGAACTTGGGGCATCAACTGTGCATCTCCTTTAAGAAGTCAGCAAATAGCCATGTTAATGTAATCCTAAGATAACTACACAGAGGTGTTACTGATGTGGTGATACACAAAAAAGAAGGAGGTTTTCGTCTTCTGATTCTGTAACTGAAGGTGAGGGCACAGATGAGACTGTCCCTCTTCTATTCACATCGTATTAATGGATCAAAGCAGATGAACATAGCAGGTGGCATCCATCATTGCCCATCCTCTGTTAAACAGTTCAAGCCAGCAAAAGGGAAAAATCATTTCCGTATAATGCTCCAGAAGCATTGTCATCAATTTGCTTACAATGGTAGCTGTCAGAATGGTGGGTCTGGGTTTCCTGGAATCAGAGCTGAGAAGATTTTTAGCCCCATAGCTATTATTTGTATTCATGGGAACCACATAGGCATGACTCCAGAATCTGTGACAGAAACTCAGTTTTTGTTTGGATAGAGTCCAGAATGATTAATTAGATTCTAAATGGACCAGTACTTCTGGAATATGATGTATGGATCTAATAGAGAGCATAGATCATGGAATCCTGGAAGATGCACAGGATCAAAGCAGAAAAGACACCCAAAACCATTATTTATTGTACGTTCATGTCAGTTTTCATTTAAAATTGTTTAAAAGTTTCTATTTTTCAGTACAAAACACTATTTTTTCAGGATAAAACTGACATATATAGCTAAGACTCATTTTTAAAAGAGAAACGTGCTAATATCTTAACAGTGCTTTTCCAAAAAGTTACACTCCTAAAAAAAATTTTAATTGAAACAGAACTGCAAAATCAAAATATCATGCCTTTCACAGCTGAAAATCTTTAAGTGACTCAAGCAATTCAGTTAAGCTTCTATCAACAGCCCTTGCCTTTCTCTCATTCTGCCTGTGTGCCACGTGTGTCTGGGAACCATTGAGCACGGGCAACAAGCAAATTATCACAGCCAAAGTGTTCATATCTCAAGTATAACAGACAAAAGATGTCAAGAGGAACCAACATGAAGAGAAAGAGACACTGTAAAACCAATGACATGATGGTATTGTTAGCATTATGGTAAAGCGTATTTTAAAACACCACCATGTTGGGTGTGATCTGACAACTGGAAAACATAGCATATCTTTTCTTCAGGAACTTTTGCTAGCACTTGGGAATTTTTCTTTATAACAGAATAAACCAGCCACTAGCCTATGCTTATTTATTATTCAACACCAGAATAATCTGATTGGGACAATATCGACCTGAACTGCAAACAGCATAGAATGAACCCATGATTACTTCTCCAAAGTGTGCACGACATACAAAATTCTTGGATGACAGAATTTGTTTATATATAAACTATAGGTAAATCACTAGAATTCTATTATACTTAAAAGAAAAAAAAAAATCAAATACATGCTGAAGAGCATGTTCCATAGCTCACTGCAGAACTACGAGTCCACTCAAGGCACAAATAAAACAGTGCTTATAAGGAAGTCAGCTGGGATTAGGTACTTCAAAAGAAGTCAATACGTTACTTCAAGTACTCGAAGTGCAACGATGTTCTTGAGAAAAAGAGATCATTCTAAAGCAAGATGTTTCATTAAATATCACAACTATTCAAACCAACACACCCAAACAATGAAGTCTCATAAGACTTGTTTAGTAACAGCATGCAGAGTAGCATGGGCAAAACAGCTGTCATTTTCTTTTAGCCTAACAACCTACACATTAATTATTCAAGTAATAAATGCCTGTATCTTTATCCAAGCCATAATCTGANNNNCAAATACTATGAGTGTACTATGTTAATAGTGAAAGACAATACAGCATATATGAAATTCTGCAAATTATTATGTCAGCTAATCACACTTTTCAGTAAGATTTGAGTTAAAACAGACCACTTCCAATTCAAGAGGACTTGGACTTGAAATTTTAAGCCTTAATTTGAGGATGATTTATTATTTGCATTTCAGTGGCACCCAGATGGCTCCAATAGTGATCTGGGTCCCATTGTCTAGTGTATTTCACAAAATGATGGTATGAAACAGTCTCTGCCTAAGGCAGCTTAATTATGCAAAACAAGGTTGAGAAGCATCAAAAGCAAACAGAAGGGATCTGCCTAGTTCATCCCAAAGGTCAGGCAGATCTGGGAACACAGCTATGTTCCTAGGAGCATTTCCCCTACTGGTCCTTACTGCCTGATGAGGACAGAGAATTTCTTTTGAGCCAAATATCATCAGTGCGGAAAATGCTTTAGTTGGACCATGAATAGAAAGAGCAGTTGTACACAGTCCAATGAAGATTTTAAGACCAGCAAGCAACATCGTGGCCCTTGTGAACTGCTAATAAGAAATCCCAAGAACCACTAAATTCAGTGTGATTGGGCACTACCACAAGCAGCCCTTAGCATGCCAAGAAAAACATTATGCCAGAAGCTGTTTTTAAAAAAAAATTTTCAAAAGAACTATTATGCACAATTTCAAAGATGATACAGGCTTCAGTGTATCACAACCTTTTCTACCTTAGAAAAATTGATGCTGGAAAGATACTTCAAGAACATTCACAGTTCAAATGGTGTCCATCACTTAGTAATGACAGAGACTATGCAACTAAAAGCTGATATGCATGTCTTAGAAGTCTGAAGCAGCCCTGTCAAATGGAAATTACCAGCACCTTTCAGGTAAAATGACAGAACTTTGCAGTGTGATGTGATATGCGACCTTGAAAAACTGTTATCTGCTGGGTTTTTGTTAATACGCTGGGTAATGGTGTAAAAGTGCATCTGCACTGAGCATCGCCAAATGGTGCAAGGCTGTTTGGATACTGGCAGTGTGCTTCCAGGACAGAGAACACCAAGCGGGGTAACCAGTAAGGCTGAGGTCAGGTGGACTGGGGTGGGCTCTAAACAGTTCCTCATACATTTTTTGGACGCGAAGCAGGGGCATAGAGATGACAAATCTCAAACATGGACAGAGGCTGATTTCTTGACTACACTCCTTCTGTGACCTCAGATCCAAAAAGACCCATTATCTCAGCTAGTAACCCCTTCTTCGAGCATCACACACAGCATGATGCAGAGGTACCCAAGTGACTGGCTAATTCCTGTATTTAACCCCAGCAGCTATGGGGTCAGGAAAGCAGCGCTGGCAGTGCACTGCCACCAAACACACACACCATGCTAGTGCTGGTACGGAGAGGTAGCTTTTCAAGTCATTCCTTACTTCCAAATGAAAGAAATATATAGATCCTAGAGTGCTGTTGCAAGATGACATTTGGCAACTTCAAAAGCAATCCTCACATCAACAGTTGCTCTCCATCAACCCCAGTTAAAACGCAGTGATGCTGGTATATGACATGGAGCTGCCACAGCTTGTAACATACAGCAGCCTGAACACCATTTCTGAAGTGATTTCTGTACTACAGTGGGGAAAATACTGTCGCTCAGCAATATACAATTGAAGAATAGGTAAAAACTTATCACTAGTTTTGCCATTCTGCTTTCAAAGCAGCCAGGATCTCAGCTTGTCCTTAAAAGAAACCACAATTTAAAATCTCAAGGAAAGATTCTACAAGTTTGTCTCTTTTTCTTGGTTCTTATTTAACCAACTACGGAGTCTTACTGGTTTTATTCAGTGAAAAACCCTTTCGTAATGGGTATCTTATTCCTGTGTAAGCCTTTTCAGGCCCTAAATGCTTCCTATTCAGAAAGGAAGAGAATATTCTCTCTGCAGATTCAGCTTCCTCATTATGCTGCATCCATTCCATCACAGCAGAAAGCAGGTATCGCCCCCTTTCCTGCTCAGGAGTCCTGAGTGACTGTGGGAAGTGCTGAGCACCTGAAACGTTTCCACAAAACATCATGCTGGGCATGAGGATTAAGCAGCAGAGGGTGGGAGGAGAGATATCTGCAATATGCTAAAGAATTTTACAGAAGCACCTACACATAAATATTCTCAAACTGAAAAAAAATAATCACAATTATTTTGTTAAAACACAAACTTTCACATTGTACCAAATACTTTGTGTACCAGCTTGCCTATTTTATAAATAGCTAATCTCTATACCACATCCTGAAAGAAAGAAAAAAAACCAACTGATTTTCAGCCTTCCTTTTTACAAATTGTTTGATTACCTTGTAGTCAAATCTTGGCTTCACAGAATGCTGCCACTTTGCATCACTATAGATCAACTTATGTATCACATAAACACAATATAACTTCTCAAGATTATTATATATACTTTTATATAGGTATTTAAAAGAAAGTGTGAAAACAGATTGCTCTTTTCATAACTAACTTGAAAAAAATCTCCCAATTTTATTTCTTTCTGTATTCCTCAGAAGTATTTTCTCTCAACAGCTCTTGATTGTAAATTATAAGGTTTTGCAAAAATACAATATTAAAAAAAGAGAGAGCAAGTGAGAAATGGAAGCTACAAATCCAACAGAAAAGTTCACTTATTCTGTATCCATAGCCATCTTGCAAAAGCTTCAAAAAACAACAAAAAGATTAGATTCATAACTTTCCATTTTCTTTCAGAAGTGAGAGGTTTAAGAGGATACGGAATAACTTGTAGTCAAACTTATAGATATTTAATCTACACAGATCTATTAGGAGCGTATGTTGCTGCAAAGTACAACAAACACCCAGAAGTATTTCATAATTCAGAGATCCCATTCACAATATATAAAGGAGATGGCCAAGTCCTTAAAACGCCTGAGGTCAGGTATGAGAACTCCTCTTCCAATAAATACTGTAATAATGAAAATTTACACATTTAGTTATAAAATAAACTCATACAAGTTAATTTTATATTTTATATTATATATATTCTCATACAAGAGAATCATCCTTGTTTGTGTCTCAACCAGTGACAGCTGAGCTTTAGCCTTGACTACAGTCAGTAGCCACAAACTGGAAATGGGAAGAAAAAAGGAGACATGTGGCTCTACTGTTACATTTTTTCCTATTACTTAAAAAATAGGTATTGCAAAGGAAAATTAAAGCCACAGCACTGCCACTTTTATTTACTATTTCAATTAGCTGCACATGTCCTGGCCAATACAATGAGGTCTTCATATTTGAAAGGTTTCATGTTAGTCCCGAATTCATTACACGCCTAAACTGTCACTGGCCCAATGATGTATGTAAAGTTACAGTTCAAATCTAGTATAAATTCACAGATTAATCTCAGTCTCTCTCTCATCACTGTAGTCTGCTTCCCATTTAATGCAGGCCTAAATCTCATCCAGCAACTTTGATATTAAGCCCTCATCTTCTAAGTTGTAAAATGACTTACAATTTGGAAGGAATCACTTAAAATTCAGAATATAAAATGTCCAGATTCAGAATGGTTCATATTCTTACCACTTATTACACACAGTTGTTCTCTTACCTTTCTCCAGATCCCTAAAGCACATTCTAGAAACTATTCTTTGAAAGGATATTAAAAAAGAATTCCAACTAAACATGTGTTTAGAGTTGGCCCATGCTCCCTTTCTCCCCTCCCCCCAGATAAAACCCTGTTTAATAGCCAATCATAATGCAATTTAAAAGATGCAAGTTAACAGGAATACTATTCATTTCACAACTTTACAAGTAGATATGCTTGACAATTTCCGCACTTGCTGAGAATTCAATCAGCATGTGAATAGAACCACATGCATTTTTTTTTTTTTACTATAACACAGATTTCCCAAATGGGATTAGAGCTCCCTTATTCTAAGCATTGTGCAATCACAAATATCTTCTTGTTCAAAGAACCTTATGATTAAGATAAAATGACATGACTGAGTGCAAGATGTAGCTGCAAAGAATCATGAGAGAACTAAGGAAGTGGGCTCAGGAAAAAATATAACACAAATTGAAAGTGTATTATTAATTCAAGGATAAAAATAATACAAGGAGTTAATAATTATCCCAAAGTTATATATTTTAAACTAAGAAGTATGTATTGAAATCTAAGAAAATAAGGCCAAGTAAACCCAATGTATTTAACATTCGCCTAGGGATATCATAAAGGAAAATACTTTACTTTTAAAATTAATTTGTTTTAACTGGGACCAAACCAAAAGCTCCCACTAATGGTTATTTGGTGTCATCTTCTACATGCAGCAATAAATTATATAAGCACGACAGAAGAAACAAATGAATAAGGAGTATCTGACACGATAGTCCTCGATACATTCCCTGGGGCTGAAGTAATCTGAACTACACAAAATACATTCATTAACCGGAGAAAAAAATGGTAATTTCATTTCCACAGAGACCAAAATGGCTCCATTTAAACACAGGCTCTATCATTGACCTTCCTATGTTGATAGTCTACAAATCATATTAATGAAATGTAAGAACAATAAAAAAATTAATTTAGACCTCATATCTTTAAACATTCTTTATGCATGTGATTTCCATGAGATCAAGTGTTTAGAAGTGTAAAAATATCCAAAAGTGTCTATTTCACTATCTGTAAAATGGGGATAACAACACGCTACAAGCAATGTATGTAGAGAAACACACATCCCAGGTACTCAGCTAATGAGCCAAGCACACTGAGAAAACACCACTACCAGAATTAATTCAGAATGTCATGGAAGGGTTTGGATAGTATGCAATTAAAGCATCAACTCGTTAACTCAGGAAATGTTAAAAAAAACCCCAAGTAGCTACCACACTCCCTTCCATCTTTAGCACTAAGGCAAAAATAGGATAAAATTACACAGACAGAGTTCACATCATATTACCTTTAACAATGATACATTAAATAATTGGGATTCAAATAAAATGCTGGTGGTTATCATGTCTGTACATATACCATCATAATTCGTCAGTGACAGCACTGTCTAAGTCAAGCCTAAAACCCGATGAAACCTGGTAAGGTGTTTTATTTATTTGGGGGTTTTGTTTTTATCAGAATACAGAGAGAAAAAGAAACAGAGAAAAGCTCTACAAATTTCTCACATGATCTGAAACACAAAACCATTTTTTCTGCATTCTCTGTCATACTACCACTAGAGATTCTGAAAATCGTATTTATTTAGCAATTCTGCTGATGATGTGAGAGTAGAATGCACTCCCTCTGCCATCGTTGCACAGAGCCAACATTGCTAGCAGCTTAGTAAAAGGCTTATTTTGTCACAAAAATATGTGAGCATGACTTTCAACGTGACAAATAAACAACTCTCCCCAGTGACAGACTTGCCAGGTGGAAAGGTGACTAGCTTACACAATCATTTTTCTCCTACCACCACTACATTTTAACATACTAGCTGTAAATATGATCTCTCCTGAGGGTCAATTTCTGAAAATATTGCCAGTTGTTCAAATCTCCCTCTCCTATGCCTATCTATAATAATGTGTGAACATCTTCTTATGTGATATTCGTAACATCTGACAAAGTGAACATATATACCAAGTTTTGGGCATAGAAGGGAAGGTCAGAGAGGCAAGGGGTTTATGCTCTTGCTTAGTATTGGAGTATAGTAGCTACAAATCCTAAAAAGTCTGGCACAAAAGAATAGTTAGCTGGAATTAACATCCTTACTGATATTCCTTTAGGGCATTGATATCGGAGGCTGTTAAGACAAAAGACCAGTTAAGCCACAAAACCTCACCAGCTGCACTTCAGATGAGAACATCCCAAACTGACAAAACTACTGTATGCAATACTGCCAACACTCAGTAGTGTGAGGTACTTCATCTGTTACTGGCTTACACCTAGATCTCGACACTCAAAAAGTTGCTGCTTTATCTAGATTTTTATGCATACACCATCTATGGGGGGTTACTTTCTTCTTTTTTAAATTTTTCATTCAGGGAGTGGTCTATTTTTTCCCTTCCATGGTTCTCTGTGAAGTCAGACTTAGTTACAAGAAGATTAAATGAATCAGTATTAATATTGAGGGAGGAGAGATAAGTCCCTAGTCTACTGCATTTTCTAACACCAGTAAGGTACCATTGCCAACGAAGACATAACGTGCTTTTCCAAGTGTACTGTTCCAAGGATTCTCAACTGCACATGACTCGACTGGTTTGCAGAGATCCTCCTTTTACATTAGTACCCACATAAAATTCCTGAGGTGATTACAACAATTACTAACAAATAAATACTGCTAGTCAAGTATTTAACAGCTACCATCTACTAGACAATTTAGCTACAGGAAATGAGGAAGGATTCACACCACGTGAAAAGCCAGCACGTACTTCAGAGAGAAACAGTTGTAAATGGACCATAGCTGGCAACCACTGACCTCAAAAATCTGTAGTTGTTTGTACTCAGAAACTTGACATTTGAGGTCACAAAATAAATCAGAAGATGATACAAAAACAAACACACAAAAAACGACTTTGTAATCCCTTTACAAAACTTTCTACAGTCCTAACACCAAATAAAGGAACACCTCACTAAAAAACAAAGCAAAGAAAAAATCAAAGCAACAAAACAAATAGAAAAACTCGGACTTTAGTTATCTTAAAAATTTAATGTGAAAAGCTTATACCCACTGACTGTTGCCCTTGAACCCATTTTTAGCTCCTTCAGTGGAGTCTTCTGAGGAGCCCTACAATGCAGGTTTGTTTGTACTGAACAAGGAACTCTGATTTACAGCTTTTTGTATTTCTCCTTGAAGATCTAGTGTCCCCATCATAGGAACAACATACAGTGCACTCTCAGTTGATGACACTCCTTACCAGCTTTCCCTCTTGCATATTTCCTTTACACCTTCACTTTCACCTCTTCGTTTCTTAAGTGACAAAGGTGACCAAAGGGAATGATTTTGAGGACCTCTACTTACTGCCATAAGACTTAGTTTTGGAAGAACAAAATCTATTCCATTTGCCTTTAAGTATAAAAATATATGTTGACTTGGAATATATAAGGACAAAAAAAAAGTACCCACATTCTGCTAGCCCCTAAAAGGTTAACTTTCATATGCATTAGATTTGTAGTTAAATTTTCCATTAGTCGTAGGTTAAATTTTTATGTGTTTTGGTTTTGGTTTTTTTTTTTCCTCTCCCAAACAAGTTTACCAGAGAACTCATTAAAAAAGGCATATAAAATTCAGCAAAACACATTTGTGAACAATCAGATTCATTTGTGAAGGACTTACTTTCTACTGAAATAAAAAAAGCATCCCATCTAAACAAAATATAAATACATTTCTGAACAGCAGACCTATAAAAGCCAGTAAGACTAATATAAAGCTACATTTTTTCTTCTTCATTTCAAAAAGGAATTAGTCAAATGTCTTGACCAAAACTTAACCTTTTCCGCTTATTATTCCAGTCTGCCACATCTACAGGAAATAGATCACCAAAACAGATGGAGTGAATAGATATTTTTACCTCCCAGTGGCTGAACACCAGCTGCGGACTGGCCAGGCCACTAGTTCTCTTCCTGATTTCATCAGCAAAACCAAAGCTTTCTGCTACTGGCAGGACTGCCTTAATAATAAACACATCCGTCCCCTCTTTCATCTCCTCTTGTAACACTCTGCCTTCTCTTTTGGACAAGACAGCATACACACGACCTGCAAAGACATAAATTTGATGAGCTTACCAATATATTTATATCCTGCATCATGAAGAGAAAAATATAAAAATTTATGTCAACATTAAGTAAAATACATAATTTCTTTGGCTAGAATTGTTCCCTGTAAGTGCATCAACTAAGTGGACCCAATAAATTCAAACAAACAATATATTCTGCCAGTACAATGTGCAGATCCATATGAGTAACATTTAATAAATTAGTACTACTGTTTGGATCTAGATAGCGCTTGCACTAGGTGCATTTTATACAATCATATGGCTATTTTTTAAATGGCAGCTTGCCAGATTATTTGCCTAGCTTGCTT
>JAOXJM010000071.1:32112122-32126644 GCA_026413425.1 Tringa solitaria | reverse complement strand
ATATTTGAGAAACATTACTATGAAATCTTACTGTGTTTCATGAACCGTATCTTAGTCACCTTTAGAAGTTTATTTGGATCACCATATCCCTAATATGGTACTTGTCCCAAATACTGCAGTGCTATTCTAATCAAAGATAACTTGTTTATCTGAAATGTTACTTATTATGTTTAATTAGTTTTTTTAATTAATTCAGGTTTAAATTAGTCATCAAAATTAGTCATCGAAAATTTTTATTTTTGTTTCCCAAATTAATATTCAATCCATTGAAATACAGTGTATATATCATGAAAATAGCTGTAAAAACACCCATGTTTGTCTTTACAATAGGCATTAAGTTAATTTTTAAAATTTTTTTTGCAAACTTAGGGGCTAAGTATTCTACAGACAAAAACTAGCAAATACTTTTGTATTGATCAAGATAATAAAACCACAAGAAAACTTATGCACTAAAAAATGTTTTAGGAATGCCTTCATTTACAAATGTGTATAGTTCATAAATATTAGATGTACTAGTAAACTTTAGAAGTATCTTGTAGTGAAGAACAAGTTTATATCCATTTCTCAGAGGTTCAAATATTTTCTATTATATTGCACTGAAAAAACATGAATGCGTACTGCTACATTTTAAACATCTGGGCAAAACTGACTCTTACTGGAAAAATTAGGAATATACATTACTTCATAATACATGTCACCTATTCTCAGTTGAAAGAAAGATATCATTAAAGACTATAACCACTTATACTGATTTGCATATATACTGTAAGCCTTTTGTGGGATACAGAGGAAATGCTGGAGTGGGTTTATTTTCCTTTATTTTTTAAGCACAGAATCTGATCCTTGTTTGGGAAATTCAGCACAAGCACACAGCTAGTATAGTTAAACACTCCTGTCAGATGCAGGCAATGGAGCATCAGTTCAGCACCAATTATTTCAGAGTTTAGAGTTCTCTAATAAAATGTGGGTTGAAGTGTCCTTTCTACTGTCACCAACAATTTTATCTGCTCATGCCCTTACCAGGACATCCTCATTGTTCCTCTGACTGAACTTCACCTTTACAACACACAATAATCTTCTTATTGCTCATGAGGAAACTGAGGAAATACTTCTATATTCTATATTTAAAATCACAAAAAGACTAAGGCATTCTGAAGATAAGTCACTGAGTTTGCCATGCATTTGCCTTTGTTAACATAACTAAGCAATTTCAAGCCTATGGAAATTTCACTGAGTCCAGAAAATTCTCAGATACGAAAGGGTCACATCTCAGCAGAGCTCACAATTCACTAACTGCTTTAAAATGCAAGCTTAAACATACACATTGCAAAAGAGCATCACGTCACTGTACATATACTATGTATGTATCACACAGTATATATTAAAGCCATTTGTTAAAGCAACTAAGTTCAAAACCATTTTATAGGTTATTAATGTTATAATTCAAACGATTTATTTCACTAATTGTTTTAAGTAGGACTTAGAAAACTTTGCACGCATATCCATGAGATAAGTAAGGTAACATTTATCACAAAGCACTTTAGATGCACGTATTTTATGGCTATAATTCACTGAAGATTATACTTCGAAAACATAAAAGCCAGAAGACAATTTATAGCTTACTAAATGCATAGCTACATGCATTTCATCCAAGCAGTCTGGAGTACTGTCTCTACCACAAAGAAGTTGTAGAAGGTCTTCAGTTTCACCCCTACGGGCAGACTGCAGTACACTGAGGATACACTGGTTCTACCTCTACACTAATTCACTGAATGGATTTCGCAGCATCAATCAATAAGAAATACTGAAATATCTTCCTATTCAAAATAGTCAAAACAGTTATTTTGAAAATATGATACTACTTAAAAAACAGCTTCAACATGCTGCAACATACAGAGTAAGTCCGTGCATAACAGGTTCACTTCAAAGCTCTATGAAGTCCTGTTCATCACTTTACTAAGGGATGCTTCAGTACATCAAGTAAAAATGCTAAATAATTTTGGTATTTTCTGCGTACTAAAAAAAATGAAGCTTCACACTAGAAAGAAATACTGTGGAAGGACAACAGGACCACAGTATGCAAGAACCTCAGGGTCCCCATAAACTTAGCTACCAGGGACAGAGAAGCTGCTCTTCTGGTTTGGATTCTGCATGTTTTCACTTACACAGCTGAGCCAGAGACAATACTATGAACTGATATGAAGTGCCCCCTAAAATGCTGTGATCTAAAATTTTGATAACTTAATTTTTTAAAAAAATAAAGACATAAGAATTGCTATCAAAATAAATCAAAAGCTATAACTGTATGGCAAAGTCCTTTCCCAACTTTCATTGACCTTTCATTGACGTTAGTAAAATGAAGACAGTCTAGCTTTCAGAGTCCAGAACACAAAAGAGAAGGGAAGAAGAGCTCAAAAGGTAGGAATATCAACAGGCAGAAGCTAATAACGATAATAAAACATGTGATGCTAGTTCAGAACATTATTCTGCTTTCGTCAGTTTACACAGAACTTCCACAAAGCAGGAATGTGTAAAAATGGATTTTTCTCGTGAACTAGTAGGAAGGAGATGCTCAGAGTATAACATACTGGGAAACATGGGGTGCATGCAGGAGCCAAGTGGAAACCCAATGCCCGTTACACTGGACACGTATAACCTTACAACACAAGTTACAGAAGCCACTTGTTTGTCACGTGTCAACTGCCAAGTCTTAATGGACAGCATGCATACTCTTCACTTGCCCTAACGAGGATAAAATTTATTAGCTTAAACTTCTCCAATAAAAATTAAACCAATGAATTTGTAATTAACTAAGTGCATGTCCATGGTTATTACCACACAACTCACATTCATTACACTGGACTAATTTGCTTGCATGTCTAAGTCCTAAATTACACTTATTATATATATATGCATTAGAAAGCCATGTTTCCATTTGGTTTTATGGCACAATTGATGAGCCGATGCATGCTAATTACACCACTATAAACAATCATGCTTTTTTGGTAGCAGGCATTTTCAAAACCAGCAATTTATGAGTTTTGAAAATTGCTGTCTTGCTTATAGTTTGACAAGAAATTCAGAGTATTGTGCTAATGTGCTCCTGGAACAGTAACATTTAACACTACAAAACCTAAGCCTGATAGGCATTCTTACATATTAAAAAATAATTAAAGCTATCTTAAAAATACCAAAGTTCTATATCATATTAAGATGCAGTTTAAGGTAACGTGATAATAAGCTTACTGCAGGACACCTTTTACCAGGCCTGCTAATAATTCCTCCAGAAAAGAACAGGATCATATACCTGTACAAAACAATTGCTCATTCAAAGGCATCTCTTTTCACTACATACAGTTGTAAATTCTGCTGTTCAGACCAATTTGTTTTTGTATAACTGCAATCATTATGCTTGTGCGTACAACAGCTGAGATTTTTACAACTAATAACCAAATCTTTAATTATTGTATGTGGGATATATTATAATTTGTCATGAGTAGTATAGTCAAAGTAAATTTGCTGACAGCTGAAATGCAACAGAAGTTTTAAAGAAGATCTTGGTGCATTGGATCAGCTTCAGTCTGCAAGCAACTCCCATGGAAAACTCCAAATGTCAGGGTAAGTTAGAAGGTGTTGTAAGTAGGTCATAAAAACAAGTTTAAGTAGGTGCAAGTGGTAAGGTAATATAAGTGACACAAATTTGGTATGCAGTGGGGTTTGCAAAGTGAGCAACTTGCAGAAGGATACAGATGCTACTGAAAAAAAAAGTCTACCATCTGGACTGTGACAATAATTTAAGATTCTCTTTTTTTCTGATTTTATTTCTATATTCATTATTGTATTAACTTAAAACATCTTGAAATGGCATTAAGTAAGACTCTGCATTCACGTTACAAGCAGGACAGGTTTCTTCATCTCTTCATGGAACGAATGCTTAATTATGAAGCACAATATTGGTATTTGCATTTACTGACGTTGACATTACAAAAAAATTCATAAAAAGGAAAAAGTTTGTAACTTGCACTTCCAAAAAAGCATAGCACTGCTATTTATGCATATGTTTCAGATAAGCAATAAGAATGCTACATTTACATTTAGGATAGCATAAATACTACAGTTATCAGAGAGTCATTGTACAAATCTACTAGAGAACTATAAAAAACTCCTGACAAAGCTTTTAATTAACTTATACTTTCTGATTCAGTCTCATTTATAAAACTTCTCCTTGGAACTCAGAAAGCAAATTCTTGACAAAGGTTTTTCTGTCTTACCTAAAACTTCCGCAGTAGCCATAATTTCACACGTGTACATGGCTGCCATAAGCCTCTGTGGTTTTGCTTGCAAAGCGTAACGACAGGCTTCCTTCATGGTGGCAATCAGTTGTCCAGAGAAGGGACCATAACAATCTGCAAGTAAAACTTCTCCTTTGTGTTTACTAATTTTCTCAGGTGATTTTGGAACACTTTGACTGCTGTCGTGGTGTTCATTCGCACCACAAACATCATCAGTGCAACTGCTTGTTAGAGCAGTGTCTTCACTTTGTTTATGTTCTATGGCATCACATTCCCCTGAATCCTGACTACCAGTTGACAGCATCTCTCCAACTTTATTCATTTCCCATTTTTCCACTGTAAAACAAACGCCCATGAGGGGTTCCTCACACATGGGTCCTGAAAGTGTAGCCAGCTGAAACCCACTTACTATGCTGTTGTCAAAGTCTCTGTATTTACTTACTTCTTTCACAGTGTTCCCAAGGCACTGCCACACAGACCTTTTATAGCCCTCAAAATTATATAACAAAATATTAGGCCCACACTTCCGAGGTCCAAATGACCAGATCTGATCAACAGCATTTCTCCACTTTCTTCCCTGCAGATTTTGCTCCAACTTTTGTTTGAATTCCTTGATCCTATCAAGAGTCTTCTGATTTATCTCATGGTTTTTTTTATCTTCATTCAGAGATGTGTTGAGTTGCTCCATAGTTCTAATTAAGTCACTGTTTTCTTCAAGAAGTCGAGTTACCTCCTCAGGAAGGGGCACTGCTCTTACACTGAGAGTTGCTTGTTTATTTGGGGTAGATATTGTAACAAGCCCATCTGAATCAACCTGAATTCCTTCAGGAACTTTATTTTGGTCTTGCTCTTTTGCTTGGTGTATGACAGCAACTTTCTGCTGTTTGCCGATTTCTTCGTTCACCATATCAACTTTTGGAGGTCTTGTTATTGTTTCTCGGAATGGTATAATAGGTGCCGATACACTAATCTGTACCTTTGCAAACCTATAAAATAAAGTTTAAAAATTAGTTTAAAATTATGAAAATACTTTTAAACATGGGGGGAGGGAGATAGGACAATAGCTTTAACATGGAACAGATGCTCATTAATTAATCTGACTGCAATACAGATTATGAGATAATGCACTTCAAACTCAAACTCTTAAAAGCGTTATGCACTTCAAAACGGAAGCATTCCTTCTTATGTCTTCAGAAGTCTTTGGAAAGGAACTGAAGAAAAAAAAAAAAAGAGAAAGCATTGCTGTGGCTCTGTGTAAATCACCAGTTCATCCACATCTTGGAATCTACGTGCTGTTGTTCTCTCCCCTCAAATAAGATATGACAGAAGAAAATAAGAATAAGGACAATCAAAGGTATGAAAGTACAAGTAGACTTCAGATGTTTCAAGGATATAATAGAGGTCTAAAAAATCATGAAGGGCATGGGGAAGTCTGATGGGGATTAACAGACAAATCAAACTAATACAGGCCTTGAACTGTCCCTGAACTGAGAACCATGAAGGCCCAGGAAAGCAGTACAGTTACCCTGTTTTCACTCTTTCCCAGACATGTGCTCAAGGCCACGCTGCTAGAATAGGACACCGAGCAAGGTGGATGCCCTGTTTGAACCAGTGTGGCTCTTCTTAAACTGAGATGGATTCAGATCAAGTACTCTGGGGCTCAGAGCACTTGGAGAGCTGACGCTCCCATTTTCTCCATGCACAGCAGATTCCAATCTACACACAATACAGTGCAGAAGCCATGTGTATGAAGCCAGCACTGCAGCACAGAAGCACAAGGAGAATTAATGGGGGGGGAAAAAAGTCCCCTGGCAACTTCATATTATGATTAGCTCGTGGAAACCTTAGCCACTATTCTCCTTGCAAGCCTAAAGGATCATTCATAATTGTGATCTTGTAACAAACGTAAATATACAAAGCACTATTCTGAAGGTAGAAGTCAATGGCTGCCTACGTTGGAATGCCTTCATTTGGCTTTGAGGAAGGGAACAGGTTTCAAGTGAAATAGCTGAGTATAGGGGACACATTCATTAAAGAATTATGCCAGATAATTATTTCATGTATAGACCTGTCGTTAGTAGCAGCCTTTCTCTGCTATAAAGCAAAACACAGTCCCTCTCCCTCATACATCTCACGTAGCTTTATATTGTACGGTAACTTCAATGAAAATTAAGTGGTAATTTTTTAAAAATAAAGTTACTTTTATGAGTACAGCTTTATGCAAAACATAAGCACAAGAAACTATGGGAGATAATTAAAATAAATTGACCATTAACTACAGACAAAAAATTAAACCGTCAATTCTATACCAGAAATCCCTATTATTTCAGGTCATTAAACACTTCTTAGTCTTTTAGAAGAGTTTATATTGGAAAGGTCTCAACGATAATAAAACTTCCTAACAGAAGAAAGTAAACAAACTTTTAATGCCGTGGATGAATCTTATTTTTGGTCTAATGAAAAAAAGGTAAATTCAATCTTTGCCTTTAAAGGACCACAGAAAGCAATGGGGTATGAGACAGTAGGTGAAGATTCTGGTGTTTTTCCACACTAAAAGATAGGAAAAAAAAATATCTTACCAATGCAGTTCAGTCTGTTAAACATAATTTATAATCTGCTTTGTGAGCGTACTAGCATTTTTTAAAGAAATTATTTTGGGTCAAAAGTTGAAAGGTGCAACCTAAAAAGCTTCTTTTTTTCCTTTTTAACTAAGTTGGAAAACACCCTACACAGTGAAGAAAACCTGTGTTAGAAACAAAACCACAACAGAATGATAGAAGCTTCAACAATATTGTAATATTGGTATTTATAACAGCAATAAAGCGTGATTATTAAGGAATTGGTACATTTTTTTCACAGCAACACTATTAACCAACTTTTTTTTTAGGTTAGTTCATATTTATTAATTATTTGTCTCGAAGTCAGTACTTTGCTGGAAAACCTTCTCTACACTTTAAAGGATATAAGATGAGGAAAATTAATTACTAGTGATTAAAATGCTCTAAAAATATAAGCTTCGTATCTTTGAGTATGCCAATGTGTTATTTTACCACCCAGCTAGAAAGTGTCAGATTTGTTAGCTCTTTCATATATTTAATAAACATCTCTATATTTATTCATAGAGGATCACTTGTTTTATCTTCAAGTACAACTTCATGACTTCAAAATGTCCTGTATGGTATTTTTCTGTTTACTCTAATCACAGGAGCTGAAAATTGCCAATGGCACCATGGCAAAACCCTGTTTTTCTAAGAACTGTGAAATGGATGTTTATTAAGTGCACATAATCAGCATCTTGTTCAAATACATTCAGGATTTGACTCAGCTGAAGATACTGGAAACTTGAAAGCTTCCCATCAGATCTGAAAAATAGCCTGTATTTTTCACCTCATCTGAAGATGAAAAACAATAGGCTCCTACACCACTGCTAAAATGGTAATCCTGTGTCTTCAAAGATTTGCAACAGCTTTTTCTACTTACATAAACTATAAAAAATATACTTTACTGATTTTTATCTCACTGCTACAATTAAAACCCGTGGTATAGCAAGCTAGCACCAGATCAATGGAGAATGGGTTTTAGTTTATTTTTTGGGTATGAAGATATAAAAACAATGTTTGACACTGCCAGCTGAATTAG
Source organism: Tringa solitaria (assembly GCA_026413425.1). NCBI lineage: Eukaryota > Metazoa > Chordata > Aves > Charadriiformes > Scolopacidae > Tringa > Tringa solitaria. The sequence continues at coordinate 32,118,713 of JAOXJM010000071.1, read as the reverse complement.
GATCTGTTTTTACAACACGTGAAGAAAACAAGACCAAAATTGGAATGACCTGCTTCTGAGGCCCAGATGTTATTTACCTTTATTTATACAATATTCCTGCTAATTAATGTTTATAGAGAATTTTTTTAATATACAAATAGAAAGTTAGTTTTTGGATAAGGATAAGTCACTGATCCCTGTAAAGGATTTTCATGCTGCTTTAGTTTACATTCAAAAGCAAAATTAATGAAAATCATGTTCCAGGATGCATGACTTAAAAGATGAATTAATTACATGACTGCATGGACATCTGTGAGGCTAATATAATGCCTTGAAAGAACATTCATACTTTTACCTCATTTTAAAGATGAAATATTTTGCTGTAATCAGTTTTAGAATAGTCACTATTCTGCATCAAGTCTCAGCTCTAATTAATAGTACCTACAGCTGAAAGCTAGTACCTGCAATGAAAAAAACCCACAACTTCTGCCACCTGAAATTATAAGTATTTATATCCAAGCAAACACAGCTTAAAGTAATTTATCAGTTTTAATCTATAGAATTTGAGCCTTGAGAAACAACCAATGGTTCTGGTTATTGCACTGCGAACTACAGGGACTCAGGTGTTCTAAAGCAAGTTACCTGAAATATTGCACAAGTTTACAAACAGTGATGATTAACATTATCTCTGTTTCTCTGTGATTGGCAAGCTTGTTATTTGAAAAACCCCTTTTATTAAACTTTGCACTAAACTTTCATATGAGGTAAAATTCATTGCATCAAAAAGTGCTCTAAACCAGATTATTTCAGAAGCTATTAGTCTAAACTCCAAGTAATGTGCAACTCAAAGAAAGAACCTCAAGCTAGGATTGTGTCTGGATCTTTCTTGTAACTAAGCATGAATAAAAACTGCCAAGTGTTATGACACAGGAAATGGAACTGAAGCACTCAGGCAAGCAGCATGAAGTTAACAGAAACAATTTTGTGTTTGGTCTGATAAGCACTATTATAACAGTTTCATGATCTAAAGCAAGAAAAAAGGAAGAATAATTTATTACATTTATGTGACAGACTCAAAGTTCAGAGTTGTGTATCCTTCTTAACCACTCATGAGCAAGTTCATTAAATGACAACAAAAGGACTAACCAAATTTCCTAAGTTCTGGTAAACTTTGGCAGAGTGATGAAAGTTGCAAAGAAAAAGCAAATGTAACTGTAAACTTTATTTCCATAGGACTCAAAACTAGGAGATCTATCTACCCTTTTTGCAGCTTTTCCACACACTTGTATTATACTAATAAAACCAAACAAAACTCCCCCCACTACTATTACCACAATCTTCCTTCTCTTTGTTTCTAATTCTGAATTCTGAATTCTGAATTCTAAATTACCCTGAACAGGGTAATTTAATCCCCTCGTGCTTAGTAATTGCAATACTCTTTGGCCAGAACATTCTAAAAATTTCCATTGTAAAATGCAGAAAATAAAATGTTCAGAGTTAAAAGGTCCAATTTATTATTCTATTAAAAAACAGCTAATCAGGAAGAAAAAAAAAAATAAATGTAGGGAAATTAAACAGAATGTCCATATTTAATCATTTAGATAAACATGGATTACTCGGATCTTTTATTTGTTTCCGTGTTTCTTCAAATCTTTGACAAGAAGCATCACTTGAACATAATTTACTAAATACACACTGGGAAGCTAAAATTAAATATGTGCCTTTGGAAAAGTTTGATTAAAATCTTGACAAAGACAATTCAGTATAGTTTCACCTCAGCAGAACCTCCTCGGTTTCTGTAATTACTCCAAAAATATCAACTCTTCAAAACCCAGTTGATACAATTATGATAGATGCTAAGATCAGAATCCTGCCCCATTACTTCAAGTGTGACTTAAGCATTTTGAATAAAGTTTCTCAATATTTTTGGGGGAAAAAACTTATAGGTCAAATTTTTAAGGTATTATACACTGCCTTGATCCCTAGCAGATAATGTGCTATTCCAAACTAAGTGCACTCACAACAAGCTAAACATCTGTACAGAAACACAGACAGAGCTAATATAACTAACGTTTCAGACCACAATTTCTCCCCTTCACACTTCAATAGTTAGCTGAAGTAATTTACTGCTGTCAGAATTCACATGGAATCATGCAAGACGGGGATCCTGTTCTTTACTTTTCCTTCCACAAACTGGGGAAAGAAGGAAGGGACAATTCTTGTCGCATGAGCTAGTATGTGAGGGATGGCAGCTAAAATATATCAAGCCCTCAGAGAGAGCTAGAAGGAGCAGGAGCTGATGAACACACTTGCTCCCAACTCCTTCTGGGAGCTGGTACCCAAGTGAGGAAAAAGGCAACATGAACCGTATGTGAAGTCCAGGTTGGTCAATGGGGGGAGCCCTGCTTGTCTGTGCCCTCAGGTGTTTCTTGTTTCTGCTTACGATGCTACAAGCACAGAGCATTTATGTGCTTTGGTAGTTCAGAACACTGACAATGTTTTCTTGAGGAATACAAAAAGGGGACACAAACTAGTCACTCAAAGTTTACAGTTCTTTTAACAAAAGCCAAATTAGATGACAAGTCAGAAAAAACCCAAAATTATGTTAACAAAATAAAAGGTTAGGAATGTAAATCTATGGACTACTACTTGCTGCTTGCTATAATCCTATTTCCCCATCACACAGACATTATTTTACTAAACTCTTTTTTAGATTTTGACCAATGCCAATAATAAAGGCATTTATACATCTTACTATGCAAAGTGCAGCTGAAGACAGGCACAAATGGTTTTGCTCTATTGAACACCTTACATTCAAGTGATGTGTATTAATAAATAATATGTTTTTAAAAGTGGTAAAAATGTGTTGCTCTAAGTTGTAATGAGAATAACCGTTAAAACATACATCCAATTTTACACATGATCCAGTCTAACTTCCATAAGAAATGATTGGTGTCTGCTATTAACGGGAACAAATATGGACACAGTAAGACAGACATTCAACCATCCATCAACAGGTTTGCTTTTTGGTTTAGAAAGAAAATGACAGTAAATGCACGTGGACAGAAGTATCAGCATTTTTTTTAGTTAACAAAGTTATAGGAAAGGGCTGTTTCAGACAACTGTTCTTCTACTATTTGAAGAAACATTAGAATACACTAAATGTATGCATTTATGCTTGCAGAAAATACTGCTCACAAGAGAAGAGATTAACATTTAAAAAAAAATCAACATGAAGAATAAAGGAACAGGATAGAGTATGCACACAGTTTTAGCCTTGCTGCTTTCTAATTTTTTAGAGTTCATTTGTCAGACATGATTCCCCTCACAGTTTTTATTTTGCACAAATGGTACATTACATTCTTAATTGGACTCCTGAACCTATTGCAATTTATCATCTCTAGAAAGTGGCCAAAAGGTGTATAAGATGCATAAAAGTGATGACCTAGTGGCTTCTGCTCAACTGTAGGTAATTTTATAGTTACAAAAAGGCACATTTATGATCCAATGGTAAAAACTGTTGGTGGGTGAAGCTTCTATTTTACCAGAATATAAATCAAAGATATACATCTGACAAAGAAATACAACAGACACCTACTGAACTAAAAATATTTCTTCCTCCTTGCCCCTCTAACCTTTCTTTCAGGTCATCCAAGCAACGCTGAAGATGAACTTCTCCCGCTGTCACTAGCACATGTTCTCCTGTCTCCTGGATTAAAACTTGGACACATGGATCAGCTTGGTTTAAAAGCTTCATTCCTCTGACCAGCTGAGGCATATCACCTGGCAAAATAATGCATTATTAACAAAGTAATACTGAAGAAGGAATACTTGAAGGAGAATATACTTAAAATGAGAAACAGTAACACTCATTTTTATGGAAGTCTGAACACAAATACGTATTTTAGGAATACTCAAAAACTTTCATCTAAGTTCCAAAGTCTTTCTGTGGGTAAATTTCTGCTTATGAATCACAAAGAGTGGTGTGGTTAAAGAGCAGCAACTGAAGACATAAGCTATACTCATAATTTGTTGCCAAGAATTTATGTACTGATGATAAAATTCACGTTATACAATTATAACCATGGTACACATTTGAATGGATTGCACATTTTTGTTTTACATAGTTTTGCAATAGGTTTAGTACACCAAGCTAGCTACTGACTATGACTATGTTACCTTGCTTCTTATATACAATTAAATACAGATACAGCTCAAACTGCTCACAACCAATAGAATACCAGAATCTTATGAATATGAAGTGATTAAAAATGTTATGATTTCACAACTATTTAAAGTAATCTTTCAGTCAATAACTGTATTTTTTTTTCAATCTTTCACAGCTAAGTATAGCAATCTGTAAATTGCTAATGCTAAAAACGTCCAAAGACATAAATAATAATGTTAATTTTACTAAAATAAAAGCAAAGTTATTCCACACAGGTTACATAGAAGGTACAAGCATGAATGAAGCACAGGAAGGATCTAAACTAGCTGTAAGCCACTGAAAAGCTTTAATGATATTACAACCTGAAAAGGGAAAAAAAATCAGGAGTCTGCGAGCTTTTCAGTGAAACGAAACACAGCTGTCCCTAAAATGAAGGTATTTAAAAAACTTGCCTTAAAGTTAATGGAGACTGAACAACCGCAGCTGAGTCAAATTTGGCTAGATCACATCAAAGCTATGCATAAACACCTCATGTCAGCAGCCTTTCATAATTAAAACAATTTTAAAAAATTAATTATGATTCCTTTTTCTTATTTTACATACGGGGTAAAGAATACCCACAGGCTTTCTAGGAATGCATATTCATATACAGAAGAAAAAGTGACATTAAACTTGTCATTCACGTGGAGACTATTAAAAGAAAGATGATATTGTAAGCTTGTAAGGGTATAACAGAAAAGTATCCTTGAAAACCAGACATAAAAATAAACAAAGAGTGGAAAAAACACAGTGTTAGTTCACATGGCCAACACAGTTGAACAAAGACTTTCAATCACATCTTCTGCGCTGAGAAGGATGAATAGTTTGGATTTTTTCTTCTTTTAGAACTTAAGGTAGCCATAGATGAAGATTTTGACATGAATGTGAAGACGTGCAGTAATTTTGTAAAATATACATAGGGAAGTAACTTGCATTTATTTGAGTCATTTTTCCAAATAAGCAAACACAGTTTTGAGGTAGGTTTGCTGTGGAAAGCCAGGGCACCCACACAAGACAACATGCTAGGGCCACCTCAAGACTCTGTGCAGCTCATTGGACAATTGATTGCTTTCAAGCTGAGTCTGCAATGGCCAAATTTTGCTTGTCTTCCTGTTACTGCAAGCAGCAGCTGACTTTCAGGAAGCTTTTGCAAGTGTAGCTACCTTTGAGGCTTCTGTCCCTCTAACAGATTTAGTTCAATCCACAGCCACAGAAGTTACCAGGGAGGAGAAATTAAGCAATGGTGTAAGAATAATACAGCTTCTTTTCCTTAAGGAAAATAAAAATACCCCAAAATCAGTCAATAGTTATAGAGTTACACTCCTTTAACATTTTCAACATAATACTACACTCAGTAAAGCCCGTAATTTCCAATACTTTCAAAACTACTTTAACAAATGCGGGATGTACAATATATGATTATCTGTTACTCAGACACGTGGGACAAATAGCTACTAAGTTGTCTAATCACTTTCTAAAAAACATGTTATCTTAATGTTTAGAGTATTTTTTAATTGAACATAAAGCCAGTTATTTTGGTTCTACTAACACTACAATGACAAATCACAATAGGCTGAAAATTGTTTATAGCCAGAAATACACTACTCTCTGGTTGAGGGTGTGTGTGTGTGCACATGCAATAATCTAACAGAAGCAGTACTGCAAATCTGTATCACGAGATTCATGATGTAGCATAAAAACCTTCTGTCAACAGAAGTGAAAAACCCAAAGATATACTTACCTTCAAAGTAAAAGAATACTGAACCCTGAGCATCACATAGTGTGTTCCTTATGGAACAGCTAATTGTGCTGTTGTGCCCCATAAAGGGCACAACAAGGTCTTCTGTATCTCCTCACCTCCTGAGACATGAGCTAGCCAGCTAGAAGAATTCACAAGGACAAAGTATGGCCTTGTAGGTGACATATTTATTTTTTTTATACTGGGTCAGTCTCTGATTCAGTGGATAGAGCACAAACCAGCCAAAGGCAGGAAGCTGCAGTGCTGCCACACTGAATTTGCATTACCTTTTCCATTCTCCTTTAAACTTACTTGGATGTTTCGGTTCAACAGCTACCCGCACTATCGGTGTGGCTTCAAAGTTGAGAGGTGTAAACGGTGGACAAGCTGGCGACGTTGACAGTGTTGCAGACTTCAGCACAAAATCTTGCAGGCCTCCTATTCCTAATAGATATTAGGGAAAAAAAAACGCAAAACAACAAAAAAATCACGCACTGTCATATTAAACGAGACTAAATACATGATCATCAAGCTAAAAAACCTGCAATTATTCTAGTGACAAAAATCAGATTCAAAAAGTCCTCACTGTTCATATAAAGTATCTGTTAAAATACAGGCTGCCCAGGGAGGGTGTGGAGTCCCCTTCTTTGGAGATTTTCAAGACCCG
>JAOXJM010000071.1:32085624-32112022 GCA_026413425.1 Tringa solitaria | reverse complement strand
GATCTCTATGGTCCCTTCCAACTCTAAAAATTCAGTGAAATTCAGTGAAATCTGGGTACTCAGATCTCTGGTGTGACATTTGATATTCAGTCTCACAGTTCCCATCACATTCCCTCTGTATTTTAAAAAGGCTTGTTTATAACCCTAAAGAACAGAAAGGACATGAAGACCTTTTTTCCCTTCTAATATGTCCAATCCTTTGTCCAGCTCAGACTTATTTTTCGTGGTTTAAATTTAGAAAAATTTAGATTGCAAGAGCCCTCCAAAGGTCATATAGTCCAACTTCCAGCTCAACACAGGACTAACTTCAAAGATAGATAAAGTCACTCAGGGCAACTTATCCAGTCAAGTTTGAAAAACCTTTAATGATAGTGACTCCATAGCCTCTGTTTGCAAGCTCCTCCAGTACTTAATTATTCCTTTTGTGAAGAATGTTCTTTTTATTTCTTCCCACCCCCCCATGCCCATTTGGGACTCCCCTTCTCTGAAACTTGAATCTTGTAAAATTTAACCTATCCTATAGCAAACTATTAATTCTAATCCTAATATATTTTACAATACTGGCGAGTTAGAGAAAACTGAGCTTAAACTGTAGTGATAAGAAAAAAAATATGGAAAAAAATATTAGCTATACAGCTCCAAAATAGCTGCTGTAAATGCATATTTAGTCTTGGCTCACTAGCTGGCACATTTAAGACAATTTGAAATTATTGCCTTCAAATTCCTAACCAACAGGACATCATTCATAATTTAGTCAGAGCTATAAAAACACTACAAGAAGTGGTTGAGTAATAAAGATGACAAATAAAGCCGATCTGATATATACAGTCACTTTTCCCAATTCTCCCTCAATCATAAGCAGTAAGCATTGCAGTACTTCTAATGAAGTATAAATTAAGTGTACGTGTAACTTATCACCAGAAAACTAAAACCTTTAGCTCATCATCTATACCTGCTTAAAAATTAAATTCGTATTTGTAGATTGCTGTATATTTGTGCTCCTTCCCCCTCCTTTCCTACATGCCTGAGTAGTGATAAGCAGAGAATTTCTTAACCCCAGCTCCCTGTTACCACCCTAACACTTTTCCAGGTTCTTTTCTTAGTCGTCTTTATTTGAGGCCAGAAACAAAGAGGGTGAGCTTCCACCCTATGAGATCATGAGGGAGTTTAAATTCTGAAGAGCTAGTCTGCAGAATCGGGCTGTTTCTACACCTCTGAAGGCTGAATGTCTGGCCAGTAGGATATGCCAAAACTCGAAATGTCACTGTTTAAGAAAACCTGTCTCAAAATAACTGGAAGCAGAGCAACATTCAACTTTAAATGCAGGATAGCAGATGCTACAAAGAAAATAAATCTGTATAAACTCTGGGTTGCACCTGACCTATGACCAGCATGTATTTCCTCTTTTTCACTTATTCAACATGTGGTTTGAATGAAAAACAAATGCTGGATCATCATCACCACGAGGGACTCAGAAAAGGGATGGGTCCATTTTACTCTGATCTTCTCCAGCTGGTAAAAGGAAAATGATTTAGAGTGGGAGGTGAACAGCTTCTTTTCACAATGTAATATGAACCAGAGAAATCGAGTTCAAAATCTTACTTCAGATAGACTCACTCTTTTCTTGACACATTACAGTATTCTTACTACCATAAAGAAAATTTAAAGCTCTCTGCTCTTTTATTTCACGCTCGAATGTAAAAGTAAATGAATTATACTAGTGTCTGGCAACAATAATACACTACATATAAAAACATCTGTCAGTTTTCATGAAAATCTGTTAGGTTTATAACCTGAGCATTCTAATCGCTTAATTGTGTGAGATTGCACAGAGCAGTGTCAGCCCTGATCAATTTACAAATTCTTAGTAATGAGTGTTGGCCAAAAAAATCCATAAAGATTAAAGGTTCTTGGACACTTTTTTTGCATAACATGACTAAGTAACTCCTAACGTATTTTCTGAATAATATTAGACAAAGATGTAAGGTAACTAATTCCAAAGTACCCCATGACATGTCAATGGAAGAATTCTGCTAATTATGCTGATATATCAATCAAATTTACTTATTGTTCATCCCACTGAAATTTACACATAATACTTGAGATCACAGACCTGTTGCATATTAATATCTTAATTACTTGAACAGACTTAGAAAAGTCACTCCAAAATTAAACTTATAAATACACCTCCCATTTTAAGATTGTTTTTGTTCTGTTCAGATTTTGAACACAGACATCATTATAACACACACATTTTACTTCACATTTCTTTTTGTATTACAATAATTTTCAAAATGACAGGAACCAAAGGAAAAACTGCTTAAGCAAGGAAGGTGACAGAAACTACTGCTCTTTTGGTTTAGGTTAGCTTAAAGACTGAAATACTAAAAGTATTTTGAATAGTCATCTGTCAAAGAACAACCTAGTCTACAAAGTATGCAGTATGTCATACAAATAAACATGCGTGCCAGTAGGCAGTTTGTTTTACATTGCTTTTATTTATTCATTTATTTTTAACAGAAGCAGGATTTTAAAATATCTATAGGAATTTTTAAACGTGAGTTTTAACTTAATCAGGAAATTGCTTCTTTTTATAAACTCTGCCTGTGGTGTGTCACCTAATTTCTATACAAAAGATAATGCTGAATTCTGCCTGTTCAGAGGAGTGTGTAAACTTCAAAGACACAAGAGTTTATTAGAAACTTATTAGAAATATCCCATACTTTGCTATATACTGTGTAATACTATTTCTAACATTGGACTTGGTAGCAAAGCCTTTTCTTATCAGTCAGGAGTCAAATCACCTTTACAGATTTTATACCGTAAGGTAAAGAGCTGTATCTACTGAATAGTTATTACTATAAGTATCTTTTTCTCTTGTGCATAGTCCTGTTGTGATTAAGGAACTACAGTGTAAAGAACTGCAAAGCAATCTACCCACTCTGAAAAGTCAAGGCTACCAAGGGATATCATATGAGATTTGATATTAAGTATGAAACAAGATTATTTTTTCTTAAATTCACCATCCAAAAGCTTTGCTCCTACTGCAGAATAGTATTTTTGCTTTGAAGAAGCATTCCCACATACTACTGGGAACTAAAGAAACACTGTGCCTAAACTCACCTGGACTTGAATATAAGGAACACTGAAAAATACCACTCTCTAGGGCTTTGTCCCTATGTGCCAAGGACTTCACTGAAAGAAAGGTAATTTTACAAAGCTTAACACTCAGACAGAAACACACAGACAAGCATTAGTTCTACTAACTTGACACCAACTTTAAAAGAAACAGGCAAGACTTCAAGTATTATGTTGAGATATAATTTTAAAAATTATTAATAGACAAGGAACTCATTAAAGCCTATGAGATAATGTTAAGAAATGCCTTCTGAGTTTGGTTGTTTGTCATTTCAAGAAGAGTTATTACACAGAGAAATGTTAGATCTACAAAGGTCCTTCTTTTGTTGAGTCCTTTCTATTACTTGCCCTAAAAGATAAGAATACTAAATCAAGTATATGCCTACTTGTATCACCAGTGTTTTCACCATGTGATAGAAATATATCACATTTAGATAAGAACATCATGGCTGAAATTTTCAAAAGGAGTAGGAGATTTAAGACAAGTCTCCATTTTCTTTTTGCTTCTGCATCTTCCTGGTAACCACTACACCTTAGACACTAATTTTGTAGCTTTAAAGATAAAGTACACTCTTCCAGTTAATTCAGCTATAAAGACCTGAACACATAATAGATCAATTTCAAGATATATGTAATTAGTTTCCTTTGATGTAGAAAGATTTAGCATTTAATGTTCTTTCAAGATGCAGAAAATGAAGCAGACACCGCCACCATGCATAACTTTTTGAATCAGATAAGGATATAATTTAGTTTGCAGTGTGAAAATCAAACAAAGAAGAATGAAAGCTGTTTAAATTTTAACTTCTGCCACATTGTTACTAGCCTCAGCACATTAGTTCAGTGGATCTTTATCTTCTCTTACTGATGATATCACCACTTAAGAATCCTTGGCTGCTTTGGAACGGAGACATGTCAAGCTTTGGACTAACACCGTAAGGAACCAAGTAAAGCAAAAAAGCTAATGTTAGTCTTCCCAGTAAGGTTCTGCCTCCACTGAAATATATCAGTCCTTATCAACATAGTTTATTTAGAAAGATTAAGACTTCACAATATGCAAAGCCTCCTGGTTGAAATGCTCCGTGCACTACACTCTGTATCAGTGAAGAAAGACCAGGCAAGCTCATTAGTAATTCATGTAAAAGGAGGTGTGATGCAAACTTTTGTAGATCTACACAATCTGAAATCTTAAAATGAGCATGTGCCTTTTGTTTCAAAGGGAGTGTACAAACAGACTAAGACCTCTATGATTTTCTTTGGCCAGTAATACTTTTTTTCCTCCCTAGTGAGAAAAAAAAGTATTTTGAAAAGGTGCTTTCAAAAACAAGTATGAGAAAATAAACTCACAAATCCACCTTAAAAATATGATTGGTTCTTAAATGTTTCCAGGTTCTCCTTAAAGTAAATAGGCTAAAAGCCAACTAAAACAAACAGAAAAGCAAAATGTATTTGTCAAATTATACTAAATTAATCTAAAAATTCGCCTTCAAATCTCTCCACAGAATTTTCCTTTTCCCAATTTCCAGCATACACCTAGAAAAGACTATATCATTAGCACACTGTTGCCTATTAGAGTGACTAATGTTGGTTCACTGTTTCCACAAACACTTTGAGCTTCAGCCTCCCTCCTTCTATTACTACCCCTAACTAAAAAGAAAAAAGGAAACAAAAAGAAAAGAGGAGGGATTTTGCAAGGGGAAACTGGCTTTTTGTAGGATTAAACTCTGTTATAATAGCATGCCTTTTATATTTGAGGAATCTTAAAATGTTTTACAAATTACTGGGATTAAATGATGGTAACTGTAGAGACTTTGGACAAGTAGCTACTATGGTTTAAGAATACCTTGTATTATACATTTATCGCCTCAGATTTTAAGCATGTTTCTCTTTGAGTCTCATGGGCACTGCATAGAGACATCTGAGGGCAGAACTTGACCTTTCTATATTAGAAACTGTTTCTGGAAAGGAAGGGAATGTAAATCAAGACACAGACCGCATTCTAGTTGAGATTTCATCAACTTTTTTCCATAATAGAGACCACATGTTAGCACAGATTGCCGGTGAGCCTCCCCTTCTCATCTATAATTCTGCACTTCCCCCTCAATTGTTCTTACTTGCTTCTGAGGCAAGAGAAATTGCTTGTATAGAAAACGTAATATTGTTAAATATTTGCATGATTTCAGCTGTTTTCAGTACTTTCCAATAGTTTTCCAGAAAAAGTTAATTCAACATTTTCTTTTGTATTTAATCTTCTCTCTCCTACCGTGTTTTTTTCTGAGCTGAATCTCCAAGAATCACTACTATCCGACAGACTGTCAAAGTCTCTGTCCTAGTTTCATTATGAGTTTCAAAGAAACAAGTTTTACCCAAATATCTGCTAGAGATTACCAAGCAGAAACATGAACTCAGTTATTACTTTTATTGTAGAACTTTACTTTTAGGTTCACAGCAGTTTGAGCGCAAATTGAGAATAACATATTATTGTTATAAAAGAATTCCCTCTCCCCAAGGGACACAATCACGTGATAGGACATTAAATGCAATAAACACCTCAACTTTGACACAAGTACCTCAATGCTTTACTACTGAGTCATCGAGTAATAAATGATGAAAAAGCACTAAGGCACCCCATTGAGTTCTTTTAGGAAAAAGACTAGCAGTTCAAAGAACAAAACTGTCTGCTTTTAGAGGAACTACAGGGAAAGCAACAACATGATCTAACAGCGTGTTCCACTAAATCTCCTGTCGCACAATTACAGTTTTGAAGAGGATTGCTAACATACATAATGAGTAAACAAGCATCATTTATCATCTGCCAGTATTTTTCTGAAAAAAATACCATATATTTGATCAAGTACACAGACTGCATGATAACTTATGATTCCTAACTGTTGGCTGAGTTGACAGTTATAATTATGAACTTTCTTATACTTTTCTCAGACTAGACTAAAAATAATTTCAAGCAAACTATAAAAAAAACCAACTTTACATTAAACAGTAACATCTTTAAAATAATAAAATGAATTGATAAAGAACTACCTGCAGTAAGTCTTTGTGAAAAAGCAGACACCAAAGCCAAGTTGAGAATTTCCTTGCTAAAATACAAATTTACCTCAAAGTAAACAGAACTAAACCAAAATCAGTTAATATTCCAAATCTGACTTCTGGGTTTACAAATAGGTGTAGTCAAAATGAAATATTGATTTCCTTAAGTTGTTTAATGAGGCACATAAATACAGAAGATAAAAGTATCTCAGATAATGGTATATTTCTTATGCTAGAAAATTATTTCATTTGTTATGCCATAATAATTTTTGGAGCTTGAAACTGAAGCAAATGATCCTGATTTCAAAATACTTATGGTTAAACTTCATTTTAGCACAGCAAGGTAGAAAGTTCATGCTTATATCAGTAACCTACCCCCATTCCTTTTACATATTACAAAATCAATGCGCTCATAGCCTCACAAAAATAAAAGTAAAAAAAAAAAAAAAAAAAGAAATCTTTACTTTGATTTAAATTCCCTTAATATTTTAACTTTAAATTGTTCTTGATAAAGGCACTAAATGGTACCTTTCGTGGTTTTATAAAAGTGTTAGTAGTTCCACTCAGCAGTATATATCCTCAGCAGTATATGTATTTTGCCTGAGCCCACACATTATCATTTCTTTCCATTTACCAGCTCAACTTGACATCACTTGAAAGCAGTGATACAGAGCAACAGTAAAGATGTGGACAGATCTTTGTACAATGTGACCACATAGGCACTGGAACTCACTTGAGTTACCCTGTACATCAAATTAATAGTTCCATTACCGCATGTGGAAAACATTTTGCACCATACAAAACTCTTCAAGGGTTTCTGAAACACAAACCAAATTTTAGATTTATAATTACTTTGAATAAATTATTTTAATTTGTCCTGACAGCAACACATCTGAATTTACTTAATTTTTTTAAAATGACTACCAGAACTTCAGAGGCAAGTCAGCACGGTTGTTGCCCCAAACAAATGGAATTTAGGAATGGTTGTTTCAACATATTTATTTGATAATCTAAATGTCCTTTGAAATGTTGATTTGTTGGGGTTTTTATTATTAGTAGTAAATGTGCTCTTGTAAATAAATCCATGAAATTGCATATTGTTCTGGAAAACAGATCAGCTGAATTCATATGGAACATCCTATGCAAGGGAAAAAATTTTTGCTTAGCAATGCTCCCAGGAAAAAGAAAGCCTTCCAGACAACAGAGCATTATCTACAGTCTCTAAAGAGATTTTTTTTTTTTTTTTTTGGAGATGAGAAATGTCTTGCAGGTGTAGCTCTGGGTATTTCTAGGAAGCCTAGAAAGCCTCCTACAGTTAAACCCATGCTAGTCATCTACTGACAATTTCTACTGGTTCAATGCGAAAAGTATTTAAGATTAAAGTTCTTTCATTTGTAATTCCTATATCTAAACTTCCCAAGACTTCAGCTATAATGTTGACATCTGCCTCGTAGAAGACAGAGAAAGATGGGGCTACTCAACCTTCATAAAGCTGTTTTGTATATAACTACCAATTGATAATAAATCTTACCCATGACAAAATGTCAATAAAAACTCAGAAAACATTGAAGTGTTGGGTAGAATGCTTTCACTCTATTGTTAAACATACCTAATTAAGTTTGCAAAAGGAGCTAAGAGACCTAAGATTCCTCATCTACAAAGCAGAACAAGACAAATCTCTATTTCAGCAGTCCTCTGGCAAACCCATAGCTTATATTGCTTAAAGAGGAGAAAGTTCAAAATACTTTCAAATAAACCTAAATGGCTCACTGAATATATCACAGCAGCTACATCAGAAAAAAAGCAGAGAAATCATAACTCTACTCTTTTGCATGACCACCATTAATAACATTAGCTATACACACATGCTGAGTTCTGAAAATCTATTAAAATAGGATCCTCTTTTCTTAAGTCTGTAACATGAATATATTATATACTGGAAGTATTAATCAAAATAATTGCTTCTCAATTTATTAAAATGTTTTCAAATTATTTCACCTGTACTGAAATGTATACAGAACTTTAGAAAGCAGGAAAGGGGGAAGCAGCAGCCTGAGGCTGATGGGTCACACTGAATCCATTGTGCTCTATCAGATGGAGCATGAAAAGTTTTTAACATTACAGAAAAGGAGATGGAGGCAAAGCCTTTCTATTAAAAACCGTAGTAAAGTTCAACATTTATTTTAAGTAGACATTGGGAAGACATAAAACCACATACAATATTTTAATGTTTTTATGAGAGTACTTGAGGCAAAATGCAAGTGGCTGAAGATCTAAAGTTCATTGGGGTTTTGAGCACAATAGCAAACTAGATTCTTCTAATTTCTTGACCAAATGTTTCCCACAACAGAACAAAATAACTAATCTCAGCTAACAGATAATTAACATCAAATGATTTCTTCATAAATCAGACTAGCTATAGCATGGCCTAGCAACCAACCTATCATTAAGAGAAAATGCTGGTTTAGGTTCTATTCAGTTTTATTCAGCTTTAGTAACGTGTCCTGAAAATGGGCAGACTTCATGTATATACTGTTTTCTTAAATTGAAGATTATAAAATGTAAGTAACATCTGTTACTTCCCAGAATCAATTATAAGTGGTGTTAAAATTAATGAGGCCTTCAGGCACTGATCTTGCAAGGATTTAATTCTAATCTGTAAAAGTCTTGGAGGTTTTGTCATGTTTGCCTAGAAAAAACTCCATTAATATACTGCTACAAGTTCTGCATTACAGATCCTAGGTATATAGGGAATTTAGAATCTACTACTAGAAGTGCCAATTACACAGGACAATGGTAGTTAGCTTGAAAGCTCATTAAATTTTGTCCATCCTTGTGCTGACTTTAGAATGTTTAACTGTAGAATCTCAATATACTTGATTTACATTTCATCAGTTAAAAAAAGAATATAAGACCTTTATCTTTCAATACATCAGGTAAATGCAAAGATAGACTTATCAGTTACCAGGATATTACAGACATCACAAGTGGAAGTAGCATACCAATTACCAAGTGTTTACAATATCCTGTGGGAAATGCCCTACTGAGTCATTGACCATTTATCCTGTTAACTTGTAAGACATGCAAGTAACTAATTAAAATTCAATTTTCCAAGACCTGACCCAATGCCTAACGCTCTTCTTTAAAGGCAACACTCCCACCTTCCCATTACATCTGCCTGTAAGTGATTTCTGTTTGCTTGTTTTGCTGCCTTGGGAAATATGGCTTGAAGTGTTCCAAAGTACCATGAATAATGGATCATTTCAGTCTACATTATGCAGAAGTCAATGTTTACTTTAAATACAATAATTTTCAAGAAAGATAAAGAGTAATATAAAATTTTACTTCAAGCTAAAAGAAACCTTTAAATAGCTCATTCATAGTTCATTGCTCATTCATAGCAATAATATTTTGGGGAATAATTAATTAGAGGAAAGATTCCAATAAAAGAATGCACCTTTCCAATGTCTCAGATTAGGACTGTTTGACATAATGGGTGTACAAACAGATGGCACGAGAGGGAAAAGGGAATGCCTTAAATATACCTGTTATCTCAGCAGCCTAGGATGTTACTGATAATGAGTTATTTATCATGTGCTCCAATTCAACAGCAAAATAAATTCCAAAATAAACAGAAAATGCATTCAAATAAAAAAAAAAAAAAAAGAAGGAAACAAAGAAGTTACTGCCACATGAAAACCTATGGCTGGGCCATCGATACTGATCTCAGATTGAAAGGCAGAGATAGGCTCCAAACACACCAAATAAAATTTAGCTAGAATAGTGACAAATTTTTAGTGAAAAGTAAAAATGGAGTTCCAGAAAGTTATTTCAAAACACACACATTAATCATTGACAAAAGTACCTAAGAAATAGAAAATAATAAAATTCTGGAGAAAATGTTCTGCTAGACCTTCTTATTCTGGTTAAAACAGGGGTTTTGTCACAGTGATAAAAAAAAAAATCTTATTAAAACTATATTTAAATCATGAATTTTACAAGCCATCTTCACATTAAGTATTTCTGGCAGTCTGCATCTGTGTAAACTAAGCATACCAAAATCATGCCTATTTAAGACATATAAAAATACCTAAAAAATAATATTACTATTCGTTATCTCCCTCAGCCTTTCTTCCCCAATGGAAAAGACTGCCATTTCCCCCCTAATTTCTGATTACCTCAATTAGTGTATCACTGAGACTCATTACTCTAATTTGTAGTCCATATAACTTTGACTTCCTAAAATATTGCAAAATATTTACTTTTATTAGCTTGAGGTCAAGAAGAAAATGAGAAAAAAATATGCACATCATTCCTAAAATATGAGAATTCTTAAGACTGGTGCAGAAGACCACATAATTGAATTCTGCTTTAAAATGTTCCTGTATTTAAAAATGGAGAAAATAAATTAAATAGAATTAATCTTGATTTTTAATGCCCCCTTGCAAAAAGGTAACTAATAAGATTTAGTTTTATTTACATCCCATTAGTCTACATGCAATTATAACATCCACCACATTGCACTCTTTATTTGTTAAAAACAGGGAATGGCCTCATACTGACAGAAGGCACCAGGAAAAGAGCTTGGAGCTTTAACATCTCCACATCTGTAAAACCCTTACCGTTTAGTTCCTTTTCAACCTTAATAACCCCAGTCACTGAATGCTTCATTTGCATTAGAGGATAAAAGGAAAAGAGACCCCCACCGCAAAGGTAGTCTAAGAACCCCATCTCAAATACAGCTGCGATGATCCAGCATCCAATTGCCAGCAAAAAGAGCAAATTTGCCCCCGCTTCTGGCTTCCCAGCCGCAGCGCTGGCATTTATCAGAGTCTGGGAGAGCCAATTCAGGATATTAAATAAACAGAGTAGAACTAACTTAATAAAAAGGCAATTTTCTTTCTCACCCAATTTTCACTCCCTCAACTAAGAAAGCATTAATACATTTCTAAGAGACACTGCTCCTGACATGCTGTCCAAGAAAAAGCAATTCAACATATTAATCACAGCGAAACGCCTATGGCATGACAAAGCCAACCAGAAGCATAGGTTTAACAACCAGCGTCTTATAAAACCAGCTGAGAGGCCTTTTTTTGCTCTCATCCATGTAGAAAGTGGAGCTAACACTTCACGGCCCTGAAACAAGTTATTTTGTCTCCATGCCCCACCGCTGCCCCCTCAGAAACCAGATGAGCCTGGCGAAGGTTTTGCTGAGTAAGCAGAAGAGCCCGCAGATGCCGTATCCTGTGTCACCCACAAGCAACAGCAGCGACTCGGCTGCTGCTGCAAGACAAAGCAAAACCTTAAAACACAGAACCTCAGCTGCTTTGCTGAACAAAAGAACCGTGGCCATTTCCCACTGCTGGCTATCAGCTTTAAATGCTTGGGAAGAGTTTAGGGTAGATGAATCCTTTCTACTAAAAATGAAAACCATTTCTCCTAAAAGTGGCTGTTGACTTTAAATGACTTTTTTTCGGTCGAGAAGCAATGCTTCCAACACAGTGTGTCATACTTCCTGATGGGATTATGTACACAAAAGAATCTGTTAAAAATGGAGTATGTTTTTAGTCTCATTTCCAAAGTAAACGCAACTCCTGTAATCACACAGTCTCCCCTCAACAACATGTTGTCAACTTCCACTAAGTTCACCAGCCAGAGAGAGGAGAGGGTTCAGATATAATTAAGTTTCCACAAGTTATGTAAAATCAATGGCTGAGTACTGAAGGGAGACCAAAATTGGTGAGCTCACTGAAAAACGGGCAGGCAAAACACGATCATTATATATCCCGCCTGGAAGCAGCTGCCTGGCGACCAGTGAGAGCATCCTGGCTGGCCAACTGGGACACACACAACTGCAGGACAGGCATAGCTCAGAGGGAAGCTGAGGATTTTAAGGACACCAGTCCATAGGAATCCAGGCTTTGTTAGCATCACTGCTCAGACAACTTGCTTTTTGTACATGTCACAAAACAATTAATCTTTTGTGGAAAAGCTCTGAAAAATGTGACCATCAGGATTCCATACATTTTAGGTCCTATATTGAAAGCTTCTCAACATGCAGCTCTTTGCATCAATGAACTGTATAGAGTCTTTGTAGAACTCATCACGGGTGCTTTCAACATCCCTGTCCTCAACAGCTCTAGGAGCCAAAAGAGGGGGGAATTGGTTTGAATGTCTTTGCTGATGTGTAAGAGCAATAACCGATGTAACAACTACCAGCATGTTCCCGTGTTCATTTAAACTAATGGGTTCACAGTCATGCAACTCACAATGGTTGACCCAGTACTTCAGTTGCATGATTTGTACAAATCTTAACATGTGATACTTGGAAAACACCAAGTATTTAAATGAATATTTGTTGCTCAATATTACGTTTCAGAAATCCAGTTAAGTCCCCGAAAGAGGCTTCTGTCAAAGTTGGCAATGACAATTCTTCAGCCAATGAAGCTTAAAATGACAGTAAGAGATAAACTGACTTATCCTCCATACATTAACTTAAACAACTGTATAATTTATACATTCCAAGTGTATTTTTTCTATTTCCCTACCAGTACACTGTCTTGGCTCAGGTCTGCCTACATTCAAGTCAATAATAGTGTGCTTAAAGTAACACCACGCACCTTTGACAAACCTGCTCACTTCAAATTCATTAGGGTGACAGAAATATCTCCATTTTTGAAGGAAAAGTTTCACTCTCATCTCAGTTGGAGTTAAATTCATTGTGATTTTCCTATTGCGTTCTCACTGTCTTCCCACAAACAGAAACAAAGATGGCAACACAAAATGCTCAGTATCAAATTAGGTGAATTATCTACCAAAACATGCCTGCATAAAGGAAGGTTGTCCCCCAGAAAACATTAACTGTCCATGACAGTTATGACAGAAGAGCAGCCTTGGAAAAATAGAGCCTCTCATTTTCTAAAATTATTGGCTTGAATTTTGCCCAAATACGTACCAGACCTAGCTGGAGAGAATTAGGTAGTAGGGAGCAGAAAAAGTTGGAAAAGAAACATATTTCTTTTAGTCTTAATTAGCTGTAAAAAGGTACCTAAATTTGGTTCCACAGATCAATGCCAAAATTTCAAAATACAATCAAGTCAAGTCAGCAGCTGTTCTGCATCTTAAGACAAAAACTCAATAGGAACAGCCCCTCAAACATTACCCGTATCTACCTATAAGTGGAATTAGACAATTCTTTACTGACAAATTCAGATTCTGGATGCTGCGAGATGAAACTAGAAGTTTTATTTACAGTTGCTGTTTTCAATTCATACAGTTTTGGCAATGGAATAGCTATTACTAGGTAAGTACAAATGGAGATGAAATTCACACTTGTTTGGCTTGCAACCTCTGCAGTGGAGTATTTCTAGTAAATACCAACTTTTCCAATCATTTACTTAATGATAAATGACTACAAACAATCTAAACTTTGAGCCTAAGCTATCCAGTGCTGCCCCTTTAATGCTGTTGTTTAGCAGTGCTCCACAGTTTGACATCAGTTGATACTCCTAAATATAGCTCTGCCTTAAGTCCCCCCCACAGTTCACAAGCCAGACAAAGCCAACTTCATGACTCACACCCTTGATACAGGCCAAACAACCCTCACAACACTTTTGCAATTTGATGTGAAGCATGAAACAACATCAAAATCTCGGGAAAATATTTAGAAAATAACTCACTAAAACATAGCTTTTATTAACCATCTCTTGACTTTGTAACCTTCCCATTTGTTACACGGGGCTTGGGTTCTCTGCCACTGTGTTGGCGTTCAGTGAGGTTGTGTGCAGAATTCATTCCAAACTGGCTTTCCTTGCTCAGCCTCCCATGCCCTCACTGCAGCCCCCTCCTTGCTTTTTCTGAACACCTTGAAGAAATGTTGGTAACAACAGACAATGGGAGCAAAAGAGAAACATACAGAGTAATAAAAGGCTTTTGTGGCTGGTTCAAATGTAGAAGTAGAGGCATTTCACAACCACAGATGGTATTTATTGCAAGAATGCTGTACATTACTGGCACTAGGTCTATTACACAATAAGACAAACACTTCTTCACATGCGGGTGTGAAAGCGTGTGTCCTGCTCCTCTCTCCGTTACACAGGAGGCCTGGCTAAGATTAGGAAGTGCTCCAGCAGGAATTTAAAACACATTCAAATAAACTGCCCTCACGGACTAGTGGTTTATATTGCATAAACAATGCCAGTTAGGAGAAGAGCTTTTGCATTTGCTTAGGTTGTGGTTAACTAAAATATTTTTAAACAGTCTTACTTTATTGACACTGGATAACTATGGTAATCAAAATAAAAAGCTGAGGTAGACTAACAGACAGAAAGGCAGAGAGAAAGGTGGAATCCAAAGAGAAACCAGGCAGTTAACACTAAGGTTTGGGGTGGGGAGCTTAGGGGAAAAAGGGTGTATTTCAGAGCCATGTTAACACTCCAAAGACAGCTGAGGGAGGTCCAGCTTAATTTCTACAGCCTGGCTATTACTCTGTGTAAAAGACAATTAGTATAGCTATGAAAGTTAAAGAAATATTCAGAGAGGAGACATTTTCCCATCTCTTTTTCATATAAAACAGTAGCTTTTCTCAGGACAAAGGAAGTATCAAAATAAAAAAGGAAGCTAAACAAGATGTTTTCATGACAGTGGCGTTACTTAACACTGCCTCTGAAACCAGTGCATTATTGCTGAGTTGAGCGAAGAAGTAGGCACCACACTAGTTGCAGATTTTTGGCTTTCAGAACACTCCATGAGATTAATTTAATTTAGAGTGAAAACATTTGTAGATTTTCTGCATGAAGAAATGCACATTAAAAACCATAATCCAAAGTTTTCACTAGGCTGACAGGGCTGTGAATCCATGTGAGACCTTTACCCAAAACTGAAATAACTACACATTTCACATTTTTGTATTGTACGAAAAACAGTGCCCTCTGGCTTCACATTAAATGGTAGTAAGAAAACAATTTAAAGGATAAAACAAGTTACCTGATTCCTATTTCCATTTCTGGTAAAGAAATAGATTGAAAATTACGTTACAGTTCTCTAACTACCCTAATTTGTCAAGGAATCATCACCATAATTTAGATACTCTGAATATTGGGATCAGTTGATAGTCAACTTAAAATACAATCAGTTGTGCATATGTCATGAGAAACTGAAACTCAGTGATAAAACAAAGAAAACCACCTTTTTTTTTTTCTTCAGAACTGTTTTGTTCACAGGATATTTGTTTAAAGATGGTGAAAAGCCTTATTCAATCAAAGCCATGTAAAGAGTTTTCAACTTTGCATAACTTGGACGAGAGATTATACAGAAACAGAAAACATGACAAATTCAAGAAAATCATAAAAAATTGCTAAAAAATTGCTAAAAATCACATCTTCAGAAAACTTCCTGATGTACTCAAGTTGGAAAAGGTAAGATTTAAGAAAAATTACTCAGAAGTCAAGAACTATGCAAAAATAGTGACACATAGATTTAACCAACAAAGCCTACACTGCCTACAAAAAAAAAACTTTTATCAACCACCCATTGACTGCCTCCTACAGGGAACAGAGAGGATAACATTTTGAGAAAACTAAACTAATTTCTAGACACAAGCTTTTTCTCCCTGCCAAGGTACACATGGTATATATATTTCAGCACTGATAAACATCAGAAATTAAAATATTTTGTACCATTAATATGATTCTCTAGTCACGTAGTTTGTGTTATTTAAGGATGTGTTGGGAAAAGCACATGGTCCTGATTGAGATTGCAGAAGGATAAAAAATCAGCACTGTACACAAGGCCTGGCAAGAGAGAAGCTGTGTTAAGAATGCAGAAGCCCATAGATCTGAAATATATCTCCAAGATACAGAGAGCAAAGATTATCCAAATGGATAAAAGCAATTGATATCATCTACCTGAACTTGTGCAAGTTGATGGAAAGACCACTGGGTGGACAAAGAATTGGCCGGGTGGCTGCACTAACTGGCTTGGTCAATGGTTTGATGTCCAAGTGGAGACCAGTGACGAGTGGCGTTCCTCAGGTGTCAGTACTGAGACTGGTACTATTTAACACCTTTGGCAGCAACACGGACAGTGAGATCGAGTGCACCCTCAGCAAGTTTGCCAATGACACTAAGCTGTGTGCAGCAGTCAATATGCAGGTAGGAAGGGACCGGGATAGGCTTGAGAGGTGGGCCCACGCAAACCTCATGAAGTTCAAGAAGGACAAGTGCAAGGTCGTGCACATGGGTCAGGATGATCCCACAAATACAAGCTGGGCTGAGAACGGATTGAGAACAGCCCTGCTGAGAACTTGGGTGTGCTAGCTGACAAGAAGCGCAACACAACCCAGTAAGGTGTGCAATGACACTGCATGTTCTCAGTTTGAATTTCAGAAAACTCATCATCACATTAAAAAAGGAAACATACCTTTAAAACAGCTTTCTGAAAGTTTTGAGTTCTACAGCAAACTACTTCTGCAAAGGGAATTCTCCAGTGTGTTTAACTCAGAAGTAGGAAAACAAGCCTAATACCATTTTGTACAGAGTGACAAAAGGTTCAGTTATACAGTCTAAATAATGATCCTTGGTAAATCAGGTAATTTACACTTCTGTTGAAAACTGAAACTTAAACACTAATTCCTCAAATTAGGTGTGCTTGCTGAATCTCTCAGCCATTTACTCTAGTGCCCCAGTTCACCCCTGTGTCACACCCAGTGTCCAAGTTCACCCCTGAACTGATGTTTCCCACTTCTTTGTACAATGTTTCATAGCAGAATTAACAGGCACGATATTCTTAGAAATGGAATTCTGACAACTTTGAGCACAAAATCAAAGTCACTTTGGTTCATCTATCAGAGACCCTCATTTAGTAAAGGATACTGAAGTCTGTTCAGAGATTTTCAACCAATCAAGGCAAGTTACCTGGTTCCTATTAGGACCACATCGTGAGAAAGTAGAGAGCACACAGCTAAACTATAAACAGCCACCTACTAAACAACACTGACATTCTAGTTTTAAAGAGGATATCAGTTTAAAAAAAAAACACAAAACCAAAACAGCAAACACAAAAGCAAGCTCCAGGTAATTTTTATAAGCAGATCGAGGGAGGGTATAGTTTTCAGGCTCTTCAAATGAAAATGTGAGGTAATTTCCCAAAATCAACAGGGACGTATCTCACTGTGCTGGAAAAATTCCCAAATGCAACATTAGGGATGTGAGCTCAGCCAATCATCTCAAAATTTCACCTTAAGGCTTCTATTATCATTTCACATTGGTGATAATAACTACTTTAACACTCTTTTTCTTTTACAGTATTGGAAAAAACAAGAGGTTCATTAGCCAAGTACTAAATATGGCTATTTCTGTAGATAACTGTTCTCCCTTTATTTATACATGGACATATTCAGTTTCATAGAGAGACTAAGAATAATACATTTGATGCTGACTAAAGAAAGTAACTGAAATTCTGGGGAAAATCCCCATCCTCTCATTTTAAAGAGACTAGAAAAATCACACACAACCAAATACGCACACAGAAGAATTGGAAATTTTGGAGATAAGCCAGCTAATGTCTGGGACCTAAATCTACAAACAGCTATTGAAAGGCTGAGTAACATCTGCCCAGAGGCAATGACTCAATAAGTGAATTCTCCACCCTTACACGAGGAAAGGGAGTCGGTCCCCTTTAACACTGCCCCTGAATCAATGTACATTAGTGTAATAATAGGCTTCTAATAAATTTGAGGTCCCAAGGCCAAAAACCATTTCTTTCTGAAGCAAACACAGGGGTGAGAAACGGAGCCTGCTTACACCTCAAGCCCTCTTTCCAGTCTATTTCTAGATTTTTTTCTATTAAGTAGCTGCAGAGCATGTGCCTGTTGTCGTGTAGTGAGTTCCTTCAAGCAGCAATGGTATGAAATTGTCTTGATTCTTGTTAGTCCCACTGCTGCCCACAGGCATATAAGTAGCAGCAACAAACACCGACAAGTCTGGGCAGTTTTCCTTCTGGTACTATTTGGGAAACCTCAAGTATCAGCAAGTATCTGTCTGCATACAACCCCAAAGAATCAGGAGCACTTGCCTCACAATTGGAAGATTATTTAGAAATCTAATTTTCATTTACCTGAATGATCAGATTTTACAGATAATAAGAACTAAAAAGTTGCTTTAAAACTGATACAGAATGTTTCATTGCATTCCCCCCTTTCCTCAAAAACTTAATTATTTGAATTTTTTTATGTTATAATCTAACAGTGGTCAAGAGCAAATTTAAAGGCATTTTTTGGCTAGATGAATGTAGTAAGACTTTAGCTTAAGTAATCTTATACAGCTCAATTTTAAAATATGATTAAAACCCCCTTGTATTCCAGTGGCAAGACTAAACACATTTTTAAGATCTCATAATAAACTCCTGAAAATTAGAGCAGAGAACATTCCAGAAGCACTAGAGAATTTAGAAGTGGTTTTCTTCAGAAAGAATTACTACACTTATTATTTCCTTTTATAGTCTTAAGAAGCCACAGTCAGAAAAATAGAAAAAAAAATTTAGCTATGCAAAAAGCAATTTAGATTCTTCAATATAAATTAAAAAAACACTCAACCTAAAAAGGCTTTACAAGGAAACTTTTAACCATTCAATGTATCCTTCCCCAAAAACCATAGCTGGGTCAATAAAGATTCATGTTAGTGCTATACCTCTGACCTAAGACATGTCATATTTTTCCCTCTCCAGTGATAGGTTGATATTCATTTGAAAACAAGGTAATGAATCACTTATTTCTTTTGCAATAACGTTTGTCCAGTCAAATCCCCTGAAATGAAATCATTAAAAAAGCAGCAGAAATGGTAAAGCAAACAGGGTAAAGGAAACTTATCATATGATCAGCAAATTACACTTCTAATTACATTTGGTACTAGTTCATTAGCTGTGCACTGTGTTATGTTACACTGCCCAAAAAGCAATACAGATTACTCAGCCTCCTTGTTAGAACCACACATAGCAAACAGCAGTAACTGCAAAGGGACTAAATCCACTACAGCAAAAATAGAGTTAAGAAAATGGTTTCAGTTTCCAGCACTGGAAGAGGCCAAACAACAGATTAACTATTATGTCTTTAGCTCAAAAAAAGAACATATTTAATTGTTTCAACAATTTAACTATTCTTAAAACATTAATTGGGTAGGAAGTCAATATAGATACAATTATGCCAGGTAAACTCAACAGTTCACAGAGATAAAACATCATTCAATAACACAATCCATTCAATTATATACCTTTTCCTGAATAATGGTGGATTACTATAGCCTTGTTAAAAATGCAAGGTTATTTTATTGGGGTTATAAGATGGTAGTTGGCGATAAAAATTGTAAGTATTCCAAAAAGGAAGACAAAGGTTTGAGTTTTCTTTGTTTCATTCACTATTTTCAGCAAATTTCAGTAACATTCTTGAGAAAGACTGCCCTCCTGTGTTCTCTGATCATAGTGTACCAAGATGAGACAGCCCATGCAGCTGGAATCACTTCAAGCTGGCTTTTTTTTTTTTTTTTTTAAAAATCACATTACTGATTCAGAGAGTGAAATTAGCCCACCAAATGTTTGCACAGAAATAAAAGGCTGGTGCAACAGCAGGACTGTTCCTAGGGCTTTCACAGAAGGTGGTAACACTTGCTAGTTGGCATCAGTCCTAGAAAGCCATTCTGGGCCTTTAAAATGGCATCGCTGCTCACAGCTGCTCTTTGCTCTTAACAGAGGCTGCTTATTAAAAGCTCTCAAATTGTTCGATGAAGTTTTAAAGGAACAAAATGCTTGTCAGACACCTTGTAATGAGGTTAGCTATACCAGCTCTTCACGCTAACTGCAGCTGTATGGCACCTATCTTCAGAAAGGTACAAAAAAATCCAGAAGTATGAATCCGTAATCACATAGATTTCCCATGTCACATTGTTTACAAGTCAAGAATCGTATAAGTGCTTTATAAATAATTAAAACATGAAAGAACACTGTGTGGGAAAACAAGCATTTTAGAAATGGAAAAACCAAGGTACACAACAGTCTGTCATGTTGGAAGTCAGTTCACAGTGAGCTGGCAACAGGAGTGACTTCTAGATTCTTGCTTTTAATAACGTCATTTGGTAAGTTAAAGAAACAATTGCCTTAATTTGGTGGAACACTTGATATTCACATAGCTAACTGCATTTCAAAACATTCAGGAAATCATCTAGCCTCCTATGAGCATTACACTAAAGCACTACAAATCTTGTGGTAAGGGAAAAAGCTTTGCTTTTAACAGTATTCAACAAAACACAAAAAGCACTTACATAGGCATATAGGCAGCTCTAAGAAAAATCTGGCTTTCGCATGCTAACAAACAAACGCAAGACTATTGTTGTGGCACTTATGCATAAAAAGCAGTATATGTGTCAATTTTTGTGTGTTATTCTTAACTCGAGTGTGCAGATCCATGAGTGGTGCATGTGCAACATGCCTTGAGATAAATTTTATTCTATTTAACAAAAATCTATCACTTGATGCTTCAATTATTTACTCAGAAAAACATGACACTGAGCCAAGTTTAAAAAAAAAAACACATTATTCACTTATGCAAGTACCTATTATACAAATATCTAAACCAGTGTTTTCAGAAACATGTTCCTTGGTTTTTATATCACTGTTTGCTTAAATTACTTAGAAATAAAAGTCAATACTCTGTATGGAAATCCTTGGCCTTTCACCTGTGCATGATATTGCAAGGAAAAAAACACTACTTTTTGCTATTTAGAATACATTTTTATACCGCCTCCAACAATTGTTTTTGTTACTACCCCCCCCTTTGGTTTTTTTTTGCCCAGAACAAATATAAAATTATTTTGCCTTCAATTACTTGACAACATCAAGAAAAATAAGAAAAAGGTGGGAGGAGGGAAGCTATTAGATGCACCTGGAAGGCATGCACTTGCTCAATCTTTAGTTATGAGGCCACTTTTTCCTCACATATTACCTTCTAATTTTTCCTTTGTAACTTTGGGGATCACCAAACTAAGTTCTTTTTATCTACTTCAACCACAAAAATATCAGAACAAGTATAACAAAATGACACTTTTCCTATATTTATACTTTTCCTTTGCCTGTTTTCAATAAATACATAAACATTTCTAAAAAGAGAGAGATTATTGCAGGGCAACAAGCAAATCAATCATCACCACTCCCTCTTGCATTTCCCAGAATTCAAACTTAATGCTTGACAACATCCGTGTGATAGAGGCAGTCTTGATTTAGAAGAAATATTCTTAACACAGAAACACAACTGAAATAATTTAAAACCTGCATGTAACAATTTACTTCCTGAAACTTTTAACACTGTTTCAATTTAAGTCATTGTTTTCCCTCCTGGTAAAGTAGTAACATTTTTTCATTCATGCAGTGACATGATAGATACTGCTTCCCCACACATCTCATTAACAAAAAAAAAAAAAAGCTGTTCATGTTAGTGTTAATTTTTATATTTGTGTACCAGCATTATCAGTCTCTACAGCCTATTAAACAATATGTAACACTACTTTGGCAAACAGAAGAACTTACATACAACATCCAAATTAAAATCAATTAACATTACATTAGTGGACCATTTCTCATTCTTTTCACATGCGAAACTAAGCACCACTAAGAGGTAAGATCCCTAAACTAGAGCTCAATGGATTTCACACTACAGCCAGTGTAGTAGAGGCTGGAGAGGATGCCTGCACAGCAGCAGGACCTCCAGCACCACAGATCTTCCCTGCAAAACATGGGAGAGCTTCCCAGTAAGAACCTAAGGACCTAATGCTTAATGAGCTTCTAGGACACTCAGACTAAAGAAGCTAAGGACATCTGGATAGCCAGATAGCCTTGCTCTAATATAGGTTTGTCACAGAAAAGCAGGACACACCTTTAAAGAGAGTAGGGCGATTACAGTAGCTTGCTATATGCATAGCACTAGACTACGCAAATACAGGTCAGTATTTATTATTGTGTCACTACAAACACGCAACAGTACATCAGTCAAGCAGTCTTTGGAATTTAATATTTAAGTACAGTTTTTCTCCTTAAAGACACAGAAAGACAATATTTTCAAAATAGTACATAGATTTGCCTCCAAGATCTATGATACTTCTTCTTTCCAATGGATATTCAAGCAGTTTTCAAAAGCTGAGCACAAAACATGCCCCAGATGTCTTGGAATCAAAAGATCTCAACTGACTTTGAGATACAGATTTAGGTGACATACATAATTGCCACACTTTATGTTCACAAGTACAGAGTACTTCTATATGAGGAATGTAAGCATGATTTTGATATACCTAGTCAGAATTTATAAAACAGGTAACACTGTTTCTCTTAAGATAATAAGGCAACAGCCCAACTGCAAGACAAGTGAAGCTGGTAAAGAAGTCCCTATGGCCCTGAAGAGTGGACAGAGCCATACAGAGAAGGGTGGTGCTGCAAAGGAGAAGTAGGTAGACCATTTGCAAGGCAAGGATCTCACTCCCAGGACTCTCAGACCTGCTGACCACAAGGAGTTTCAAATTCAGCAGCTGCATCCCATGCCAAAGGTCTGTGACACGATACAGAAAAATAAGCTATTCCTGAAACATTGAGACACATGACTTATTTCTAGATCAGTACTTCAACATTTTTCCAAATTAAACCTCAAGATACTTTCCATGGCCCACTCCAATGGCTATCATGTTTTTCATTCAGCAATTTCAACTAAATAAAAGCGCCACTTGAAATCTTAGGCCCATAACCTTGTCTGCTGCTTCATTAACTAGATTCTCCTCCTGCAAGGTCTCTGTTGATTTATAGTACGAAGTAGAACCTAGTACTAGTACCAGTTACCAAGTATAATTTCTTGTCTGCTGGCAGAGGACCTCTAAGAGAAGTGCAAGGAAAAATATAAAAGTGAAAAATAAGATAGTACTCTCTCCTCAGAAGGCATTTTCTTTACATAGGCCTTTTTAGTACCCAGAATGAAGAAATCAATAGTGATTCCAAATTACAAACTCTACAAACCAGATGTTTTTGTCAGAGACAAGAATTTTACTCTTTTCATAGACTATTCTGACAAATATTTTTTAAAAGAAGATTTATTGCTAAGACTTTATTATCCTTGGTCCCCAAGAAATTTTTCACTTGTTTTAAATCATATTTCACCTCTTATTCAAGGACTACAAAAAATGTATAGTAGTCACAGAGACTGTAAAAAAGAAAAATTGTGAATTATAAACAGCTATGTGGAAGGAGATAGTATTTTGTATTTGCCATATTACTTGAAAATGACATATTGCTTAAAGCTTTTTGACAAATACTTTTGACAAAACATTTGAGCTGCAAACTTGCAATACAAATCAACTAATGCAAAGCAGTTTGTCTATTCTAACTTCCAGGAACTCGGAGTAATACCAGAAAATAATTTTCCAAAGCTTGCCAGAACGGCAATGGCCGTATTAGACAGGGCCATAGTATTGCTTTTCAGCTGGATGTTCTTGAATTGTGTTTGTGTGGCATCTTTGCAGTTCAAATACAGTACGCTTCATTACCTTTTCCTTTTACAATATTTTGCTACAAGTTTCTCAGATTTTTAGTAATTAAAAGGAGATTAGTATTTTAAGGAAATATTAACTGACCACAAGGAAGAAGGGATGAAATCTTTTCATCTTCAGTAAAACCACCAATGTATCAAGCCATGTCTTTGATCATTAAACCTTTGCATAACCAGTATAAAAAATAAAAAGGCTGCTCACTAGGACCAAGCAGATTCTTCCTTGTAAGAAATAACCTATAAATAATAGCAAAAAAACTCCAAACTGTCAAGAAAAAAAAAGGTCTGAAAAAAACTATGCCACGAGTTTTAAAGTGGAAACAGGCAGTGATGATTAACTGTGTATTCCTTATGGCAATAATTTAATTATACAGAGTAAAACTACAGAGCCTTCAAAAAAGCTTCCATAATTTACTAGATAATCTAACAAGCAATTTCCTTATATGGCTGGAGAGAAATCACTGCTGTATGCTTTAAAGCTGGAAGATAAATGGCCTTTGAAACAGAAATCATTGTTACTAACTGGAATAATAAAAGTCTTGCATCACCCTTGTTACCAATTCCTATCATATAAATGTATTACATTTTCTCCCGCGTGTGGTAAAACATCACCAAATCAGTAAAGGTGTTTATTGAATTTATGTAAATTAACATTGAAGCTTTACAGGGAAATAGGAGAAACAAATGAACAAGAAGATATTTAGGGCTCTTATTTTTAAAAATGCTGAAAATGACATCAAATTTGAAAAAACCCAGCATATATATTTTAGCTTGTATGTTTTAGGCAAAAATTAAAACTTGGTTGGTCAATATATAAAGAGACTAGACAGTAATCTGGTAAAAAGGTGAAATACCTAACGTAGTCTGGCTAGGAGCTCTGACTGTTAGTTCTGATCTTAAAATTCTAATGAATTCTTCTCAATAGGAGAAACATTGTGTTACCATTTAGAACTTCGATATTACTCAACTTACATGCTTTTCTTTATGGAAAAGCTAGACCCCACTGAAGCGCAGTCTTCAGCAGTAGAGAATAATCACAACTTTCTGGTAGAATTAATTAGTAACAAAAACATTTCTTGAAACTTGGTTCAACTCTTAACATTAAATATAGTTCTCACAGTATATATTTCTCTGCAGGAGGCAGCTCCAAGAGTATTTGGCAAAAACAAAGATGGTACCATTTCACTCTTACTGCAGAGTGTTTTGGGGTGGAGTTTTTCAGAGTTTTTTTCAAAATTCAATCATTTTTAGAAGCAAACAGACCACATATTTAATACCCTGACAGAGTACTTCTATTTATAATTTACTTTATATTTACTATAAGTGTCTAAAAAGTAGACGATAGACAGGAAAATTTCTTATGCTTTGCTATAGTTTGTACATTTTCATTCACAAACTGAAAAAAAATAAATAACCAAGCAAATTTTATAGTTTACATTTTGTAATTTCTAAACACTAGCTTTGATAGTAAAAAAAGACAAATGAGCAACAAAACCAGCAAAGAGTGCTATTCGTACTCTAGAACAAACCAGATCAGAATCTGGCACAAAAGAGCATAACTCAATGATTAGGATGACTTATCACTTTGAACTTTGTCCATGGAAAAAGCTCAAAATTTGCCAGAGCCATAGAAAAAAAATAATTTTTTAGCACCATAGTTCAAGCAGACCCATAAATAAAACTCTAATTATCCACATCACTAGAGAAGTCATATTACAGAATTTCCATAGTTGGGAAAATATTATAAATAATATTTGCAATTTATAAAATATGAAACCTTACTGTTGCCTTTGGCAATTCCTGGCAGCGATGCTTACCTGGCAATACTCCAAAATGAAGATATCAGGCTAATGCAAAGCATAGTTTTCACCTAGCCATGAAACTTTTCCCTCGTCACAATTCAAAGCTCACAGAAATCACTGTTTAATTCGAGTGCCTTCATTTTTTGCACACACAACATACATAAAAACATTCATAGATATATTTAAGTTTTCTTAAATCAGAACAATTTCCATGTATTTTGAATGATAGAAGGTTCAAGCTCTAGGAAATTAGCACTAGTTACATCTTACCCAGAACATTTCCTGCAGGTACTTCTTCAAGATCTTCAAGTTCTCTTCCCATAAGCAAATAGAGATTCTCCAATGTACAGCAAGTCATATGAGGTAGTGAAGGCATATCATTTGTAGCAGAACACTGAGATGACAGCTACACAGAGTAAAACAATCAGTGTTGGATATTTATCACTTAGTACTGCTAAAAACAACTTCTTCAAAACCTCCTTAGCTATTCCGAAGCTAAGAAATACATTCTAAAGCATTTTCATTTCCAAAGTCAGATATTAAGACCAAAATACACTTGAATATATTTTTCCCCTTCCAAAAACCCAGTCTTGTGGCAAAGAGCAAATGTTACCAAGAAAATAAAAACTGATACTTTCTTTGCTAATTTTTAGGTGTGTACTACTTCTAGAATCAGAATCACAGAAATGTCTAGGTTGGAAGGGACCTTTAAGATCATCTAGTCCAACCATCGACCTAATTCTGATTAAAAAAAACAAAAGAAAGCCATATAAATAAAAACCCCACACCCCACATCACTAAACCATGTCTCTAAGCACTATGTCAACCCATCTTTTGAAAACCTCCA
>JAOXJM010000071.1:32061653-32083566 GCA_026413425.1 Tringa solitaria | reverse complement strand
GTGGTATCTTTATTATTTTAAGGTAGTCTTTAAGGCAAGTGTTCAAACGCAGGGAAAAGACTTTGCTTGCTATAGCTACCTTTCCATAGAGTGAATAACTTCATAAAGGACAAAAGACTTAAAACTGAGACGACAAAAACAACAAAAAATAATGTTATTATTCTGATGAAATTTCTATCTACCCACTGGTAAACACTGCCTTAAAACAAAGTGCTTTAACATAAGATTTAAAGCAATAAAAATTAAAGAATGACATTGTGATTCTTACATAGGCAATATAAACAGACTTGGTTTTTAGTGCAACTCTTTTCAAGCATTTTAAACAGCAAAGTGAGTTACACATATATGAAATCTAACAGCAATGCCTGAAATTGGCCATTTGATTTTTAAATCTGGCCCTAAATAAAAATCTGTGATATGAGGTTATCTTCTAATTTAATGAAGTCCAAACAAGGAAATTGATTTCAGATTCTAGTAACAAATGATAGGAGGAAAAAAACAGTGTGAAGCCCTACAGCAGTAGAGCAATTTTTCTTTACAGAACAGGCATAAAATTAGGATCTCTACTGAATAAAAAAAAAAAAAGGAAGGAAAAAAAAAAAGGACTGAATCGCATCCTCATATCAACTATTCCCAAACAGGGAAACAACCCATCACTTAAGGGTCAAAGTTTTTATGTGTAGCCAGTAAAGGCACTTAATGGACACTTACCCTGCCCTTAACTGGATTAATTAAGGGCAGAAAGCCCTGAGCAGTTTATGTGGATGAGACGAAATCACTGCCAGTAATATTTTTTCATAGCATAATATGGATGCTTTTCTGCATATAATGCATTCTGCAAGAGACTTATTTTAAAAATGTTTAATGAGACCCTTCATTTTATCAAAATTCTTCTTAGAATGAGGAAATCACTTCCAACATGGTTATTGTGCTTACCATGAATCCAAACATTCAACTCAAAAGAGTAAGAAAACTATATATAAATTAAAAAACTCTCTAAAAATTACCTAAGAGAGGCCTCCAGGATAAAATGTCAGAATTTAAAGGACAGACTTTCAGACCTCAGGACCTGGGACAGACATGTTATGTGTCATAGAAAAGGCAAATAATAATTAAATAATTGTGACAGAATTAGGAATACGTTTCTCTGAACTTTGGGACAATGTGGTATTTCTCTTTGGTTTGTTTATTTTATTGCAAAAGAGAGAGAGGTTGAACAATACAAAATGCAAAGCAGATGGTGGAGAAGAAAACGTATTTATGATGATTTTTTTTTTTTCCTAAAGGCAGCTGTTCAAAGCTATTTAAGGGTTTGGAATGTCTGAAAAATTCCCATAGGAGAGAGATTGATAGGGAAAGCATAGATGAGACAGCCAAGGGTGTCATAAATGCAGTCTATATATGATGGCATAGTATACACATGAAGACATATGTATGCATTCCAACACATTTTATTGTCCAAAAATACTTCTCATTTGTGTAAATAATCCTGAGAGTAAAAGAAGAAAGGTTGTTTGCTTTTTTCCTCTTTACATGGTATTTTTAAAAGTATCAGTATATTTCAGTGTCAGATAGCCCTAGTCACAAATGTTACAGGTACCTTAAAATTTAGAGTGCTTTGGAGTAAGTTGCAATACATATAAGCACAGTTAATTATATTCTCAATTTGATAAGAAGCAGACTGAGTGTGGGTGGGACATTAGCTAGTAGGTACAACCTAGACTTCCATCCTGGTTTCTGTTAGCGTCAATTTCTATAAAATTAGTCACTCCCAGTAGTATGATTAGAAACCACAAAAAGATAATGTTGTCAAATAAATCCTTATATAGAATTGTAACACACTCAAGCAGAACACAGAACAAGATTAATGCACATAAGGCACTGGATCTGCAACAAAACCAGTTTTACATTATACCCTGATTTATTCAATTTCTCCAGTTGGCAAAACCAATCGGAAGGGAAATCAATTCTGAATAAATGCTGACCAAACCAGAAGAAAGATTCTCTTGTCTTCTTCCCTACCATATTTCCTTCCTCCCTCCTCTTTTTTTTTTTTCACTCCATAGGAAAAGATCTACAGACTCCTAATACTGGCAGAGAAAAATGGGACCATGCAGTCACACAAAAACCAGGAAATTAAAATTCTGGAGCAGAAGGAAAAAAGAGAGATTCTCTGCCTCCAGAGAGGTGCTACAGCATCCAGACACCATACATGTGAACCCAACACAAGTACTAGAGCTGACATAGATGGGTAACTGCATTATTACTAACTCATCTTAACCTCAACCATGCAGTAAGCAAATTCTATGGAAATAATAATGTGGAAAAGAGTAAAATATACATACTATTACCATTCGGTAGATTGTCGATTAAATGCAACATATTTCAGGTAATGTAGGAAGCTACTGCCAAGTCCTTCTTTAGTCCCACGTTTCCCAGGGATAACTCATTTAGTTCAAACTGAACGACAACTAAACTTCTCCATGTAATGCATTCTCTGAATACAATAGCTTTTCCAGCCTTCCATGTTATCAAAGAGAGACTTAATTCCAAAACATTTCAAAAAATCACAGTGAATAATCAAAACAAAAAACCCAAACATAAATTGGCCTCTGATTCTTATAGAAAGTGTTATGTTCCTTTTTTTTTTTTTTAAACTTTTTAACCTTCAGACGATTTTAAAAAGGAAGCATCACAGTCAGAACATCAACTGATTTCCAAATGATTGATACTACCATCAACAAGAGTCTGTGATGCCATGAACAAGGTTTTGAAGTGGCTGAGAATACTTTCTCTCTGTACCATTTTTACCAGTTTAAATTCCATGAGCTCATGGACACGTGCTTGACTGCATGAAACTAAGGGGGCAATTTCTGTTAACATCTTTAAATCCAAGTAATTTATAAAGAATATTCTGGATTACTCATTATTCTGCTCTTCAGAATTAAGATCTAGTTAAATTACTGGCTCCTGTTATGACCACCACATGGCACTCAAAGATTTCTAACAACAGCTTCCCTAAGGACAGCTCTCTCAAGTGCAGCTTGTTTGCTGTAATTCAGCATAGAGTATGTCCAGTGGTCTTCCTAATCCTACTTAAATTCACTAATTTCTGGATTAAACTGCTTCATGTCCATGAAAATATTTCCACTCACAAACTAACGTACACCTACTATTTCCCATCTTGCAACTGAAAGCACCAGGCAATTCACAGAAGAAACAAATGTGTATACACAAAACGAACAACTGAAAATTATCCAAATAAGAATTTCCATAGAATTTCATACAATAATCTTACAGGGCTCCTGCAAAGGGGAATACTCAATAACTGTTTCATATTATATTATATATAGCAATTATCATTCATTCTGAGATATGCAATGAAACTAAGATATCAATATCAAGCTGTCATACACTGCCTTGAAAAACACTCGACTGATATACTGACCTTTGATTTACCTCACATACTAACGTGCAATAAAGAAGAAATGTGAAGCAAGACTATTTCAGAATGTTACAAGCTTTTCTCTCTTAAGCTTACAATTACAGAAACTAAATTATGTCCAGATATTCAGATTTCATCAATTACTACATATTCCTCTCTTAGATCAGTTCTAAAGATCTTAGCTGCATTCAAATCTATACTGTTACAATGAAATTTATTTCACAATAAGCATAAGTAGGGTTTTTAATTTTTGAAAAGTATATATTACTCTATTAATAATGTAACTGGGTGCCATCTTCAGATGCAAACTTGTAAATCTGACAGGCTCTTCAGATGACTCAAGCCATATTCATTTCTAATGCACTAATTACAACATAAAACAAACTATTAATGCAAACAGAAGATGATGGGTTCAGATCACACTGAAGTCACTGAAAGTCATATTGCCTTTAAACATAAAAATTCATTTACTTGCAAGAAGATAGTAACTTCTCACAAAGCCTGGAGATTCATAAATGTTCTCTTCTTTTGATCAAGACAATGCAATGTCTTTTTAGCTGAAGTTTGGGCAAAAATCACAGGATTTACATTTTTTCCAATACAGTTTTTAGGAAACACTAGACAGGAAACAGATGAAGTACTTTAGAATCTGTTGGTTTAAGACATGCAAACAAGCTGTACCACCAAACAAAGAAACAATCATCATCATTTCAGGCAGAATCGTTTGTGAAAGTGCATACTTCATGTTGACTCCTAAGGAAAAAAATACTCCTGATTTCACAATGACTGAGGAGAAAGAAGCACCTTTCATATTATCTAAGGAAAGTGGTAAGGATGGTACAAGTTTTATATCCCTTAGTACAGTCATGAAATAGAATTTTACTATACCAGGTTATCTAGACTTTTCTTTATTACCACTGAAAAGTAGAAATGGAATTTCTTTAATGTACTCTATTTATTTACATTATTCAGCAGGATTGTAAGAATGATGAAGTAACAGGAATGGTTTGCCTCCTATTGCTGGCATTGTATCCCATCACTGAGACATTTACACTTAAAGCTCTACAAAGTTAGCAGAGGATTTAATAAGAAACATCTCATATCCAATTTACATTTTCTCAGTATTTTATATTAAATACACATAGCAATAACCAAAATTACTTGAACACAATCATAACTAAGTATTTCTCTTTTACACTGGGTTAGATAAAGACAGAATTCTAAGCCCTAGGAAGAGCAAGCTGGAACATTTACACTCTGTATCCAATGCCAAGCTCTGCCTTTATTTCCACACCTACACTCAACCATTCTGTTTGAGACTGCTGTTCAATGTAAAACTCTAGTGGAGAGAAAGAAACAGCATATGCTGAATGAACACCTAATTCTGCACACAGCAATATTTAAGAATAAATAACCATAGGCATCATCAAATAACCATGGTTTCATTACATAAAGCAAGTAGCTCCAAAAGAAGCCAATAAGGCCCTGTTGCCTGCTGGGTTTGGTTTTAGATATTTTAGTATCTAATGTGAAGGACATCGCACCACAATCTCTTAACAGGTGTCCTAATTTGTTTGTCTACTCTGCCCAATCATCAATTTTCAGAAAAATTACACCTTGTATGATTTGGTTGGCATTAGTAAATAACTTCAGAAGTTCAGAAAGAAGAAACTGGAAGACGTAATAATATTTGCACAATTCTCATTTCTTTTGAAAACCTGATAAAAACTCTGGGACATGCTGGTACCATATAAAAGTTAAATTGCAAATCTTTCCAAAGAAAGATAAATATAAGCTGCCAATCTTGTGTAACCTGACCACAAACTATTTTGCCATGTACTCTACTGTTGTAACAGCTGACAAACTTTGTTATTTAAACTATAAAAGCAAAGACATAGCAGTTTTAGTACAGAATTTATTAATTTTTAAAGTCACCTTCTAGGAGATATTAGTTGCCAACAGCAGTCTCAAAGGATGTTGCTTTAATTAAAAATCTAACCGTGAACTTAGAATAGTTTTCCCAACCTATGCTTAAAAAGTATGACAAGTAGATGGCAGAAATAAGACAAACTGTAAAGATTTGAAACTTCTAAGAAATTTACAAAAAGGTAACATTACCCAATAGTACCTGACAAAAGGAAATAAAAAGACAGCAGCATGGATCTACTTTTTTTTTTCCTCTGGAAGTAGAAGACTATAAGTCTTGCAAAAAAAAAAAATCTAGAGAAAAATTTGAGATTTTTTACATGCTTTAACATGCTTAAAAACACTCCCTCCCCCACCCGCACAAAGGATGCAAATAACCTAGCAGAGAGGTCCAGCAGTCAAACATCAGAACACATAAGAACACAGTTATGACTCCTCAAAATTAACATGTAAATGGAGCACTTAACATGTATCAACATTCTTAAATAGATGAACATGAAGCCACTGTTAATTGAGATAGTGTAGGTATTCTTTGTTTCTCCCTATGTTCGGTCATTCTTATGGTGCATCTTCATGGAATGCGGGTTTAAATATTGGATCTCACACACTCCACACAACCAACACTCAATTCTGTTAAGCACAATCTTCACTGTGTAACTGTCAATACCACACAGTGGCCAATATAACTCAAAACGTGCTTAGGAACACACTTACACAATGCTGTGTTTTTAAAACACTTATATTTCGTTTCACAGAGATAGCTTTCCTTCCTCTTTAAAGCTAACCTCCTTTCCTGACTACTTCAAGAGCTGCTTACCTGTAGAATCTTAACAATTAAAACTGTATTATTAGTTTTCAAAAAAAATGGAGTTCAACTGTTACTTCAAAACAAAATTGTTAATACTACCCAACCAGCAAAATTACAGGATGCTGATAATGACTGGTTATTCCCAAAGAAAAAAGTCATGTGACTTCATTTTAATACTAGCCAATTAGTAATTAACTGAATAATTTAATATTAAGGCTAGCAAGAAATACCTTGCACACAAACTACAGAGCAAGACACTGCAGTTTTCAATTTACTGAATAAACAGGGAGAAAGGACATATTGCCTACTGTCATCACTAGTATGCCTCAAGTCTCCCAGAAAGAATTCAAGTCGTCACTCTCCTGCAATATTATCTCATAAAGCCTAATTTATCTAAATTTTGTTTGGATTTTCGGATCAGCTTTGCATTAACTGGACTATCAGTCAACTGCAATCTTCCAGTCAGCTCAGTACAAACCTTGCAGTTTTTCAAGTCAGATTGATGATCAGAATTACAGATTTGTTCTACAGTATACAGAGTGAAAAAAATGAAATCATATTTGGGTTCTGAAAACCAATAAAATTGAGAGCAGCACATTTTTTATTTAAGGAGAAAATACAACCAAAAATCACAATACATAAGCTTCTGTACTGAATGCATCATTCACCAAAAAGAAAAAATAAAAATGGAGCTGGTCATACAGATATTATGAACCACAATACATGGCAATTTTTTTCAAAATATTATTTTGTCCATTGGGGGAACTTTTTGTCTCTTTTAAAAGAATAAAACTTTAACACATGGCATATAACCACACACATAAAACAGCTCCCCTCCTGAAGCGGGATGACTACAAAGAGCAGAAAAAAACCCACCAAGAAAAATATAAGATGAATATCAGAGGAGAGAGGGAAGGAGAGTTTATCCACATGGCAGAGTGCTCATAAGCAAACGACATAGAATGAAAAAAGATATAAGATTTGCAGTAACTACCTTTTCTTTATTTTTTTTTTAATTTGACTAAAATCTTGAAAATATGTCCAAGACTTTCTGTGTTTGATATATGTAAAAGCCACCTTTGCTTCTATGTTACACCCTAAAACTTTTCCCAAAGAATCTTGATCCTGCCAACAAATAAAAGATCAGATCATTATCAGTGATAGAACAGCCAGAAAGTGATGGTCCCTGTGCAGTCTCCTCTGATAACTAGAGTATATATCCAAGAAAGGAGAGAAAGCAAGAATGGCACTGCTGTGCTACACCAGTACCTGGGCAAGAATTCTTGTTTCAGCTACATTTAAGGACAGAACTCTAAGTAAAACTGCTCCATCTAGTGTCTGGTCAATCCCTAAGTGCACTGCATCTTTTCCCTGAGTTCAAACTTGAACAAGACTTGAACAAACAAATTGCAAGAAAGATTTTTGGTGGAACATTAGTAGGCAAGCCTGGTAAGAAAAAACTTAGGAAAATCTAGGAAATGTGTGAAAAATCTAGAAAGTAGTAAAACCTTCAAATATTACTACCACAACAGTACCATTTTTTGCACAAATGTTTAACAGTCATAGTAAGTCTAATTTATTAGAAAGATAAATATTTTCTGTATTGCTTCACTGTAGAGCGACAATCCCAGAAAAACATGAAATGGCCAGTTAATACAGAAGTTGACTACTGAAAATGCTCCAGAGGCTTAGAGGGATAAAAAGTTAAAATTAACTCCATTCTTACAAACTCATGATAAAACAGCGTTTCTTCTTTTAAAAAGCAGATGGTTTCAGCTAAAAGTTCCACTTAAGTATTTTAGGGAAATTAAATCTACCATTCAAAGAAGATGGTCATTAAACAAAAAGCTGTAACAAAAAAAATCTTCCAAACCTCCCAGAAGAAAATCTTTTGAACCATATTAATGCCTTTCAGTTCATTGCAAAAAGTTACTCAAGGTTTAGACTATTTTAAATAACCCATTTTATTTTGCACTTGTAATGGACTGGGTAATCATGTAGCTATTATGCCAGATACGATGAGAAGTGTTTCTTGGTACAAACACAAGCTGTTACCATCATGTCAACACAATCTCACCGAAAAACAAGGAAAGCATTACAAGTGAATCGTGTTTTCAACCAAACACCTTAAAACCGCATACAATGTATGCATTAGGATGATATATTTGGAGACAAGTATTCTCTTAACAAATGTGGCTTTTACTCCACAACAGATTTGCTAAATCATCTAAACCTAAGGTGATTTAACAAATCATCTCTTGAACTCATTCAGAAAATCTCTACTTTCTGAAAAAAAATTTATTACATCTGAAGAATTAGTGAATTATTTTCTCAGGTCTAAAAAAATTCCTCCATGCTTGCAACGTAGCTTTTTTACCTAAAAGTATCTAATAGAGATCAGAAAGGTAAATGTTACATTTTCTTACCTTGGTTTATTGTGTGGTAATGCCTTTGCATCAACAGCAAACATTTTGGAAACAAAGACAATAACCGGAGCTGTTTCTTCACTACTGCATTTCATAAAAGCTGAAAAAACATAAAAGAAAGTTATTTGCACAATTTTTTCCCAACACTATGGATAGAACTATGGCTTTCCATTAATTTTCTAGGAATTACTGTTTAGTTTCTATTTCAAAGGATAATACGCTAAAGACTAACAGGAAAAGGAGAAAATTACTTTAATCATTTGACAACATTGCCCGTATCTTCAAGTCCGTTTGACAGTAAAATGAGCAAAATTGTAAAAATAGAACTCTGTATAACAAACTGCATTTACTGCAACTAAACATATTGTTTTGGTATTTAAAACTGAATTCATAGGCTGGTTTAGATTAGAATGAAAGAGAGAGCAGCTTAGTATTAAGATTGAGTGATATATTCAAGTATCTAAATGTATTCCCCCTCCTTCCAAACCAAAGGAAGAAGTCCTGCTCGTGTGGTCATAAAATCAGAACAACTTAACTGCAAGAATGGATATTCCTCAAAGGATGAGAGATCCACACAAAAGTCATTTAGCACTTAGAAAATTTCCATAAACTATTGTTTTCATCCAACTTGGAACACATTATCAAATCAAAAATAGACACAATACCATTCAAAACACGTAACAGAAATTAAATAGTCTTTTCCTACATTTCTGCCTTTTATCTGATGTATGAAAAGACTACATTGTAAAGCGCTTAGGCAAACAAAGTATAAGACTACAACCAAAAATCATAGAATCATCTGGGCCAGAAGTACCCTTCAAAGGTCATCTAGTCAGACCCACCCCCGCAGCAAGATATTCACTAAATGTGAAGCACACTATTTTTTCATAGCCAAGAACAGTAAGATCTGAGTTTACAGCAGCAAATTTCTTCTAATTAACTTATACTGATACAGTATTGAATACTGTTTGTAGAATACAACGTTTGTAAATATTTAGTGAAGGATGAGAGTATCAGTCACTTCACCCTGGGGAAACAATTCCTAACAGCCTGTCAATTTGACATTCACATCTCATCTTAAATTGACATTTGATATCTCATCCCTTTAGATTTCTTGAAGGTCTTTTCAAAACATTGTTCTATAAACACCTTTCACTACACACATAAAGTTCAGAAACGTTTTTAACTGTTAATATCTTAAGCATGGTATCTTCCTGTATTTTTTACTAAACTACCTCTTGAAATATCACAGAACATTTACTACCTTACAAAAAAATAGTATTCTGCTATATTTGTTCAGAAAGAATGCTTGCAGAACAAAATCATACATATAAGGCATATTTGTCCCCTACAAGTCTGCCTGAAAAGATCATTTGGGAACAT
This sequence comes from Tringa solitaria, assembly GCA_026413425.1. Taxonomy (NCBI): domain Eukaryota; kingdom Metazoa; phylum Chordata; class Aves; order Charadriiformes; family Scolopacidae; genus Tringa; species Tringa solitaria. Next base: position 32,073,578 of record JAOXJM010000071.1, on the reverse strand, counting down.
TATTTTCCAGACTACCAGTTCTGAGAGAAAATCATCACTTCATTCTATACAGAACTTCCTAACCCACAGAGGAAATTACCACATAAACATGAAGAATTATGAGCTTTGCTGACCACTGAGCACTACATCCATATCATCAGTTTCAACTTTGATTTTTAATTCCGCTAAATACTTGATTCAGCTTCAGCAATTATCACCTGTCTTTCAGGAAAACAAACTCAGAAGTTGTCTCCTTTCCAAGGCATTACATTTTTGTAAAGGACATGCATGTACACAGAGTTTATGTTTATAAATAATTCAAAGATAGAAAAAAGAATACAAGCATCCTGTACACCAAGCTTATTTTCATTACTGTCTACATACAGATCTTTTACTGCCTATAGCACAGTTAAATCAATGAACATAGTCTTTCCACTCCCGACTGCAATTTTATAGCAGAGGACTTGGTTTTTATTAAAGTTCCTCTTGCTTACTTTTACATACAGGCATCCAGTGTTCAACACAACAGAGTCTGAATATACTACTAAACCCTTTTTGAGGAGGAGCTCCTAGTTAAAGCTGGAAACTGCCAGAACTGGACTTGAAATCGTGATGATGTTAATCAATATATTTGCAAAAATAAAATCCAAATTGAAATCCCTACTGACTAAAAATTAATTATTTTAATATAGAAGTTCATAAAATATTCAATTCTCAATTACATTGTAACTTCTACTGTTTAGAACTAAAACCCAAACATTAACCTCATATCCTTCCAAAATCCCCAGTGCCAGTGTCTTAGACTACTTCACCTGCAGCTTGAATTTTCTAAAAACCACAAATAAATGGGATTGAAGAAAAATGTATGGCCATAAAAATAAGACATAATACTATGACATGTCACTGACAAACACCAAAGCTACTACAAGTAAAATAACTATAAATCTAAGTAGAGATTACTACACATCTTATCATCCAAAGGCAAACAAAACCACCAAGATAGCAACAAAATTCATGTTAATGGGAGAACACCTACTCACCACTTTTCAGCTCCTGAGTTTCTGGTGGCAAAGAATCAAATGTTCTAGCTCCAACACACATCAGCTTTTCTACTCTCTCAGCAGTGATGTCAAGAGGACTGGGAAGTTTATTACACACCATGGCTAAAACACATTGCTAAGGATACGTATTTATATATTTATATTTCTTTGCTGAATGCAAATAAAAGGAAGACAAATGCTTTTAATGTTTGTGTCTGTAAATCAACCTCATCCACTAACAGCCAGTAACAACAGATAGCTAAAATCCAGCTCTGTGTTACAGTCCATTCAGCTCCCTCTCAAGTCAGCAACAATTTCTGATATTTATCAAAGGGCAGAATGCACAGTTAAGTAGGGGAGGCTCATCCTATGTGCAACTGGGAAACTAAGAATAGCACAATTGGGGCAAGAGTTATAGGACTAATTATTATTTATACATAAAGAATTTATGCATAACTGCTATAATATAATATGTATTATATTATAAACTATGAGCAAACGATCTACACAGCAGACAAAAAGGAAAGGTTGGTCCTAAGTTAATATTATAAAAAGGAGATTGGCTTATCTTTCAGGAAAAACACTAAAATTTTGTACATAAAACTACATAATGAATGTGTACTGCTGAACTGCCTCCAGTTTCATACTTATTCTCCTAGAAAAAGACTGTGTGCAAAAGCAGGAATTTGGAGAAATATAAAACTATGTGCAGATATGTAACAATATCGCAAGTGAGAAAACAGGTCCAGCTATTTTTCACCAACGTGAAAAAAAATGATACCAAATCACACATTGAAATATGTGAGCGCTCTTTGAGAACTGCCAATAGAACAAAAATCAGTATCTTCCTTAAGGATACAGAGGACTGCATCAGATATTGGTAGCCACTGGCTACAAATGGCATTAAGATGAACTTTAGGGTCTGCATGCCGTGACTCCCGGGCACCAATTTTCAATCCCAAAGAGGTGACTATCTTTTCAATTTTTTCTTTGTCTCTGTAAGGAAAACAGTAAATAGATAATAAAAACACAGCAATATATAACAAGCATCTACATTTCTTGTTTGAGTACTTAAAAAAATCATCATTGCACGTGGAAAGAGATTCTATGAAAACTTTATAGATCATCTCACCTTTTCATAACAGCTTCATACAGACTCCATATGTTGTCCAGCACCAACTGCACAAACAAAGGTTTCTTTCCTTTTGACTGGTAGAATATAAACATACAGGTAGTTACTACCAATTCCTCAGTTTTACAATAGGCTTAAGCCTGCCATTGTAAATTACTATTTTAATCAGGAACAGATAAAGCCTTTATTCAAAACCAAGACAGTTATTTGTTTCTACACAAGATAACTACTTCAAAAGCCTGTCTTATAAGACACATTTCATAAGCATGAAATATAAAAGTGAAGGACAAGAGTTTCAATTTCAGAAAAAGAGCCTAATAAATACGGAACCTGGTTATTGCCCTTTTTATAACTATTAAACCTCACCTATGAAAACACACACACACAAAAATATCACTAAATGAAAACAGGGAAACTCCCTTCTCCCTTAACTTTTAGTGGTGGAAACACCTGATGCAAGACAAGTGTAATTTTTTAGGCCGGGTTTCGGTGTAACGCTCAGTGCGATTTCACTAAAGCAAAAAAGATTTTCTATATCCTAAGTAGTAAGCTAAACATGAATATCCTAAATCTGTAGTTGTTGAAGGACCCTGCAAATAAGAGAGATTCTCTCACTACTCTCGTTTCTAGATTTTTAGTCTTCCATTCATCTTGTGTGTTTTGCTCTATGCTGAATCCTTGAAGTTGGAACATCCCTTATATTGTGAACAGAGAGCAACTGTGAGCACTGTTAAATGAGATTCTCTCCGTGTAGCTTTTGAATGGTCAATTTCGGAACATTCTGTTCTCCAAGAGCTGACGCAAGGCTATCCCAGTGACTTCATACTTCCACTGATGTTGAGTGAAAAGGTACTGAGGCCAAGTTTCAGAATACACTATGAGGAATAGAATTAAAAAAAAAACCAACAACAAAAAACTAAAACAAATTAAAACCCAGGTAATATTTTTGACAACCTCCCTACCTGATCACCTTTCATTATCTTCTTTGCTTTTGTATTTAGATAGTAATCTCCCCATAAAGTCTTCAGAAGTACTGCAGGCTTGATTCCAATCTTTTGGCTGTACAGCTTGGCAAAATGCTCAATGCTGAAAGGAAACAAAACGCATCTTGATATAAGTGAAATGCTGTTTACATGTGCTTATCAGCCTGAACAATGGACACACACAAATGAAAATCACACACAAATCTGAAGTCCTTGTTTTACTCCCATTTTTCCAGTTGTCTTTGCTTTAGCTCACATTTACACCTGCAAAAAATCAGTCATAACAGCTCAAAAATATCAGCAGTGTTTGTATGTTTTCGTTTTGTTTCAAGTCACCTTCAAGGCTGAACTTGTTAATTTGAAATAAATATCTGCATGCTAACCTCACAGTAAAACCTCAAAAGCATAAAACAAAAGTTCTAAATATTTATGGGATGACTCTCAAATTTATTCTATAAAAGACAACACACAGCACATTCTGGTCTGCGACCAGAAGTTAAAGATCAAGTGTTCTTTTGAGCCACACTTGAGCCATCAGGTGGTGGTAAATATTTTTTAAATTAACTACTTAGGGTATTTTTTGTTGTTTGAATCACTGCTTTAATAATGAGTGAACCCAGAAAATAATATAAAAACTGTAATGCCAAAATCATGTCATAAAGCCACTTGTGCTGCTCAGTGGTCCCCATGAGTTAATAAAAGCAGGCTGCCTAGGACCTAAGGAGGGAGTCCTGAACATTGTATGGTTTCCTTGCTGAAAATGTTCAGTGAGCACTAATAGAAAAAATTATCACACGTTAGCTCCTTGTGCACATAGAAACAAAAACATACATTTACAATAAGAACAACCTATTTACAGAACAATAATATCTGATAATCCGTTCTTTGAAATCCAGAATTCTCAAATTTCTACACACTTAAAAGAAGACCTGCCCATGTCAGCAAGACATAAGCTATGAGTTCTGAACTAAGAACAAAAATAAGATGTTTTTCCAAAAACTACCCCAAACTATGCACAGGGCAAGAATCTTCAAGATTCTCGTGCCAGCAGTTCCTGCATATGCATTTATGGCATTCTTTCAACACGTAAGGATTATGAGAAAAGTGTATGTACTAATTGCACTGGATGAGGCTGGCACTGCCTAATGACTTAATTTTTCTGCCATGACAAGTCATAATACCTTTAGAAACAGAACCCACAACCATATAACAGCAGTCAAGGCTTGCCCTGATTAAGAAAATGCTCCACTGATGGGTATTTCATCACATGGCATTGCCAGCAGTCCAGAAGTACCTCTTGAAACTAATTAAGGAAAATCTTCCTTTTTCCTTTCCATTACATGATTCATCAGAACCAGGGCTTGCCAGTTCATCAGAAGAAACAAAGCAGTATCAGAAAGGCAACAATCTTCTGTCAGCTTCAACAAATACTTTAAAACATTTTCAAGACATGAGGGGGAAAAAGGAGAATTAGGACAGGTACAAATAAGAAAACTAGCAGAGAGGAGTCCTCTTATTTGTCCAAGCTATAGGCACATTTTGTGGGATAGAGAACAGATTAACACAAATTAGTCTATTCTGTAATGTATAAACAGTCTGATCTAGACCCAGAGGCAGCTTACTAACACCCCTTGTCTAAGTTAGATGCCTAAATGTTTTTGGTGGAGATACAATCTTGTACATGGATAGTTCAATTAGCATACTATTTTAAAAGTTTCAGTATATAAAGCAGAAGGGGACTAAAATGTGGGGAATCTTAGCAAACAATCATTTTTAATCTTATATTCCATAAAAAGCATTGTAAGTCTTTTTAAGTTCATCTTGTATCATTATAGTATTGGCAAGTAATAAACAGAAAGCCTACCAGTCCTCTCCAGTATAGCAATACACCAATAACAAAAATAAGGACAGGTCGTATCTGGCCCATTTCTTCCCCCCATTTGAAGCTAAATTACAAGCAATATTTAGATTTCAGCCTTATAGAAACTGTGTGAGTAAGGTTCAAACCACTTGACAAATATTTCAAGTGGCAGGTACCTAGCAAATACAAAGAAACAACTAATGCTTACCAGTTACTAGCCCACTTCAGGTTACCCTAGCATATACCATTAATCATCTATTACACATTTCCCACTGCAGGTATCAGTTACCAACATATACCAACCGCTAAAAGCTTTTGGGAAAAAAAAATAAAAAAGACAAAATTAACACAAAGTGTTATCTCTGAAAACAACAAATTAGACTCTCACTCTTGTTTTCAGTTTCCTTACACACTTATGCTCTGATTTTTCTTTTTATGAATTATTATCATTCACAGCAGATGATTAAACTAAAATAGTCCATTTTATTTTCCCTTTGCAGTGATAAGAAATGTTTGTGATAAATAAGGTTCCCTGCATAGTGTGTAGTCTAAGAGCTTGACTTTGACTTTAAAATCCTGGAGTTGACTTTTCTTAAAGGTTTTGCAAAATTAAATACATGCAATGTATTACTGCGTACATCTTTTTAATTATATTTTCATGATGAAGACAACAACTCCACCTTGTGGCTAGCAATCAGAACACGTGTAATCTTTAGCCTGCTCCCTTTCAAAACTAAGGACTGAAAAATAGAATTGATCACAAACTCAAACACAGTAATACATAAAATTTTCTGAAATTGTTCTACCCCCAAATTCATATGTTTACTTAAACATCTTTGCAATTTTCTTTAGCAACTGCTGAAACAGAAATATAAAGATATTAAGTAACAAGAGATAAGAAATGCACCTGGATGAACAGAAAAAAAAAGTTAAATTAAGACTGATGAGTATAAACACTTGAGGACAAATGGATGCCTTCAAGGACAAGTCAAAGTCTGGTACAGAAAACACAGATCACACTAATGCCGTGACCCAGAACTGCACTGGACCGAAGTGGACAGCTGAAACTGCTGCCCTGATCCCAGCTGCCTGACTCATGCTCATTATGAATGTCACTGTCCCTGTAGCTGGGAGGTCCAATCTACTTGTGAAACAGCTCCTGTACTCATGCGCTTTTTGACCTAGTCTATTACAGCCTATCAATGTCAGCAATTAATAAAATACTATGTTTACCAGGTTAGGCTGGACGCTACAGTACGCTCAGCAGCTGCTGTGGAAGTAAAACAGGGGTCCCTGTCATAGCGCTGCCAAAGCTGCCCAGTGTTAATGATAAATTTGGACTGATTATATACAGTTACAGAAAATATTAAAAATTCTTTAGAAATATGAAGCAACTGAAAATACTTTAAGATTTACTGCAGTAATCAATAAAAAAAAAAAGAAAGAAAAAATAAATGTCAGTAACTACATTCCAGACTTACCCAAAACCCCAGCCGTCAATTGCACTGGCAAACACCACATTTCCATGGTCAGGTGAAAAATAAAGATGTGAATCATCAGTATCTTCCAATCCAGCGCTCCAGTCATAAATTTGATCTCCTGGTGCAGCATCTGAAATACTTTCACTTTCTGTTTCTTTCTCAGCTCTTTCTTCTAAGACTTTAGAGGTAAAGAGTGCTCCAGTGACTGCATTGATCTACAGAAGGATATGTAAAAGCACCTTAAGATTCATTCACTCTTTCACAACCCTGCAATTAAAATGCAGTTCCCCCCCCCAAATATAAAAAGAGAGGGGTGTTGGTTTTTTGGTTTTTTTTAAAAGGTAGCATGCTTGCGATTCATTTTGCAATTTAAACCACAGACCTTGTCTATCTAATCCTACCCATTTCAAGACAGCATTTTGATGAGCCTAACACTTCGATTTAAACACCATGTACTTTCCAAGTCAAAGTTAGCCCCATCAGGATTGAATCAGTTATAGCGCATCATGTGAAATACACTTTGTCTCTCAGATCAAGGAATAGTAAAATAAGAAATTGCTACTGCCAACAAAAAAACAACAAAGGAGGGCAAAGGGAAACCATATAGAGCACTCTGGGAAAAAAAAAAAAAAAAAAAGGAAAAAGTTTGAAGGCAGCTTGACTTACAACTTAATAGATGAATTGACTTTATCCCTGCATAAATCCATCAATGTCAAGAGCAGTCTAAAGATATTATTTGTCTACCTCTAAAGAAGTTTAACCAATTTAACAGGGAAAAACAAAACACTCAGCATACTATTTCTAAAAATGAAGACTCTTCCTGATGACCTGCCAAGAGGCATTTAATACTCCTTTCTCTATCACAGGCTTTCTGAACGAACTTCACAACCAACTAGAAATAAAACGTATCTCAATATTCAAAATTAGACTAGATATTATAGTGCTTGATCATGCAAAAGAAGAAAGAACTTGTTCTGCTGCACAGCCCTAAGGCAGTGGAAAATACAGTCTCTCTCGATTCAAGAATGGAGAAAAGGGGGAAGAACAAAACTTCCACAAAATCTGCTGCGTGAACACAACACTAGAGCATGAATACCTGTTCTAAGATATTCTTAAGGTGCAAGTATGCTTCCTGAGGGGTCAGCTTGAGCTCCACAATCAAGCGATCAATTTTATTAATCACCAATACTGGACGTATATTTTCGAGCCACGCTTGCCGTAGAACTGCTTGAGTCTATTAAGAAAGAAACAGTTAAAAAAAAAAAAACATTACAGAAAGCTTGATACCACAAAATAGACAGAATGTCAAAGAAAATGACGATATATTTCCAAAATTTATTTAAACATATAATAAAGGATAGGCTGACATTCAAACCAGAAATTTGACTCCCATAGTACGTAGCGTTAGCTATTATAGAATTTTGCAGGATGGCAAAGACGCCCACAACAAACTCCCCTCTTTAGAAATGTAAACTATGAAAAAACAATTTCAATGTTATTTTCTGTATTTTTTCCACTTTCAATGCCGTAAAAGCACATGTAAATATTTTATTTCCCTTAAGACACTTATTTCTTCTCTATACAAATATTCCACTTCTTGAGAAATTGTATACTGACTGTTTCAGCCCTACATCACTACACCCACTCACCAGCGTTGCTCAGTTTTTCAGCACAACTATGAAATTAACTACCCTCTTTCATACCTCGAGTACATTGTCATTAATTAAAAGTTTTACAAAGCTTCTTAAACCAGCTCATCTTTTATTTCTACATAATACACTTCAGACTTTGCTTAGTCTGTCTTCTCTACCTTCTTTCTCTATTTAATATACTTTATTTCACCTGTGGACAGACTCCTTCAACAGCATCCACCACTATGATGCAACCATCACAGAGTCGAACAGCAGTAGATACTTCTGAAGAAAAATCCACGTGCCCTGGGGAGTCTATTAAATTAATCAGATACTCCTGATCACCTAGGATCAAACAATAAATTAATATTTCAGAACAGTTTTCAAAAATATTTCTTTCAGCCACCTGGTTATGCTGCTTAAGCTGTTATTAATTTCCAAGGACCAAACCTGCAGTAACCATTATGCTAGTGGTTTGTGTCTAATTGGTTTCAATTTCACTTTTAACACCAATCTTCTTCTTTCAATACCTGACTACCTTTGGAAAATTAAAAACAAACAAAGCCACACCAGCCAATCAAACAAAAAGAAAACCTTAACCCTGAACAAGCTTGTAGTAGCATTACAAATAGATCACTAGCCAAAACACAAATCAACTGCATTACAGTTTGCATTTTAAAGATAAATCATGACAGACTATCATAATAATAAACCCTACATTCTTCATAAAATTCCTCATTTCAACCTTGTCATTTTTTTTTAAAAAGGCTTTGGACTCCATATTACCAAACTATCTTCAAAATATCAATATAGGAGAAATTTTCAATGTTTTCTATACTACTCGCTCCAAAAATTCCTAGTTGATTCCAGTCAACTTTTGATGAACAGAAAAACAACATACACAAAACGTACTAACCATTATAAGTAAGGTCACTTCAGAGTCAACAATAAACCAGCCACAGTTTACAATACTTAGCTAGAAGATGACTGATTTCAATTATTTTTTATAATTAGCTGTAGATGAAATGCAAAGACTAATAGTGGCTTGTGTGTTAGTTATTCTTTTTATTGCACATGCCTGTTAGTAATGTATTTCATGTTTTTCATCTGCCTAGCTGAGGATAAGATTGGTCAGGAACGTGGAGTCATAACAAAGATGAGACTGTAACTACACTATAAAAACCCTCTGAACAATTTATAGCAGAGTATAGCAAAGATAAAACCGTACAAAATCATTTAAAGATTTGTTGTTTTTTGAAGATCTTGCCTTTCAGTGAGATTATTTCAAGACAAGATCAAAATATGAAGATTTAGATCTAAAATAAAAAGGGAAAAGCAACTGTTCTAATTGCCTCCACTCAGAGATATGATTGAAGATGGTTTTCCTAACTGAGATGGAACTTGATTATCTTGGTTAACAGTCGAATACATGCCTAAGTCTTTGCAGAACCATGGCCTAACATTGAGGAACACAAAAATAAAAGTTGCACACAAAAAGATCTCAACAGCAACAATGAAGAGACAGGGAGAATTAACAAAAATACACTATAAGTTTATACTTGCCAGCATCAACAACTTACCTTTGACAAAGTGCAATGAAATGGCACTAGATTTCATTGTTATTCCTCGGATCTGTTCATCTTCTCTACTGTCTAGGTATCTCAGCTGATTACAAAAAAAAAAAGAAAAAAAAAAAAAGAAGAGGTGATAAATCTATAGAATTATCTCAACAAGTTACTTATCAACTGTCAAAAGGTATGACTGTGAGAAAATGAGGTTTAGCAAGACTAGGAATGGAATTTCCTAAATTATCACTGATTTACAATCCCAGCATGTCCACACCACAATTTTGGTAAAAACGACAGTATAACTCTACCTTTCCTGCCAAGCGGCTAGAGATTATTCCATTGCTAGATATTAGACAGTCAGCCAGAGTAGTTTTGCCTGAAAATAAAAATAAATTACTTAGTTTAGCTTAATGCAGACAACAGAAAAAGATGTGACAATATTATGAATCCTGACAACATCTAGTGTTCCGAGATGTCAACATTAATAAAGGCATTAAAATGCCACGAAAGCACAAAGTAACTTGGAAAAAAAAATAAATCTGTTTAATCAACTTCACCTGTTAGAGGTACACAAATTTATTTCTGAAGAATGGACTCGACCTTACCTGTCATGACTAGAAAAGCAGCTGAAATAACAAACAGTACCATCAGAACCTCAATATATTCTGCAACTAGACAAAATATTTGTGTCCTAAAATGAACGTGTATTATTTTCACCTACATAACAAACTTCTTGCATTAAGTAAACAGAAATACAACCTCACATGCATATATTCAATTCACACCGACATTCAGCATCACAGAAGAGGAAAACATTCAGTTTCAACCACTCCACAATATTCTAGCATGTTCACTTGAGTTCTAAAAGATAACCACGCATAAAGTAAATTTACTTCTCAGAATCACAGCTTAAAGCTAAATCCATGAAAACCTACTGCTTTAAAACAGCAACCAAGGTATCTCACTGCCATTCAAACTAACGCACACGTGAGTTTTTCTCACAAGTTTTCTGCCTGTCGCAAGCACCTGTCTTACCATGATCCACATGGGCTAATATACAGATATTCCTGATTCCACAAGTCTTCTTCTGGAGGGCAACCATCTTTCCCACACTCGTGAGGACCATGATTCCCTAGTTCTGCGAACGGACGACAGTATTTTATTCAGGAGGCAACTTAAGAAACAAGAAACAGATTTTTATTTTTTTTTTTATTACGTAAGCAGTGGTTAGGGCTCCTCATCAGGGAAACCTCTGACACGTGAAGCCTGTCACGTTCCTCGGACACTATTTACACGACACCTCGGACACCAGAAACGTACAGACCACGGGGCTTCTATGTTGAACAAGAATCGGGGAGTTTGGAGGGTTTTTAGTCAGTTTCCCGTTCTGCGCGAACACCGAGCCGCCTCGCCTCTCCGCACCCGACGGAGCCCGGGAAAAGCACAGCCTCCCGCTTTACACTCAGGCCGCGGGGGGCACCTCCCGCCCCGCTCCCCCCCTTCCGCCTCCCCGCCGCGCTCCCCCCGGCCCACTAACGCCTCAGCCCCGCACAGCCGCCACCGAGACCGGTGCCCCGGCAAGGGGGGCCGTAGGCCTCCCCCAACGCTTCCAGGCCGGGGACCTCCGTGAGCGGCGCCCTCAGGGCCGGGGCTGAGGCGGGGAAGAGAGGAGGCCGCGCCACCGCCGCCAAACGTCCCCTCGCGGGGAGGCGAACACCCCACCGTGGCTCGCCGCCGCGCCGCCCGCACCCGGAAGCCGGCGCCGGTTCCTCCTTCCGCCCCGCCGCGTGACGCCGGACGGAAGCCGGCGGAGGCCGCTCGGCGCGAGGACGCCGCCGTTGCCAGGCGACGGAGCGCTTCCTTAGTCACGGCGGCGGCGGGGAGCATGAAGGCGCCTCGGTGTCTGTGTGAGATTTGTACCTGCGGGTAAGCAGCCCCCGCCGGTCGCCACCGTCTCCGGGGAGTGAGGGGAAAGTCGGGGTCTCCGGGCGGGGGTCCCCCCCGGAGGGTGGCGGCGGTTTCCCCTCACCGCTCCTGGCCCCTCCAAGGCCACCCCCACACGAACGTCCCTCGCCCTGTCCCTCTCCCGGGGGCGCCCCGTGGCCGGTCGTGGCGAATGTTTTTAGCAAGCGGGGAGGCAGAGACTGGGTAACATTCCCATTTCATCAGTTTGTGGCTTCCCTTTTTAGTCTAAAAGGGATCTTCTCCGTAAATTTGAAGTAATATTTTTATGTTTAGGTCAAGGCGGGG
>JAOXJM010000071.1:32026128-32061553 GCA_026413425.1 Tringa solitaria | reverse complement strand
GGGGGGGTGGAGAAAGCCGTTCTTCAATGCAATTCAAATAGAAAAGAGTGGAGACAGTCTTTTAAAGCCACCTAGACTCAACCTCAGGATCAGGCTTTTCCATGAAGCAAAGCCGAGGCTGCCGTGTGGAGAGAGGGAGGGAGAGAGACGCTGCTCCAAAGAACCCTCAGAAGAGTCCTGGGTGAATCCGCCCTGACAGAAACCTGGGCAAGCACAGCGAGGCTGGCATAAGAGAGTGCAGCAGGCCATTTTTTTGTTTGTTTGAAATTACTATTACAGGTTTATAAGCAATATTATCAATGCCACAGGTAAAAAAAATTCACAAGTCAGGTTTCCCAAAACCATAAGGGATTTAAACGTTGCAACATTCAGACAAATGTTTATCAGTTTGGAGTCAGTACTGTAAATATTTTCAATTTCTTCTCTAGTTAAAAAAAAAAAAACAAACCACAAAATAATCATCCTAGGCGTCTCATCCTGGGGCTCAAAGATTCGGTTTTTAATACTAAAAATATGTCTAACAACTGCATTCAAGGAGATACATCATAAGATCACAAGAGTGGGATCCCTATCTATTGGAAGTACAGGGCCAACCCTATGGCTGCAAGCGCACCATGAACTGCAGGTTTTGTGTTGAGGTTTGAATAGCAGACACACTCCTTATGTGTCTCTGTGAGAAGTCTGTCTGTTCATCAGCCACTTTTTTTTTTTATCTGTAGATAGAGATGAGAGGCAGGCAGTGTGTATAGCTTCTCATGTTCTTTTTGGCCAAGACTGCGGGTGTAGTTTGCCCCATAAATTTGTTTCAAAAGTTCTAGATTAATGAAGAGTTGGAACACATTGTTTTCATGATGAGATATCAGACCTGGCTCAGGCTCAAGTATAAAGATGGTGAGATAACACAATCTCACAGCAGAAAACGAAGTTCAGCTCAACTGAAAATTCTCAATTCAAAACCCCAGTTTAATAATATGAATAACTGATTAAAACATGCACAAAACTTTGGGTTTAAAATAAACATCACTGAAGTTTTTACAGTCAATAAAATCTTAAGCCATTATTGGTTTAGGCAGCACATTGTGTTTCCTTCAGTGTAGCTATAGTGTTTCTGTTTTTAGGGGAAGACTGGTCTCTTGGCAGTGTTACCTGGACAGCACAATGCATACACATCTGAGAAGAGATTTCAAAGCAAAGAAAAAGATCTAAGATAATTTAGCTATTTGCAGGAAATTTTGTAGAGATATAATTACTGTGTAATTCAAAATAATAAAATAGAAGGAAAATATTTTTCTTGTCCCAAAACACTTGGAAAAAAACATACAGGGAAGGAAGGTTAGTAAGACAGAACTTCATTCTTTTTTTCTCTTTACAGGGAAGTGAGAAGACCCTCCAAAAGTCCAGAATGACCTTTTTAACATTGTTATATACACAATCCACTCATTAAAGGCTCACATCTGAGTGCTAGTGTTCATACTTAGGGGCTGCAGTCTTGGACTCTTAATCAAATAATTATTGCAAGATTCTTAATATTTTGAATCAATTCCTTCTTATATGACTGAATCACTTTATGTGCCTATTAGGTGATCTTTTTCAAAATCAACAAATAATTGTAACGCCAAAATCCACTGGAAGTGTACCCAAGTTCTGCACATGCTCAAAGAACAATATGCAAATTGGGTCCAATGCTGGAGACTTCTCCATTTTTAATAACTGGCATAATTTCTAGGCTTTAGAGCTTAAGACTTTAAAGCTTTTGCAGTGGCATAAGATGTTACCAAGGCAGTATGATGATCATTGTCAAGCTGCTATGGTGGAGATGTAAGGTTAGTTGGAAGGGGTTTTTTTTAATAAACCATAAAAATGTTCTCAAAAGTACATTGCACAGAGTAATGGCTGGATTCTGTATTGTTTGCTAAGATATTCCAGATCCATTTCTTATTTTAGAAGTGGTATATTTTTTATGTGGAGAAACTATGAGCTAGTCTTACTTGGAATTGATCTATAACAAGAAGGAAATATTTTTATTTTTTTATTTCCCATGGTTTCTAAATGTGTTAACTTAATGCAAGAGAAAATTACCCCCTGCCAGCAAGTACAGGCAGGCTTCAGATCACTGGCTCAATAGAAACATCTAAGAGCAAATACAGGATGTTGAATCTGACCTCCAAAGTCAGAATAAAGCCTCTGAGGTAGATGAACTCTCTGCACTCAAGAATAGTATTTGTCTACCATAAAAGATAATCACAACATACAAAAGCACAGAAGTTTAGTTTTGAGATATAAAAATAAACTACTCTTTTATCTTTTTCTCAGTCTGTCAGCCATTCCCCATTTATTGCACTTTTGTTATCATTATCATAAAAATCTACATTCCTGAATAAATTCAAGAAAGAGGAAGACTTCTCTAAAATATGGGATATTTAAACCTTCATACTGACCACATGTAAATACACGAGGATAAAAAAAAAAACTACTAAGTCGTCTAGAGTTACTCGAGTGTCAACACTGGAAAAGCAGACTTCCAAAAATATGGTGTCCATACGTAACTTCTGTTGTTCAGATCATAGCATGGCAGTTAAAAAACCAACAACTTTGACAGTTTGGGGGTTTTTTTGGTTTTAAAAAAAAAGTTCTTTATGATGATAAGCATTAAACTTTTATCACTATTAGTCAAGTTCTCTGAGAGGAAAATACTTTGTAGGAAAATTTCAGGGGTCTTGCTATGCTATATGAAAAACCACTGTATGTATGCCAGATCCTAAATAAGTGAAATTCAGCAACATTCTGTTAAAATAATCAGACCAACAGCATTTGGCACAAGAGAACCCGTATACTGTCACTTTTAATTAGCTGAGATTCTTTTTAGACCTTATACAAGCCACAAGATAGTCTCCCTCAAAGACGGGAAAGAATAATAATTCATCAAAGCAGACATCAGTCAGTCATGGGGGAAGGCATATTCTCACCAAATTCATTTGGATTACCAGTAACTCTGGGGTTGAACTTAAGATAACTGCAAGTAACAAGTTTAAAATAATCAGTGACTCAAGGAGTTCTGGCCAAATTGTAAGCAACAGATTTCATTTATCAGAGTTGTAATCTGTCTTCTCCAATTGATGATTCTTAGGAGCGTCTATCTAAAGAGCTGTGATGCGCAATGTAATCAGTTTTATAAAGTTATTATCTAAATGAAAACTTTTGGTTTAGGAGTTGAACCACATCCAAAAATAGATTCATCTGTTAACGAAAAAACCCCTAATCTTTCCTCCAAGTAAAATTCACATTTATATTAAGGTAACTTTACACTGCCTTTTAGGCCCACGGAAAGTTCTTTCATGGCCCAGAATAAGATGTAGGCTCTTCTTGAACAGTCTTGTCTGAATCCAAGTAATTTTGTGCATGTTCATAATTATTTCATATGCTAAAAATGACTGGGATCAAGGACATTTTTGATTCAGCAATGAATTCTAATGCAATTACAAAAATTTCTTGCCTTGGAGAGATACATTAGATTACTTTCACCTCTGTGTAATTGTTTTTCTAGTATCTATTTCTGTTTGTAGTGTGGCCATTCAGCAATGAGGGGGATATACTGACAATATTGCTTAGAAAATAGTGACAGTTAAACCTTTCAAGACTGGTGGTGATACCAGAGTAGAGAAGGTGTTTTGTTTGGTGATTGGTTTTCTGGACCAGTTTATAGCAAACTGAATATTGTCAAAATGAAGGTTTTGTAGATCAATATTATTTGTTTCAAACTCCTTTGAATTGTATGACTAAAATATGTGAAGAACATTATCATTTGATACCCTATATTTCAACTAGCTTTCAAAAGATTTATTCAATGGTTTTAATTTCTGCTTAGCTCTTACTTTTAGATGCTACATGACACGTCATGTGCTGTTTATATTTACTAAAAAAATATTAGTAAGGTAACAACTGAATTTCATGAAAAATGTAGCGGCAGGCAAGCACTGTGGTGAGAAACAGGATACACTCACCTCATTTTCCAACCACTTTTCCTGTTCTTTTCCTCCTTTTTGCTTTTCCTTTCCCTGCTATGTTCTGAACAGGTCTCTCAATGATGGTGTGACTATCCCTTGACTTGACTGAAAAGGAGTAAGCACCTGAGGCTTTGAAAGGATCTGGCTTCTTAGACAGGGCTACTTCAGAGCTACCGAGCTCGAAAAATCAGGCAGCTCAAACTAACACCAGCTTTAGGGATCTCCAGTTCCAGATAACTTCTCTTAGTCGTTTTTTTATGTTACTTTTCCCAGCAGAAGTCCTTCATGTCTGTTTCTGTGCTTGCTTTAATTTACCTTGCTTGCTAAATTTCTCTGCAGACCTTTGAATTATTCCTTGGGTACCTACCTACCTGTAACTTGAATTTATTTATACTCGGTAAGAGCAGTATGCTTTTACCCTTCTTGTTTTTCAGTTATATTTATGTACAGAATTTTACAAGATTCATTTAAAAAATGATGCTTTATTTCTTGTTATTTCCCTTTGCTTGTATCTGGACCAGTGTTGCAAGTTGTCAGCCACGAGTAGGAGGAACACCTTTTATTATATATTTCCTTAAAGGACATATTTAATAACTGTGTCTCAGCCAAAATAAAATTTTAAAATTGTGCCTGAAACAAACTACCAGAGAGGTGTTACACAAATTATAATGAATCTAACATTTTCTATATGGCTTTGAAAATCTTAATATGAACATTTTTATTTCCTGCATAATTTACACAAAACAACAAGGTATAAGTAATAAATTGTCATGATGTAACTCTTAACACCTTTTAACACGATGGTGTCATCAAAATAGGCATCCGTGACAAGTAGGTGTAACTGAAGTAAAACTTATTAAAAAAAGCAGATGTCAATACTTCTAAACAAACGTAGTTTTGGGATGGATGATTTAGCCCTCAGGAAAAAAAAAAAAGGAGGGGGGATTGAAAAATCAGAAATGGCCTGCAGAGCACAAGGAGTGCATGTGAGATTTCACACCACTAAAATTTTAGTCAAAAAGGGTGAAAACAGGTGAGCAGATGCACAGAAATTAAAAAATAAGCAATGAGGGAAAACAGTAAAAAAGAAACAATATGAGAGGAGAAATGAAGTGTAGTTATTTTCACAAGTAAGACTAGTAATATGACTAAGATTAAAAAAAAAAGATTAAAAAAGTGCATCTTGGTGGCAGCATCATTTAGAGGACTGAGATCAACTCTATCCATCCTTTGTATTCTGTATTGAGGATGGATTTGCATGCTGATACTGTTTATTACTGTATTAGTGTGCTGAGCTCTGGGACCTACGCCATCAGCACAATATTTTGTGGTTTTATCACTCAGAAAAGATTTTAAACACAAGCTACTGACATTGTTCCATCTTCTCCCAGTAGATAGGGCATGGGTTTTCCCCTTAAATGAAACTATTCAAAATGATCTCATCTGATGTGTTTTACCCAGGCGCCATCGCTGCCCTCATAAACCCACAAGGATTTATGGTAATGGACAACAGCCGTGCCTCACAACAGAGTATGTGGAAAAATATCCCAAGTATAGCAACATCCCTCCTCCCCGGAGCCTTAAGCCGAAACAAGAGTACCAAGTGCATCGTGGGAAAATGGAAGGAATTACAACATTTAAGTAAACATTTTGAAGCAATGTGTTTTACAATCACTCTATAAAGTTTCTTATACTTTCTTATTTAAAGGGGAACTGAACATTGTCTTGCAATCACTTTCAAAATGCAATCATTGCATCCCTTACACTTTTTTTATTTAAAAGTATAAATTTTGAGTTTAGAAATACAGTTACGACAAAAAGGTCATAAAGAATAGTGAAGCACGCATATGAATATATTTGCATTCTTTAAAGCATCCTTTAACCTGTAAAGATAATCTAAAATTTTTGTTCATGTTTTCAGCCTGTTTTGGAAAACTAGGTCTCATCGAGCCTGAAAAAGCTGGCAAGCTGGGGAACTTTCTGTAATACATGTGTGGAATTTAAGATAGTGGGAAAATGAAACCTTAAAAAAAAGGAACAGGGATTTTTTTTTAATCAGACAGTTTTAAATTACTAGGAGTTTGAAGAAAGCCAACTGTAAAGGGGTTCAGCAGGTCTGTCCCATCAGTGAACAGACTCTGATATTAAGCTTACAAAATTAAAGAGCATCTTTCAAAGAGTTTGAAAAAGACATTGCTCATTACTAATAATGTGACAGGAGCATAAACCTTTAGTTTTTCCATTATTGTTTTTCCTTTAAGCTATAAGGGCAACAGGTGAAACGTATTTATTGGTTTATAAAAAACCAAAAGGGACATACATAAAAAGGGCAAATGCTCTTCTGCAAGATTGCTTGTGTACTGCATATGCTATTTAAACACATACATATGTAATATACACCCTTTTAACATAATATGCCCGTATAAAAATGGTAAAGAGCTGTTTCTGATTATATTCCATTCTCCTCATGCAATTAGTAAATGCTGCCACTTGTAGTATTTTGATTTTTGCTTTCTGGATCATTTCTTTGTAAAATTAGAGCAACTTTCTCTGGTCTCCTTTCAGACAATTTAAAGAATATTTTTAAACTGGGAATGAGACTCAGAGCATTGAAAAAGTTGCTTCACCATCTGCCTTTGAATAAAGGCTGTATCATGCAGCAGAGACCCTAGAATTATGTACTACGGTTTTCTTTCCACCTTGCTATCCCTCTAACATATGGCATGAGATTGATATTTCAATGTAAACATTATGTTGGTTTTTTTTCCATATAATTGAAAAATTACAAAAAAGACTCCATCAGAAAAAAGAAGTTTTTTAACCAGTGTTTCCTTCTTCCCCAATTCAGATCTGATTATTTACCATATGATATTGTGAAGCGTCCTTTTCGAATACAAGAAGAACATGAACCAAAGACGGGAAAGATGGAACTGGGAACCACATACCAGAAAGATTATAATGTTCATAAAATACAACCAGTGACATTAGTAAGACCTCTAGAGAGAAAACATACTACAGGAGGAAAACTGGATACCATACCAACCTATCAAGGTAATAATATGTGCCACTTTTAGAAAGAGAAATAAGCAAGATGAAGGCCGTATTCTGAATTATCTATATTAGAATCTGGATTTCTTAGTTTGGGCCAGAGAATAAGACATACTAGAAAGCAGGTGGTAATGCCATAAGATGTTCAGCTCTTGTTTAGAGGTGACATTTATTGTTTCTAAACAAAAAGCCTTCTCTAAGGCTTTTGTTGCTGGGAGAGAAATTCTAACACACACTCGGTTAGGATATCTCAGGCAAAAATTGGTTCTAATTAAAGTGCCAATATATCTTTGAGATAGTTTTAGCTCAGGCAATGCATATTTTTCCCCAGAGTAGGTCAAAAAGTTCATTTTAGATTTCTTAATTTTGTACTGTATAGCTTGTATATATCCCCAGTAATGATCTGGTTTGACACAAATTATTCTATTACAACGGTCAGCACAAAGGCACTAAATCTCCTTTTAAGTTTTTTTGGCAAGCAACCTTGATATTTATAGAAGTAGAAAATTTTATACATAAAATGTGTTCTTGGATTTGTTACATGTAGTGCATTGTAACCCCAGTGAAAAGTAAGTAGAAATAAATGATGAGATATAATGTACTAGAGTAATGAAAATAATATATTCCTGATTATAAGGGCCAGTGGTATCAAAAAGATAGCTGAAATAACGAGAATCAGATATGGCTATTGAAACAGGACATTAGAATGCTTGGTGCAGAGGAGAGTGCAGTGACAGAAAAAGTTGAAAGGATAAAATTTGGGAAAAAAGGCTCCTCAAAAAACCCAGACTTCTATTTCTCTAGCTTCTTTAAGCTTAGGCCTATGTTAGAAATGTATCTATACAAATACATTCTACTTATATTTATCAATTGTAAATAATTTAAGTATGTCTATTTAATCCACATGTAAGTAGTAAGCTAGCAAATAATGAATAATTTAGCCTAGTCTCAGCATACAACTAAGAGAGCGTGCAACTGCTTCACTTAAAATGTATGTCAGCAGTTCAACAGGGAGTGAGGATCAAGGAGTGAAAAAACACTGAAGCTGAAGTAAGTACAGTGATTGCAAAACAACAAATTGATTTCAACTGTCCCTGAAGAAGTTTAGACTGGACAGTAAGTTTTGTAACTATACCAGAAGAGTCTGTTAGTAATAAACCCAAAAACAAAGAAAAAAACCATCCCAACAAGCTTTAAGATGATGTAATGTTGATATGGAAATTATGAGAATTCTCCTTCTCCCAAGCAATAGTGAACATAACCCATTGGCTTGTGAGATTCCTTTCAGTCTTTTACATTTACATAAACTTCCAAGCGAAATGTAACATATTGCTTATGGCTATTTTCTCTATGGAACACACACTAACTCTCTGCATGCAACATTTTCCTTGAGGAAACAGTCAAAATAGGGCACCATGTACAATTTTTTGTGTTTCTATCACACCAATGAAAGAAGACAGATTTGTCATCACAAACATGCAGATAATAGTATCATTCTCACTTACATCCATTTTATTTGTTTTGCAAGATTTAACACCAGCAGAATTTGGCTTAATTTTAAAGGAATGGTCTTAAGTAAAAACACTTGTATGGTGAAGTTTTGTTTTTGCCTTAAAGATGACTATAGGTCATGGGAAGTTCAAAAAAGGGAAACTAGTAAGGTGGAGCATATATACCACCCACCTACAGCAAAGTTTGGAAACACTACTACGTTTCAAGATGACTTCGTTCCCAGGGAACTGAATCCCAGACAAAGTTTTAAGCCTCCTTGTGTAGCCAAGCTTTCAGATGCGCCTTTCAATAGTACTACAAGCCATCGCACTTCTTATATTGCTCATCAACTGGAACCAAAATTCATAAGAGCAAAAGAAGAGTACAAGCCAAGCAACCAACCCTTTGAAGATCTCACAACCCACCGGAATGATTTTAAAGGGCTACCTGGGGAACTTGCAAAAAGCTGCAAGCCTGAAAATGCAAAAGTCCAATCTAACGCTCATTTTAATGGAGTCACTGAATTCCAGGACCGTTTTCAGCCATGGCTGGTGTCCTTGCGTGAGGTCCACAAAACAAAAGAGTATGTTCCACCCTCAGGCAACATGGATTTTAACTCCACAAGCCGTCTTGATTATGTTAAGCATGAGATTTCTCCTGCTATCCCCATAAGACCAGTTTCTAATGAGAGAAGAACCAATGCCCCTTTTCAAGGAAGTACTACTACGAAGGAAGACTTTAAAGCTTGGGGCCACTGTCGGCAAGAGATTACTAAGAAACAACAAGAAATTCCAAAACCCACAGGAAAATTTTATGATTTGACTACATTCAGATCTCATTACATACCTCATCAGATCATTCCAGCTCAAAGTTTCAAACCCGCACATGCTACAGTTCTTAATCCGGCTCCTTTTCAAGATGAAACTATGTATCGCACAGAATACACTCCAAAGAAACCAGAGATCTGCCCAGCAAATTACCCATCTCCTCCAGGTTATATCTATGTAAACACAGATTCTCATGGTCACAAATTCTTCCGCCAGCTTACTCCGGAATTTTCTGAGTCAAATAGTAACCCTATTCCAAAGGAAGTAGCTGTTGTGTCATAATACTTCAATGCAATGTTTCAAGTGTTCTGGTGAAATAATTGGAATCCTACTTCTTCATTTTTTCTGTAAATAATACTGAAAGCAAATTTAGTAATGCAAATTCTGATTTTAAAAGCATTTAAAGTAATAGCTTGAAGAAAATCAAAGCAACACTGGAAGACAAGACAAATAACAATGTCCTAATTTTTGTAGGAATAATGCATCTTAACATGACATCCATTCTTTTTTTGATCATGCATTCTGCTTTCCTTGATTTCCCAGATTTTGTTATGTTTCATCTCAAGCATATGTTTTGTAAATTTAATTCTCTCAGATTTTCTGCAAATGAAATGATTGTATTTGTGAAATAGCAAGTATCTTTTGATCATAACTTCTTTTTCATAGAAGCAAAAAATGCTGTAATAATCTAAATAATTAGCTCATCAGTCCAGTTTTTAATCTCATCAATACTTTCAGTAATCTGATAAAAAGATCTTTTTCTTTCCATTTTGCTCCCCAAATCGTATGATAGCATCCCATAGCACCTAGGCATTTCTAAAAACCCGGTCTTAGCTTTAGTCATCATTACTTTTTCCTCATTCAGTTCTGAGGAGAGTATAAAGGTCACACTGTAATTTCTGATAGCAATTAACAAGCAGTAACCTTGCTCTTTTTCTGTACTCATACTTAAAATCACTCAAGCATAAAAAACAGGTCATTAGACTCTGTTTCCTAATTTCCCTGACAGTGCTTTTTCAGCCTTATTTCCAAAGGAAACAAATCTGATGGAAAGCTGTTTCTTCCAAAGGAAACAAAGCTTCGGACACGCTGACACACCGAGTGTGTGTCCTCCCCACCTGAGTAATTTCTAAACCCAGTGTGCAAATTCAGTCAAAATTCACAAAGAGATTTCACAGGTGATTGTTTTTCGAGTTTCTAAGGTAGATGGTGAGGAAGCAAAGAGAATCAGACTCAAAAAGTTAATATCCGTCCACTGCAGGTTTTGATCCTGCTGTCTGATTTTTAAAGATAAACAGCCTGTTATTACTGTCAGAGTTCACTGCAGAGGCAGCATGAAGGTGAAAATGGCAAAAAAACTATAAAAGTGTATATAGAGATAACAGAAAACAGTGTAATCTCAGTTAAAAAAAGAAGTATCAGCCAAGATGCAGAAATCTCTAGGCAGCCTGGCTTCAGTTCATCTGCTCTTGAAAGAACTGCTTGCTACAAACACACAGAAAACAAAGTTTTTACAGAAATTGTACATGCAATGATTATGCTTTCTGTATGAGATATTTAATGTTTTCTTTATGTATCTTTACCCAATTTTGGGAAATCAGAGTAACTGATTTCAGTCCTATTATGTTGATGTTTTAAGCAAGTGGCAATAAACAGTTTTAGGATTAACAGTATTATTGTGTTCTAGCACAGTACTCTGATTTTTTTCACTGTTGCGTACCTTGTATGCATTGGTATAGGGCAGTCTTTTGGGTTCTGAAGAATTACGTGCTTGTACATCATAAACCAAATCACCAATAAAAGGACTAAGATCAACAACGGAAACCTGTTGAAAGGTGGAAGTGGATCATATGCAAGGAAGAAAGCTGAACTGGGTATGTTAGCTGTGCATAAAGCATTGTATGAGAGAACTGGAGACATTATTACAGCATCAGTTACTTTTAGGTAATTTTTGTCTTTGTACTGTGTTTTTGGAAATATGACTTACTCTGTTAATGAAACAACAACTCAATTAAACTTTTCTTTCTGAAGATTATCCATGTCCCCAGCTGGTAAAGACATGTTTTGGATTGGGCATAAGCAAGAGCAATGTAAAACTGTGATAGCCTAAAACAGGACAGGAAAAAGTCCCAATTCATTGTCATCCTTCTGCACCACAGAAGAAAACAAACTACAAACACCCTATTCTTTATGAAACTTGAGTCACTCTCTGGCCGCAGCTGAGGAAACAAAGTCAAAACTTTGCAGAACAACAACCACCCAAGTCCATATCCTATACACAATCTTGGTACCTCATGAGAAGTTTACAGAAGCTCCTAATATCCTCCAGCTCTCTTTTCTAGGGGGGAAGAAAGCTCATTGGGAAATGCAATCTGAATCCATTATGTTATGACTGCCTTCATCTTCTGCTGAAAATGGCTGCTTCTGTGGGTCTGTGAGTGAGCCCAGATGCTTTTTGTAATTTTCACAGCTGTTTTCTTTAGTTCTTACATCAGTTTTTCCCCCCGTTAAGTTATAGAAAGTAATTTGCTGCCACCTACCAACCAGCACAGTACAAAAAATCATTGAGAGGAAGTGGAGGGCATATTCAGATACATTTAACAGTTCCTCTGCAGATGCATTTGAAGACTTGCTAGTGTGGAGGGGGCATATTCCCCCCTAAGTTTTATAGTGAAAGACAGAAGCCTTTATTACATTACAGCTGAAAGAGCCACACCCCACTGATTGTGCTTCCAGGAAAAGCATCAAATGATATTATAAACCTATAGACAGTATTCATTACTTGAGGTCAACTTTTTCATAAGCAACATACTATTGAAAAGCAGAAAAAATGAACAGCTGGAAATGAAAGCTGGAAAACTAGTATTTCTCAAAATAACAGCTGTTTTAAAAGCATTTTATGATGTCATTCTAAACGAAGATGTATAAGCGGAAAAGTTACTCATGGATTCAACTGCTATTCTAAAAGTGCTTTCCATGCATGATGCTGTACAGTGTGCTCCACAGAACTGCTGCACGGAATGTTTTTAGTTTTGGTTTTGTTTTGTTTTTTTAACAAAAAAAATATGCATTGGTGACACAAAAGGAAAATGAAATAGACACATGCACCTTTGCCAACATTGCCATCTAGGGTAACTTTGAAACACCAACATTTCATTGCTAGACATTTATTTTCAATTTTTTCCTGTTCATATTATTTATGAGACTCTTCTTTCTAAAGGCTATTACACATATTGGATAATCTGAAACAAGTTTTGTTGCTATCACACACTAAATATAAAACAGATCTGTTCTGTTGGGTCTAAATGAACTCTGCTTAGTGCAGTACCCGATGGCCTGGCAAAGAAATGTAACTTAATTCCACCTTTTCACAGAATCCCAATTCTGAATTTCAATGAGTCAGAGTGGGTTTATTTGGATTTTGGCAAATTCTCTTCCCCACTTATTCAGTTGGGTTATTTCTATTTTGCCTTTTAATAGCGTAAAGCAGACTATAATGAAGCTGAGAATCTGTCTGATAAACTGTCAAAAATAAGAACTAATCTTGGCTTTGAAAAAATCCCAGAATTATGGATATAGTAGGCTGATAAAATAAGACTTGGAATGAAGGCACAGCTACCACGAAAATCACAGTAATAAACAATCTCCGGGTAATCGCAGTGTTGAATAATCAAACTAGTCTTTATTTCAGAAATATCAAAACTACGTTCAAGAAAGCTAAAATCTTCAGTTACTGGAGAAGCAATAAAATAATCTACAGAGGAATGTCA
Source organism: Tringa solitaria (assembly GCA_026413425.1). NCBI lineage: Eukaryota > Metazoa > Chordata > Aves > Charadriiformes > Scolopacidae > Tringa > Tringa solitaria. The sequence continues at coordinate 32,048,413 of JAOXJM010000071.1, read as the reverse complement.
TGCCAATTGCAATAACAAACATTTACAGCACTGCTTCTGTATAGCATGCATACTTAACCAAAGACAAAATTAAAGCAAAAAATGCTACGTGTTAACATTTGAAAATTTTAAATATAAAGGAAAACATGAATAAGAAATTTTGGTAATAAGAAAAAAATATATGTCCAAAAATCTTTATTAAACACTGTACAAAACAAAATATTGCACTTTTAAATCAGACAATAAATATCTACAAAAGTATCTTACAAATGTTTTCTTTTAATTTAAAAAACTGCTTAAGCAATCAAGACCCATTGCTGATTAAAAAGGTAATGATCAGGAATATCCTCTCCTTGCAGTCAGCCTTGGACACAATAGTCCACATTAAACACTTTCTATACAGTAGTCCTAATCTAGTTTTCAGTGATGCAAACCCATTGTGCAGGAATGCTGTTTCTAAACCTGTTCTTACAGCATACCCACTAATTAGCATGAAATGTAGTTCAGTAATGTAACACAGGATCCAAGTCAATACAAGCATTCAGGCCTCCAATATATGCAGTAGTTTGGAAACTACAAAAGAAAAAGAAAAAAAAAAAAGCCTATCTGCTTCCTCCTATGGGGTTCTCCCTGCTTACAGCCCTAATGAGACATAATCTGCAATATGACAAATAATTTACTTGGGAATATCGTAATCAAAATGTATCAACTTGCAAAAGACTCAAACGGTTAATGGTAAAGACAAAAAGCCACCTTGAAGGAAAACTGCTCAAAATAGATTTCTTGCACTTGTCTACCTTCATAATGAATAATTCTTTCTTGGACTTTTTTCCCCATTAATGAGCGGAAAAAATATTTATTCAAGACAGAAAATCTGACAGCCACATTTGGCGAGTTACTGGCTCCCCATTTGCCTTGATGTGCAAGAGAGCAGCGCTCACAAACGTTTCATTCACAGCTCTGACAAGGAAGCCTTGTGTCTAATTTAAAATCAGTAGAAAAGTCTAATCATGCCAGAACTTCGATTGTACTTCAGTGACTGGAGCAGAATTGAAACAATGGAAAATGACACCTCATTTATTCAAAACAGATCTATTGCTGTTTTGGAAATTGTACTAGCATCTACAATGTCTTTTACTGAATACACATAAATAGCATAAAAAATGAAATGTACTTCTGTGTATCCACCTGACAGCTAATATCAGTAAAACACATCTTGTGAGATCGCCCCTTAATCTCAAGGTGTTTATGAAAATGAAGTTGCTGCCAAAAATTTTACAGCTATAAGCCACAGCTTCTATAGATTTAAAAATTATGTTAAATTTGATAAAACAGTAAAAACAAAGCCTAGGTGTCAATAGTTGCTGCATTTCAAAATTCTTCAAAGGATTTTGTGACTTTGTTTTTCTCAAAGACAGTTGATAAAATGATAATGTGATGGCCTGTAAAATTTTGCAGATGATATGCCACAATATTGTCTTCCTAATCCAGACACGAAAACATTTAAACATTAAAAGTTCAATTGCAAAAAGTGGATAATAAAAGTTCCTAGAAAAAATACCCTGTCCAGCATATCAGTCTGCAATATGTTTTTTTTCATTAGCCCCATGTTTCTGTTTAACTGTTATAACTAATGTCTTATTTACAAGTATGTAGTTTGAGCAGGCTAGTTTAATGAACCTCTTCTCATCTCTTCACTGCAGCATCAACTTCCCACAGAAGAGTTACATTTCTTGACATGACTGACAACATCTTTGTTTGTAGATGTCTATCAAGCATAACTTTAGTTGCTTTACAAATGTACAGTAGTGAGTTGTATCCTTGCATTCGCCTTCTGAAAAATATATTTAAACATTAAAAGGCTTTATAATGGACAAGAGGTAAATAGTAGAACTTATAATAATTGTAAACAACTGATGGATTCCTGGTAGCTTTGTAAGTATTTTACCTTGCATTTCTGGCAACAGTGGATTCAAAGCTAAACTAGGTCACAAATAAGAGGTGTGATCTCACTACATTCATTACCTATTGTCTTTTTCAGAAAACTACCCTATTTTTCAGGAATTAACAGCTTGCTCAGAGACTTATGAGTCACAACTGGCACAGTCGCATAGAGAAGTTTGCATAAAACAACTTCCTAAATATCCTGTTTCTAAAAGTGCTTTTGAGGCTTTAATATCAAACTGGCCAACTCATAGAGAAAAATAACGCCAGGATTATGAAGTGCTCCTTGGAGAGGATAGTTTTACCTTTGATATACAATCAAATGCTTGTAGAATCATTAGTGTACAACTGTGAGTCACTTCCTAATATAACTGCTACAAACTATTACTATGCTCATATATAAATAAACATTTACATACTGCCACAGGACGTGACATTGCAGTGTTGCCAGGTCACTGGTCTCTTCCTCCACCCGCAATACTGATCGGCCACAGGTTGGTTATTCTTTCCGTGTACACAGTACACTCGTCTTGACTGAAATCCACTCCCACAGTCCACGCTGCAAGGCCTCCAAGGGCCTGTCCGCCAGTAGACATCACACGCCTCTGAGGAACAGTTTCTTCTGACAGGAGACCTGGGGCGGGGAATGAATAGCAGTTAAATGTTTACTTTTATGCTAAACCCTTATTCACAGAATGACAGAACCAATGTTGGAAGGGACTTCTGGAGACTGATTTGTCCCTGCCCCCTCTCATAGCACAGTGAACTAGACCAGGCTGCTCAAGACCATCTCTGTTTGTGTTTTGAATACCTCCAAGATAGTCAAGACTCTGCAACCGTTCTGGGTAACCTCTTTCAGGTGTTTGAAGATCCTCACAGTAAAAGAGAGGGAGGTTTTGTATTTAAGTTGAATTTCCTCTATTTCATTTTGTGCCCATTGATCATGCCTCACTCATGAGGAAACAAAAGAAAAGAAGGCCCTGTTTCTTTAAACCAATTCCTTAATCCTGGAATAGAAACATGTTTTACTTTTAGGAAAACTTAACTGACCCTGAAATGGTGAATTCTGGATGCTGCAAGTGCTTCGTGCATAACCTCTATCCTGAACACAAGTAATATTTCTATGCTGACATCAAACATCCTCAAACATCAGAAGCTGCCAAAGTGAAATCCTGGCTTTTAATAGTAAATAGAAGTTTCACTATGTACTTCCAAAATTTCACTGTGTGTGCAGTGCAGCAAAAAAAACCCAACATTCTCATAATTCAGAAGCACTTCTAGAGCAAGAAATATAAAGAGCTGGGTTCAGTAACAGAGAAACACGGTACCAATTCCCATGTATGTACTTGTTACCCATTCATTCCCCATCCTTCGTTATGCTACCTAGACACCTGGTATGGAACAAAGTTTTGTGCGCCCACACCCTCAGTTTTAATTTGTCTTTAATTCAGCCTTTTTGACATGATGCTGTTTTATAGAGATTACCATCCACCCATGTGCTATAGCATTTAGATTCTGTGGAGGTATGCAGCCTGTACTGTTCATACTGAAAGGAGTTGTTTAAAGGCAGTAAAACAAATTAAAAGAGCTCTTACAAATAATGTATACCTTGAAGTAAAAGGTCACACCTTCTCAACCACTTAGTTTTTACATACCTCATACATACCTCAGCAGTACATACTAAGAGGCAGGATGAGATCTGTTTATGCAGAGAAGGACACCTTATTTCAGTAATCATAAACTAGTAAACCAATTTACATGGTCCAAAAAATAAGGTCCAGGAAAACTGTTTTTATAAAAATTGGGCAGCAGTAGACCAGAATAAAAAGTAATATCAGAAGAGACCCAGTTCATCTGAAATAGGAAGAGTTATGGCAGATCAATCCAATTTCTACTTTCTTTTGGGGAATCAAAATTCTGTCTCTGCTTCTAGCTTTGCCGTTAGCACAGTGGAGGACTAATCAAATCCATTACCCTCCTTGGGTTCCTGAATTCATCCAGTGTATACAAAGGGGTGATGTCACTACCTCCTCTCTTCATGTTTGATACATAAGAATGTGCATATTTATACTCTATTGACAATCCTGTATCTTTAAATTTGATCATCTAAAGAATCTAACTTATACTTCTTCAAATTGTATATACCTCTTTCTTTCATCACAAGAAGAGTTTGGCACCACAGATCCATTACGAAGTTGACATATAAAGTGTCGATGCTGTAAACCTACAGGGCGGCCTACACAGCGACCAGAACACTAAAAAGTGAGAGAAAAAGGTGAGGGGAAAGAAAAAGGAACAACCAAGTTAATAACAACAGAATCACTCTTGTAGGCAGTTACCCACTTACACAGCCCAGTCACAATTCTTGATCTGTATCAAGAATCACACCTCTGTTCAGATAAGGTCTAGATATTTTGGATTCTCTGTGGTTTTTGCCAAGATTCTGATTTTCCTACCTATTCATAAAGCCAAATCCATTTTCTATGCTCTCATCAGTGCTACAATGTTCTTTCTGTAGCCCTGACAATCACAAACTTGCCTTGCTAATGCCTGTATGAGGCATGAGGCAACACTAATTCTCTGAATTCATTATTTAGTTCATTGACTAGTAAATACTGTGTTAATAACCAAGTTCTGTGTATCAAATATTGTGGCAAGTTCTTTTGAAACACATTCATTTTTCTTTTTGTGAGGACTTCACAAGTACAGCTATGCAAACTGTGTTCTTATAAGACTGCAATAAAAGCAATATAGCGGATTCAAAATTGAGTAAGTAGTTATGGATTAGCTTATAAAATATACTGAAACTAATACTCAGGTTTCAGATCACATCTTCAACAAATATAAGTAGCTCAGACATCATAAAATGAAAAAAAACCACAGGATTTGTAATTCACTGGTCTGAAAGTTAATTACAACTAGTGCCACATCGCTCTTCCTCTGTGCAAGAGCAGATGGTATGGTGACACTGATAACACTTTTATATTATAAGTAGTTTCCAGACAAACTCTGCAGCTTACCTGTCCTTTTGTCTGTACTGTCCCCGCTGTACACGAATGACCCGAGCAGGGTTTCCTTCCCGCAGGACGATCCCTGTGCGTACAAGCATCCGGAAGCAGTGTCACCGCACTGCTGTTGCCTTTCACTTGTTGACAAGTTACTTGTCGATAGCGAAATCCGTTGCCACAAGATGCAGAGCACTCAGACCATGGACTCGTTACCCACCTACAGGATGAGAGACATATTTATAGCAGCTCTGAAAGCACCGCAAACTTGCTGGTACTTTGCAGTGATCTGTTTGCAAATAAAAAATCAAAAGAACTGACGTTGCAAGTTTTAGAGAAGAGAAAGGCAGAATCAGCTTTTTCAGTTGTTAAGCAAGATCTTATAAATTTGGTTAACTGGTGACTTCTAAGATAACTGTGGCTCCACATATGGTAACAGAAGTTACACTGTTTGCTACCCAAAACCCAAAAGGTTATATAAGGTAAACCCTATAGACCCTGCTGGATTTAACATTTCTGGAGGAGGGACACTGTACTTTTTCCAAAACTCATAAAATGAATGGTACTGATCTAGTTACTACTAAGGTGACAGGTGTCATAATTCACCCAAATTTATTACATCAATGTCTTGCTAGATAATAGCTCAAACAGAACATGTTAGTTATTTGTTAGAAGTTGCAAAGATTTAGTCTGCCTTGGCAGCTAGGAACAATACTGGGGAAGCAGCAGGTGGTAATACAATTTACTTGACTTGATCTTTTTATAAATCTAGGCTAGAAATACAGAATGAGACTTTATGTGTAGCACAACTGTGATAACAGGAAAAATATTCTATTCTCTTTAGCAATTATTTCATTTTCTTACAGTCAAGTGGTTTATATCCATTCAAGGAAGATTAATCTTTTACAGTCTGGACTCTTGTCTTTTTCTCCCTTTCAAAGCTCAAGTACTTTTGCAAACATTTGGTGCACCACATGCACAGCAAGGCAGCAAGGCCCAAATTTGGCAAACTTTAAAGCACAAGTTAAGTACATGCTTATATTTGCTTAACTGTACTTCTATGCTGTGCTGGAGAGAAGTGATAAAACACATGCAAAATGCTTTTAATAATAAGGGCCCATGACACTGACCGTACATCTAAAGCCTTCGTAATTCTATGCATACTTTCTAGAGAGTTGCCTTGGGATAAGGAGCTCATGCAGAAATCAGTAATTGGGAAAGGGAAGTCTGAACATTTTGCACTTCCCTCCCAGGTCAGAGAAGGGGCAGAGGTTGGAGGCACTAGGAACCAGACACAGGGCTATTTTCTAGGCACCTGGGATGCTCTTCCTCTATAGGAAGCGTGGAATACTTCATAAAAGAAAAACAATTTGTATGTTAGCATACACGTATAATTCAAGGTAGAGTCAATTAGGTTACTATACACACAATTCCCTTCCACTGGCAAACACATAAAGCCAAATCAGAAGCAAAATAAATCAAGCATTTTAATAAGAGAGAATTTAGGTCCCAGTCTGTTTAGCCATATAAAATAACTGATTGAGTTTTCTGGTGAATACTCTGGGTCCAGCAGTAATCAGATTGTTAAATCATGTCCTGCAGTCCACTGAAAAGACACAGTCTTGCTCCAGGGAGCACCGAGCCCTCTAGTGTCCTCCGTCATCTGCTCTGCATGGCTGGCTTTTAAGAGGGAAACCTGCAACTGTCTGTTTCAAACTATTAGTTCTATTTCAGTATTTTTCCACTGGCAAAAGCTTGCTTGTTATGGGCTGGCTGGAGTTCAGACTCACAATTTAAGATGATCTGGTTTTTGGCTGCTAATAATGAAATATAAACAAATTTCTCCTGATATTTATCTGTTGCTATGTTTTCTCTTTTCAGAACAGAGTTTAGAACATACTGGCAAGATGCACTCCCACAATGTCAGTTAAGGTCTTAACACTTCTCTCCAAACATTTTCCAGTGAGGGACACCTCCAAAACGCGTGCATGACTTTTCATCCCTCGTGGATTTTTACATTGCTAACAGCAACGGCCAATCCTTTTAAGCGACAGAAAGCACTTGTTTTGAGGATGCCTGTGGGATTTCCTGCTAAAATCCTAGAGCAACGCCTTGTTGCGGTGAAGTACTCAGTGCAACTCAAGAGGTAAAGTTTTGGCTTTTGGAATCAGATGTTCTGGTCTTATTTGCCTGTGATATAAAGATTTTCTGTCCCAAGATTACAAGCTTCTCCAGTTGATCCAACCAGAAAATTGGCAGGGAAGCACACGCAAGGAACATGGCACTGTGGTAAAGGGGCATTAGAGAGAAATGGGGCATCCCACAGTAAACATCCTACTCAGAGCTCTGCTGGCACGGAAGGAGAGGAGCTAAATGCAGATTCCACTCAGGAGTATCCTGGCTGCTCTAAACATAATGAGTTTTCTCTCAGGGTGCTGGCACAGATTCCACAAAACTAGCACATCAGGATGTCTCGGAGAGACCTCCAGCTTAGCTTTCGAGGTGTTAGTGTGGTAGCACTGAGACTCACTGCAGCAGCACAGAGACTTGCAGTTTATTCAGTTGGATCCAGCGTTCTCTGACTTGCATGTGATCAATTTTTACATCTCTTACACTTTAGGGTTCATGATGAAATAAACCCCACATTTCAGAGTGTAAATGCAGAAACAACTTCAGGACATTGAGAGAACGTTTTAATACATATAGAGCACATGGAAATAGAGTAGAAAGGAGTTTACCTGGCAGGACAGTCATCAGTGTTGCATGACTGGTAAATAATCACTGGCTTTTGCAGTTCTCTGCATAACGATTCATTTACTTTCTGTTTGTCTGCATTCAAGCACTGCAGTCCTCTGGAGCGGGTTCCCGAGTTCCCACAGCTAGCAGAGCAAGTACTCCACTCGGCATATTCCCATTTGTAATCTAAGAAACGCAATTGAAAGTAGCATGAGAGAGGTGCTATACATAACTGTCTCACATTTTAATTGATCTGGCAGCATGTTCTGTAAGCTAGATAGATACCCTATTCTCTGTAGAAAAGCAAATATTTCAGCATTGTGAAAAGGGACCAATAAGCCAGAGTCGAATTTTGTCCTGCTCAGCTTCCCAAGTTCAGCCCTTACATATGAGCATGAAGTTCTCTAGAAGGCAAATGGGATCAGCATATGTGCACACCAACGGCAGAACCTGGCTCGCAGTAGGAACTGATGAACTTCTTTTAAAACTTTCATAACATTTTTATACAATGAGCATTAAAAAGAGGAAACTGTAAATCAGGCTCTCTAGGTTTCCTGCTGTTCTACAGTAAGTTCATTCTGAAGAAAACTCATCTTACTCCAGACACTTCACATAATTTCGGGATTTAAGAGGATCCTGTACTGAACTATAGAAAAGTATTTAATGCATAAATAATTTGCCACTGAGGCAGCTGGCAAGATGAAAAGGAATTTGTTTTAAAGAACATTTAATATTAAAAACCAATCACCTCTAACAATTACTACCTTCATATTTAGTCACAATTCCACACTTACCCCCTTCCCCCACATTTTTTTTTTTGACACTTGGTAAAAGATGAAGTACTATGCAATGTTGACAGATTTTTATGTGATCACAGAAGGAGTCAGATTTTTCTGTAATAACCAAGAATAATTGATAGCTACCAGCTGTGTCCACAGGCTCACTCTTCCAGCACATAATGAATTCTTTAACTTATTGTTTTTCAATGTTTCCTTATTACTTCTAGGTTTCTTAAAATAATACAAAAGGGCCTTTTTCAAAGTAGAAATAGTTAAATTTACTGACTGCAACTATGATGGAGAGACTGTATTGTTTGTTTAACTAGGATGATACTGCTCAGAAGTGCCCTGAATGTGCCTACTGTGCAAAAACCAGCAAAGGAGATTTTGTAGCCTTACAAATGCACAGGTATTTCAGTGATGAAACATTTACATAAGCAACGATCAGAGTTAAAGCTCACAACTGAAAAATAGAATCTCCCCAAATTTCTGACCAGCCTGGCTGGAAAGGGTACTGGGCAACCAAAAGGTACTCCAGCTACAGGTGGATAGTTGGATACCTGGCTAGACCTGTTCAGACCTTTTAGCTTTAATAAGATCTATATTAGGAAGAAGGCCTGGTTTGTTGTTTTTTTGTTTGGGTTTTTTAATATAAACTCTATTAGGATATTTTCTTATTCAGTTCATTAATATTTTGATTTAATTATGATTTTAAAACTAATATTTTGATCAGAGGTATGATTCAGTAAAATTTCTTTGCAAATGGAACTGACTCCGCAACCCCTTGCACACCAGAACCATTCTCACCCACGAAAGCAAGCGCTGGCAGGCACTGAGAAAACACTCGTGCAGAGTGTAGGGGATTCACAAGACCTGTTCTTACAGCTTGAGTCCTTTGCACATCAACAATAAGCCAAATCACATTGATAGGATAATAGTTAAATCACATGCAAAAACTTTCAATTTCATAATATACTTGTTTTTAAAACTGATTTGCATTCCCTGGGTATTGGCTGGTTAGAGATACTTTTTAAATTGTCAAATGGAGTTTGATGCATTGCTGCCCAACTCTTAGTAGGATCTAAAACCCTAATTCTCTTTTTAAAAGCCCAATTATAATGTAATTCATTTCTAAGGCACTTTAAATATTTACAAACTTTATATAACATTTGCAGATAAAGCCAATTGTCCCACTCAGGGATGTGTAAGATCCTTGTCAAATTAGTCTATAATCGTCAGTTGCACATTATATAGCCAACTAATAGAAATACAGTTTTGTGCAAGCGCATTTTATTGGAGAACATTACAAAACATTCTTGAAAACTTAACATTGCAATTGATGGGTGTGTAGTATGCCCTAGAACATTGATATGTTTAAGGGTGACTACAGTAAGATGGTTACCATATCATTGTAATGAGATCTCGAATATGACAATTATATTGAAAATATTTTGATTATAGTTAAGATATTTCCAAAGATGACCTCCAAGTAAGTTTTGTTTCAGTTTGGTAGGGTATCATGGCAGCAATCTGTATGATTTGTTGAAGAGGAAGTTGAGAAAACCTGCCTAATCTAAAACTGTTTAAGCAGCAAGACACTGAATCAGGCAACGTTCTCTCTGCTTCTCAGCTACATAGGGAAGAAATGAGGACCCCCATATCATATTATAGATACACATTAATTCCATATCCAACTCTGAGTATGGACATTGTCTATTGACTTAAATGGGACTACTCATATATGTGAAGTTAAACATGTATTTCTGAATTACCTTCTATGTATAAAAGCAGGTTATGTTTCAGGAAAGTCTTTACAGAGTGAAAGAAAATATTTTAAAATTTAAGAATTTGTCATATAATTTTCAACAAACCTTCCTTCTTGACATTTACCCAAACTGACATTGGTTTTGCAGTAGCAGAAGTCCAACATTGGAATTGTCCAGCAAATTGACCGGAGTTGGTGTTCACTTCTAGGATACGACCCCCAACCAGGGTTCGGTATTCCAACGTCTTAACTTGGTCAATAGGACTACCTCCGAAAAGCCAGTGAACTGTGTTTCTGTAGCTGGACAGCACTGGGCAACCTAAAAATCAACACCAGTTTAGCAGGTTTTTCTGAACACATTGAAATGTTGTGAATAAGTTTGTACGATTGTGTGGTTCTACATAAAAGATCTTACCAGTAAAAGTAAAAACAATAGTATGCAGGAGTTCACTGAAGTCTAAGCTATGACCTAAAATCCTTACTGCCCCTTGAGGGTTATTAGTTGCAGGAGATGATATATACTTACCCTATTTCTTTGTATCTTCCCTTTCAGTAAGTTCTTACAAACTTAGCTTCTATATGAACAAAGGACTGGGGGGAACAATTGATTGTATGGAACAAAGATTTCATCCCAGACTCTACAACATGCAAATAGGTTTCTATCTGTTTTGGAAAGGAGTCATAAACACATTAAATGAAATTGCTGCATTTTTACTCCACAGGCACAAGCAGGGATGGAAACAGAGGTATCCATTTAGAGAAAAAAAAAACAACAAAAAAACATTCCTAGAGCCCAGCTGAATCCCCTCCCATCATCTTCAAGCAAGCTCAAAGAGAAATTACACAGCTTCAGTCTCATGGTGAGTCACCCAGTTGATGCCTAAAGGGTCATCATTTTTAAACTTCTGAAAAGCTGTATCAAAAATAATTGTGTGTCGTACTCTGAGGCTCCCTCCCTGATAAGAGAAACCTGAGATATGGTTGGGAAATCCAGAAGGTCACCAAACCTGGACTCTTAAGAATTACACTCCCTTTCTCCATGGGGTCCTCTGCATTTTAATGAAATTAATAAACAATATAATTTAAATAACAAAGCAAAAACAATAACATACCTATTCTTAGTGGATCTCCAGGTACCACGCTGACATTTGTACCAATTCCAGATGCCATTAGGACACGCTTTCTTCTGCTTCCCTTTGATAATAGAGTGTTATTCTCTATAAATCTTTGTTCTGTAACAAAAAACAGAAGATCTCTTCTTAGCAAGAATTAAATCAAGATGCTAAAAAAAAATTATATCAAAATATCCAACATCTAGTTATGAAGCAGAAAGATAATAGCACTTTGGAATTCTTTAGGGTCAACTTCATTTATGCACTTAAATTGTCAATCTAAATAATATACTTCAGATACATAAACAGGGACACACAGAAATTATGTATAATGTTTATGCAATTTTCTAAATTAATCAAATTTATTGCATTTCATTTATTAGAAAAATAAGCCTGTAACAGTGTAAAAACAAGATTTACAGGATGTATGATGTATTTCCTATTTCTCATTACAATGTTATTTATTATGTCATTACAAGTCATTCACATACAGAAATTTTAAGAAAAATAATTCTCTCATTGGAATCAGGCCAATCCCTCTGTTCCATTAGATGGAATTATGACAAAGTGCTACAACAGAAAAAAAGAAGAAAACCTTTTAAAATCTCATTATGTACAGAGATAGCATAATGTCTGCAGAATCATATGCCTATCACTATAGCAACTCCTCCTTTTTATCATATGCCAGACAGGATAACTGCCAAAAATGTGGGCAATCTGTCAGTGACACACAGTTCTTGCCACTTAGTAAACATTTCTGTTTCAATGAATGTGCATAATATTGATGATTCTCCTTCCAGAACAGTTTAAATCTTTTGTTGTATTCTAACTTCTGTGAGTCGTTTTACATTGGTTCAACATTTTTCCTCAGTGTGCAATGTCTGTACAAAGCCTCTTGCTTGTCTGCATAAACACCGAGACACAAAAACTCTCCCCAGGACCACAGCAAGACCAGTCCCACGCAGGCAGAAGGCAGTTGCCTTGTCAGTCCTTAGGAGCTTTTATTGGAAAGGCTGCAGTGATTTTGCATCACTGATTGACTGTCCCAGGTCAGGCAGTAATTGTTGTAGTGAAATCCCAAAGGCTGACATGGTGTTACTTTAGACAGCACTGAGTCAGTGCAATCTGCAACTTCTCACCCCAGAAGTCCTCCCTGTGCAGTTCTGCAAAGCCAAAAAAAATTGCAGAATATGGCACTCTCCTATCCACTCAAGATTCATTTAAACTAATGTCACGTGACCAGGAACAGAAACGAAGTTCAGACTCTAGTGAGCAACCTTCCCTGTCACATCATTATAATAATATTCCTCTCTGGAACATCTGAAGTCTTGATGTACTCCAGGAAAACCGAAACCAAGAAGGGAGCTTCAGTTCACACTCATCCTCAGACAGAGGCGCCTATTATGCCTTTGGTACGTCTTCCTCGGCCAACAGATCCAAACATTTATAAGCTGCCCCACACACGGGCCTAAGAAAGCAAGCTCTTAGTAGCAGAATTGGCCACGTATAACTGTGTTGTACTTCATACAGAAAAATGGTGAGAAAGTTAATCTCTAGAGCTGAACGGTCCATTTACTGGAGCTATTTGCAAGGCATGATTGTATTATACAATATTACATTGTTAATCTACTTAAAATAGACTCATTCAAATTGAGTTTTTCTTTACGTTTTCTCTTCTGAGGGTCAGCAGTTCACATTCAGCATTTTTTGTTTTCCATGTCCCTAAGTTTTATTGGCCTTTATAGTTAAAGAAGAAAACACCACCCAAACCCAGCCTTTGCTTTCATTTCACTTCATTTCCCTGCAGATTTTCTGAATAAATCAAGCCCACCCCATTTCCTTAGATAAAAGCATTGGGAACAATGCAATATGATAGTGGATTTTCTAATGCATTTGCTGGTTTAAGGGCTGATAGTTGTGCCCAGAAGCAAGAAGATGGAATAACTATCACAGAAGTAACAGGTCAAACCATTTGTACCTACCTCCACTATTACAGGAAACACCAAATAGAGAACAGATCCCAGGGAGTCAGATGCAATCAAAAATTCCAAGTTCCTAATAAAGTCTTAAATATCACCCCAACTATTTTATTGGTTTCATAATCGAAGTGTCTCGCTGTTGTTATCAGTAAGGAATTCTCATTTAGCACTTACCAGTTAACTGGAGAACAGACGCAGCTTCAACTTTTCCAAGAGCATTAGTTGCTCTGCAAGTGTATGTTCCTGCATCTTCGTGAGAAACATTCCTCAGAAGTAAAGAGCCATTCAAAACCAAGAAAGGATTGATTTGTAGAATGTCTGTCTTCTTAAACCATGTTACATTTGGTTGGGGAACACCTTTAAAATGCAAATAATTAAAACATTCATTGTGAGAGAGAACTGCTAACTGCTACCATAACATCCAAGAATTATAAATTCCTTTGTCATTTCATGGACACCTTAAACCAAAGTAACAACATTGCAGCAAAACAAGTACTTTTTCCACTCACAACAAAAATTCTTGATTGTGAGCCCTATTAACAATTCAGCATCCCACGAAGATTAAAGGTCAAGCACTGTGGGGCAAAATCACAGAGCAGCTTCAAGAACTGCCATTAGTCCTACAAAAGCAACGTGCTCATGTGTCCTGCCACGGAAAGATGTGAGACCGTTAAACCCAACCAGGGCCAACTGACATAAAAATCTGTACAGCATCTTTTCATTCAACCTGTATCCCAGAATATATGAAGGAAGCAATGAATATTCAATATCTAATTAAAAAGAAAGAGAAAAAAAAAGAAAGGAGGCAAGATATTTGTCTTGAAGAAAAAAGGATATATTTATTAATTAGATTAGTGTCCAATTTCTGCCAAAAATGCTCCTGAAAACTTCTGCAAATTGCTGATGCCATATATACAACTTGTAACAATGCAGTGTGAGGGAAAAGGAACAGAAGGAGCTTTTAACAACTAATGAGGGGCTCAGTTGTTAAGCAACCTCATTTCCTGTGTTATAGAAAGCTGAAGGTCTATCATCATTCCTATTGTAATGCTTGAACTCAGTATTTGCAGATAACTTGTTATTCTGCATTTTAATCAATTAATTACTTTGGATATTTATTTTTAATTAGATGTTTTTTCCACTGGCACAGTACCTGCTTTGTGGGAGGACTTCTGTTTTATTTTTCTCAAAAATTTGCCTTTAAAAAGATACTTTGCAAGTTGGCAATTCACATGCTTCATTGCTTGTGCTCTGATTGAGCTGCTGCAGCAGAAGTGTTCTTTCAAAGCTCCAAAATCCCAGATAAATCAGTGGGGAAGTGTGACATACGTGGCACAGTGACTAGACGCAGAGCCGCACAAAGGTACAGGGAACAAGACAAGTCAGAGCAGTTAAACTGTCTTTCACCTGAACTCTTTTTTCACTAAATATATTGATCAGCGCTCACTGGAGACTTCCAAAACAGGTTCTGCCATAGAAGCTGACCTGAATGTGGGACATTTGGAAGGTTCAGCCATATTGAATGCTAATTCAGTCTCCTTTATTCGCAGATCATTGTGCAGTATTACTTTACAGATGATGTCTTCATGATGTGGAATAGCCTTTAGGAACAACTTTAACATTTCAATCACTGGCTTAGCACTTCCAATGCACACCTCAAGTTTTTCCTTTACTGGTAATAGGAACCAGACATATATTTTGGAACCTGCCTATTTCACTGAAGGAAAAAGCTCCCCCCACAATTTTGTCTAGAAAGACAGCGGAGAGAAATACTCTTTTGCATAATCACAGATTTTATTCTAGACAATTTAGCAGCTGTTCAGTGCTTTTAAACTCTTGAAATTTTGGTTTACTGAATTAAACTGCATAAAACAAAGTACAGATATACAGAGCTCACAAGGGTCCAAAAAACCAGGCTGTTTTTCAAGTTTCCAGAAGAAGCTTTATGCCACTTAAAAAAATCCTTTTGGAATTAGGATGAGGTCTTGTTTTAAGGGTCTTTTTTCCATTTTACCCCAGCTTTCTGGCTAAAGTGTATCATTCTCAGACATATTTTTCCTTTACAGTGTACTTTCCATGGCCATTCAGGCTTATATACTTACTATACAGATGGGCTGAGGAGGTGCTGTGAGGATGCTGGGCTGGTTTAATATAAGGCCTAGAGGTTTGCACCCAGACTACCTTCACTGGCACTAAAATCCTGCAAACCAACCAGAGCCAAAAATAAACCAAAAGCAGCACGGTTGAGATAGGACTGAAGTAAAAAGATTTTAAGTCAAATTCCCCAAAACTCAAAAATGCAAAAATGTTTGGAAAGGTTCAAATTTAAGCTTTTAACCTGAGCCTCTATCAAACTGCAGCCCAGTATCACCCCATGATACAGTCCTCCCTCTCCTCTCACCACAGCATTCAGAAATGTACCTCATTCCTGGGATTTAACTTAAGTAAAAAATGTCTTTCTTCCAAACTTGGTTTGTATCCTAGAGTTTATCCTGGAAAATTTACCATGTCTCTACTCTTCTACCCGTGTCTCACTCAGAGACATGTAGAACCTTTTAAAACCTGGACTGGAGTTCAGCTTGCAGAAGAAATCTGCAGAATAACTTCGCCTCTCATTTTAAGTTCAAAATTTGGTTTCTGTCACACACCTTAAACTCAAGTTATAGCAAATGATTCCTCTTTCTTCCTCCAAAGAGCTGTATACATTTCTCTTTGGGGGAAACTAGCAAATAATACCACACACACACAAGTAAATCAGACCATTTCTCAAGTGAATAATGTGAATACACAAACATAAATTCTAGATCTGAGGAGCAGAAGTGTGGACAGAGCCCTATATGGCAGTCGAGCAACCAGTCTGACTGAAACACACAATGAATCCATCCAAGCAATCATAGGGGTGCTGCCACTTACAGAAAAAGTGGGGGGAAAAATCCATGAAAAATGATCAGCTAAACACATAATGGAAAAAACCCACCACTATTATTCATAATACACGATTATTGCACGCTGTCATTTTAAAACAGAGTTAATGTTATCTAGATACCTTCAGGGTACATCCCTAAACATGAGCTGTTTAAGCTGAAAATAGTAGTGGGGTTAATCACAATACTACTGCATTGTATTTTACCCCCAAAGTAGGATTATTATCTTAGAGTTAATAATTTTTACATGAAGTGTATGTTGAGTCCCTCTTAGATGGCCTCTTCACAATCATTTTAAGGACGCTTCAAGTTTTTGCATTTCATGGTTCCTTTTCTTTCTCCAATCTTTCTATTATGTGGAAACCACGTCACTGTCAGAGAGTGAGTCTGGGAGATACTGGGCCATCTCCTTAAGAACAACTAGTATTTGCAATCAAGCTCCTTCTGGGTCCTTTTTCATGGGCTTCTGGTTAGGTTGCCATTAAGAGTATTAAGGCAAATCCTCAGCTTGAGCCCTGAGCTAAGAAAAAAAGGAAAATACCTTTCAGAGAAGAGTTCAGGGACCTGTTACAGGCTGGAGTACGGCATGAAGGGAGGAGGGGAGCCAGGACTCTGCACTCTTTGCAGTGAGGACACAGCTGTGTGCTAGAAATCAGGGGTCTCTAACCCTGCCTTTTGGGGGAACCCAAAACTGGGGAGCACAAATGTGATATAAATCTTTTGGAGTTGTGCATGTAGAGAGATGTCACAGAGAATTTGGCCAAGAAAAAAAAAAAAAAAAAGGTTTATTGTGTGGTACAATCCCATCCCATCTGCTGATAGAAACCCTATAAGTGGAGTAAAGAAATAAAGCAGGAGAAGAAGACATCCCTTTTACTCCAGCTTCTTTGCATTTTTGGCAAAGCAGGGTGTGCTTTTCAAGCTCTTCAGGACAGCTTCAGTTTATCTGTATGCCCGCATTGCCAGTGAAATATCCTTTTCTGCCATAACTCTCATGAGAGTTATGAATTATGACATAACACAACCCCAGCATGCAGTCACCACTCATCCATTCCAGGTGAAATGACTTCCATCATGCATAAGTTCAATGCTTTTCCTTTAGAAATTAGACTCCATATTTACTATTCCAGAGATAAGATTTTTCTTCCCTGCTGGTGTGTGGCACTGCACACTGAGTGAAGTCTCATCTGTCAGCCCTAGTGAGAAAGCAGGCAAAGTATACAATTCCCAGTTCCTCTTGTGACAAGACTCCTACAGTAGCACTGTGAAATGCACCAGTTTTCCTACACAGAAATTGCAGGACAGAGTTCAAGCATACCATCAAAATGTAAGAAAAGCTCTTTTTTTTCTAGGCAAACACTTAAGGCCTAAACCTGTACTTCACCCTTCAGTATTCATGTAAGTATAACTTTAAAAGTTTTAATTACAGTTTTCTTATCCAAGCAGAAACTAAACTAAGCAAAAATAAGCCAAACATGAGGCGGTGGTGTTTTCATTTCTTTTCTTTTCTTAAAGAGGCTGAAATTATACTTAAGCTTTGAGACATACTTGCAGGATTTCATGGAGGAGTTTGTCCTGTGCACAAGGCTGAACTTGACTGCAGATGCTTGATTCTCCATTACATAAAGGTTGATTTACACTGGGATTTTAAAAGGATAAAAATAACATTCATACTGTCTTCAAGAGTCTCTTCCATTACAGAATTAGAGCAAGACGACTAGTAACAGAAATGCTTAAAATCTAATTACGTTGAATTTTAAAAATATTTCCTCCTCACTGCTATAATTTTCTGTCCTCTGTTCTGACTCAAAGAAGTTTCTACTGTTGTCATTTGTCCTTTCCTGGACAGTTTAAAATGTGTCTTCACCTAACTGTCCAAATTTAACACATCTACATAAGCTTCTTCTACAGAATATCTGCCTTTCTGTATCCATCAGAAGACACAAGGTCATTCTGGAAGTCATTTGCTAGACCTTCTCTTCAGGAAAAAAAGTAAATCTTCCAGTTTGTAATCCTGGAAGGAAGTTATTCCCTATCTATATCCAAGAAAATATTACTTTCAAGATGAAGAATTCCTGGTTTGATGCCCAGCCAGTACAGAAAGGGGAAGAGGAAAGAGATGGCCTGTAGCCACCTTTGTTTCCTTCATCCCCCACTTCCACGCAGATGCAGCTGAGGATGAGCCCTAAGGTATCAACTCACCCAAAATGCCAAAGGTTCAGAATCCCCGAGTGCAATTTAGATCCCAGTGATTCAAATGGGAGATCCATCACTGACATCAGTGAGTAGCAGAATCAATCAATCATATTGCATGGCTCTAAGTCAGGAAAGCACTTAAGCATAGGATTAAATCCATCCCTATTAGGGAATGCAATTAAACACATGCTTAAAATTAAGGATGGCTGAAATTGTCCTTCAGAAACAAAGACATATTCCTGAACTCAGACCTTCTTCGTCTTTGGAAAACCTTAAAAATCAGAATCTTACTCTTGCAATGGATCTAAATCCTCCAATGTTAAAAATCTCTACTATAGACCTAAGTGGCTATAAAACTTTAAAATTAGTTTAATCTATTTTTCTGACCTCAAACACAGGTTATTTTCCACTAGCACTGGAGCAGCTCTGAAATACCCAATGCTCCATGAAAAAAAGGTCATTTTCCACCATGAGTGGCCCTGGGACAGCAAATGTTATGGAAAAAAACTACAGCTCCGGATGGGACTGTGAAACACGTGTTTAAAAAAAGGAAAAAAAAAAAAAAAAGGAATCCACACTATAGGGTGCCCTTAAAATATTCAGTGTTCAAAAACAAATTTCCTCCAACCTTGAAAGCTCTATGAAATATTACACACCATAAAAATCTTGGCCTACTAAATAGTTGCTCTAAAACATTGGATATGTCTTCAGAAATTTTTCTCCCAGCTATGTAGAATCTCATAAAGTATTCTGTATTTCCCATTCAAGAGCAAGGCAGAACTGTGCTGGCACAAATCACATTTTGCTGCACTTTGCTAAAAGTTTACCTAACTTTAGAGGCTAAATTCACGTCATCTTTGAGAGGAAATGATTCTGGGTCAGTAATATACACAACGAATGTCATCTGATTATTATTTATTCTACACTCACTAACACCTACAGTGGATTTAGAATAATTTACAATGTAATTTCTTTGATTGATACATCTTCATATTTTCTCCAGCAAAAGTCACAAACTGCCTTTATATTCATCTGAATTATGCTTAAGCGATCAACTTCTAGTGAACCCTAAAAAGCCTATACCATGCTGCTACTGAAATTACCTGTATGAATCTTGCCAACTTCACCAGGATTAATAGCCTCGCACAGAGTCAGCACGAGACATTTTGGCACTTGCTATGGTCCTCCAACCTGCCCTCTGATGCCGCCCCATTCTCTCGCAATCTTTCAAAGCTATTGCCTCTGCCTCTCGCTACCAGCCAAGCAACAGCCCCTCTTCCTAGGTGGTAGCAACATCTGGCAGAATTTAGATATACTTACTGACATCTGGTGACCTCCTTAGAGGGGCTCCTGAAGCAAGACCCCTTCCCATCCCACCCTTGCTACAGCGCTGTCGGGTCTTGTTTAGTTCTCTGGCTGTCAGCTCAAAGAGAACTTGATCTTTTTTCCAGCTGCAGGAGTTTAAGGCTAATATTTTTCAAAATCAGGCATTTAAAATAAGGCAACTATATTTAGGTAACTAAATAAGAGGATCTGAGTTAAGTATGAACTCAGAAACGACTGCTAGACCGAATCCTGCAGACCCCCAACAAAGACTCGGTTGGTGCACGTTAGGGCAATTCTACGATTCAGCACTGTTTTCAGAGACTGATTTGCCCAACCGGTTAGTAATTATACTTTGTCTTTATTGAAGAGCTGTGCTACACCCCCAAGGACCCAGACATTTATGGTCATAAAGTAGATACCTACTCAGGGACTTGGAAAATATAGTTTAATCAGAAATTATAGAACTACACAGGAATTGCCATTCTTAGTCAGACCTGAAGTCCACTAAACTCAGCACTTTGTGTCCAATGATCAGCACCTGGGGATGTGTAGGTAACGAGTGCTAAAACCATGGCACTTATTGAATGACCCTTCCTCAATATATCTTCCTAACTTCCAGAATCAGAAGTAGCACTTAGAACATCATGCTTATTTCCTCTAATATCGCTATCTTTTCTATCACTACTATATCCTTTTTGAGATGAGATTAGCAAGTTGCAAACATGATTCCCAACAGCTTTAAGCAATAGCTCATTTCTATTCTTTTGTCCATCCTCTGCCATTAGTTTTGATTTGCCTGTATGGACATCACCCAGGGAGTGTGCTGGTGTTCCCATGGAACTAACTGGCATGACTCCACAAATCTTTCTCCAAGTGACAGTCATGCAGGTACAGCCATGTGCACGTGCCTATATTTAAGGTTGTTTGTTCCATATGTACATTTCTTCTGTAAATATCAGTTCTGAACATCCCTTGCCCTCATTTAGCTATTAAACATTATCTGAATGATCCTGCTGCAACTCTTTGTAGAGAGTTTTAGATCTGATCTTTATAAATCTTGATTTTTCACAGCTTTAGTCAACTAACTGTTCACATTCTTTTACAGAACTTTTATAAAATTGTTGAACATCACAAATCCCAGAACAGAATCTGGGGCACCCTACTGGTAACTTCTCTCCACTGTAAAATTTGACCACTTGTTCCTTCCAACCATGTAATGAGTTACTAACCAATGAGCTAACCTCTGCTTTTACACTATGAGAATTTGTTAAGTTTTACCTAGGGAACTTGACAGCTTTTTGCAAATTGAAGTAGGAAGTATCAAGGGAATACCCACATGTTTGCTGAGCATTCCAAGAACTCTCATAGATTTATGGAATTTTACCTTCCTCTAACACAATCCATCTTAACCCTTCCTGAATTAGGTATTTGAAGGAAACCTCCCTCCAATAGGGAAAGGTGGGAAAGAAAGGGAGAAATGCACACCAAAAAAAGCAATTCTGTAGACTGTTCCAATTTCCCCCGTCCTCCTCAGGAATTCTGTAGGCTATGTCTACATTAGCAAGTAGCAGACTACATCAGGAATGTGCCTTTAAAGAGACATAGTTGGTACTCAAGTCCCAAAATGCATCCAATATGTGTTTGAATGAGGGTTGCTTTGAACTACTTGGTGAACCCTGCCAGGACCCTTGGAGTTATCGCCCATCAGTATCTGGAAAATAATAGATATAGTCCCCAGGTACACCTTTCAGTTTGGTTATATCCAAAGGGATTCAGTTTTCAGGTTCCCAGACTGTTGCAAGGCACAAAGCAAAGCACAATTAAGCTTTTGAAGTAGATCTTTTGGTTCTTCCCGTTTATGTCTGAACAAACAAACCTTCTAATGTAGATGCACTTACAGTGAAAAGAAACATAAGAGCAAAAGATTTTCCTTTTATTATACTAATTATAAAGTGTCATCTCTTCCTCGTAAAATAAATCTGTACTTACCCATCCAAGCCTTTTAAACCCATTATTTATATCTTTCAGAAGAACACATAAAAACCCTGAGAAATGAAGAGCCAGAATCCTATGTATTAAGTGGCTCCTTTTCCTCACTGAGATGTCTTCTGAGGGGTTAAGAACAGAAGACAAAGAACAGCAAAGTTACATTTGGAATAGTGTGGGGAAATGAAGGAACAGATGGAAAATCAAATTCTTGATTTATCTGGACCAGTTTCAAGTTCCAATAGTGACAGCAAGTAGCGGTCCATCTTTGTGAAACGTATGTGCAAAAAGATGACCCTGATTCAACAGGTTTTGTGTGTTTCTCACAATTTTTTAATCAATATGTTATTCTTAGAGAGCCAAAATATATTCATAGGCATTCAGAATTTGGATTAAAATGGAGTTTCTACTTTTAAAAGCCTCTGTGCCAAGATATTTCAGAGATGCAATATAACGTGTAAACAACCTCGTCAGTGTATTTCCCTTCTACTGTCTCACCAGCAGGTGGCAGACAATGCACATTTTAGACATATTTTCATCCCCACCCCACCCCC